>CM076847.1:135206325-135701835 GCA_039519185.1 Astragalus membranaceus | reverse complement strand
TAACAGTTGAGGAAGGTATAGAGTCGTTTTCGAACTCATGCGCGTGTATGATGTGTGCGTACTGTGTTTGTGTGTGAAGAGGAATGGATTATTATGGATGTGGACATGTGTGGTAATTGGTGGTGGTATAGAGACGTGAGTTATACGTGTTGTGGTAAAATTGGGTTTCTTTGGTTTGATATTGTCTCTATAGTGTGCTGTAAATTTCGAGTTGTCTTAATGTGGAAGAGAATATTTACCTTTATTGAGAGAGATCCATGTGGCAACCTCAGATGGGGCTTTACCTACCCCGCCTCTTTCAGTCCATATAGAATGCATCCACTTTTTGACAGCAATTACCCCATCATCATGTAGAGATCATTGCACTTGCAGATCATGCAGACAAAAAATGGACCAATTCATGTGTTACTACCACTGCCAACTTATAAAAGTTTAACATGTATTTTGAAATAGCAATGAAAAATTTCAATGTTGATGCAAAAATTATAAGTATTGTTTATTTTTAAAAGGAAAAAGGGAATTATACTGTGCTTAATTATAAGTGTCAACGTGATTAATTGTGCTTTATTAAAGGTTGTTAGGTTTGTTTGGTTTTAATTAATTTTAGGTGTGTTAATCTTAGAATTATGTCCATTTGATCTCTATTAGGTACGGTCGAAGTATTAAGCGTGTTAGATATGATCATGGCTTACTATGTTGGGTTTTTGGACTCCCTTTCCATGCGGATAAAAGCCTCAATATTTAATTTAGTCACGTGTCTCCCTTATTTTAGGTGGAGAGAGTTAAATTAGGTTAAAAGAAAAAAAGCATTTTGTGTGAGAAAACGACCACCAAAGAGCGAAAAGGAGATAAAAAATAATTCTTGTTTTTCTCATACCTGACACCGTGAAACCGCGATTGCAAATTCGTTAGCCATTGGATCGTATTGAAATTTGGACAGCAGGTTTGTGATACATAGTTCTTCACTTTCACCGTTTGGATTGTCATAACCAGGTTTGTGTAGGGAGATACTGACTTCGCACTGAAGCAACATATTGTGGTATTTTTCACCTTCTTGTTCTCATTTGTAAACTTTTGTGCTTTGTTGTTTTGGCTGGTTGTTGGCTCTATTTGTGCACTATTTATTAGACTCAATTGTACCCTTATTTGATAATAGTTTAACTATTTCGTTGGTCTAGACGACTCGTGGTTTTTACCATTGCTTTTAGAGGTTTTCCACTTTAAAATATCAATGTTTATTGTGTGTTTTTATTCATTCTGTTTGCTATCATATATATATATATATATATATATATATATATATATATATATATATATATATATATATATATATATATATATATATATATATATATATATATATATATATATATATATTCGTTGTTGCTCCTCATAGGATCTTACAATATAGGGGAATTTGTTTCCGCTACAAATTGCTTTGTTATTGTACGTGTTTAATAGAGAGTAAGGCGCTGGATCCCCTTGAGAGTGCGCCAAGTCAAAGCCAGCGTTGTGAAAAGAGTGGACACGCTGGCAGCCCAATTGAACACGTGAATAATGACGTGCCATCTAGCTGTAATTAAAGTGCAACAGAATGGCTGATGTGTCATGTGCTGATTGGTTCATCTAGATCTAGCATTTATGTATAAATAGCTTGTTGTAACTGAATTCAATTACTCAATGAAATAGTACTCTCTCAGAGAGTTTGTGCTTTCGTTTATGGTATCATTCGCCATCTACGATCCTGCACCGCAATCAATCACGTTCTTCCGCTCTGCAATTCGAAGTTTCTTCCATGGCGACAACGCCAGAATCTTCGCCTAGCACCAATGCGACCTCCATTTTCAACGGAGGCGCCGCAGGCTCTGCAACTCAAAATTTCACAGCAGCGCCAAAACTGTCCATTAAATTGGACGATAAGAATTTTCTCCTTTGGAACCAGCAGGTCGAAGGAGTCATAACCACTCACAAACTACATCGTTTGCTTGTGAATCCAGAAATTCCGCAACAATTTCTATCGGAAGCTGATCGCCTTGCAAACAAATCATTTGAAGCCTATGATCAGTGGCTTGTTCAGGATCAGATGCTATTCACTTGGTTACTGTCAACATTATTAGAATCAGTGTTGCTTCGTGTGCTGAGTTGTCGTCACTCTTCGCAAGTTTGGGACAAAATCCATACCTACTACTATGCTCACCTCAAAGCCAAGGTGCGTCAACTTCGCTCCGAGCTCAAAAACACGAAAAAGGTACACACACTGTCTCTGAGTATGTAACTAAAATCCACTCCATTGTTGACTCGTTAACTGCCATTAGTGAAAATATCCAAGATCAAGATCTTATTGACATAACTCTGGATGGTCTCCCTGAAGAATATAATGCCTTTGTAATGATGATTTATGGAAAAACTGATACACCTAGCATCACTGATATTGAATCACTGCTATTGGTTCAAGAAACTCAACTGGATAAGTTTAGGAAAGAATTAACTGCTGCAATTGTCACTGCTAATGTTGCACACACCATTGGTGATACCAAAGGCACTGAGTATCCACGTCAATTTAACAATACTGCTGCTGGTTACAATAATTTTGCCCGTGACCGTGGACGTTTCAACAGAGGGCACGCCCATGGCCGTGGGCGTGGTCCTCCTCAAACTGGAACTCGTCCCACTTGCCAACTGTGTCAACGATATGGTCACACGGTTGTCAACTGCTGGTTTCGTTTTGATGAGTCTTTTGTACCTCCTCCTAGTGCTAATTCTGCAGCACAGAATGCATCAAACTCCACTGGTATGAAAACTGCTGATACACCAGCAACAGACACCGATCAGGCCAAGGCATTACTTGCCTCCACTTCAGGTAATATCCAAGGCTTCACTGATGATCTCACACTACCTCAGGATCTAGATTATGAGGCATGGTATGGGGATGATCCAACACTTCACGCTTAATTCTGAGAATTTGGAACACTATGAACCATACACTGGCACAACTCAGGTTCAAGTTGGGAATGGCAATCGTGTTCCCATCCGAGCCATTGGTTCATCATACTTTCAATCACCACTTGCACCTAATGTCACACTTTACACTCAAAAACATACTTCATGTACCATCTATTACACGAAACTTACTGTCTGTATCAAAGTTTGCACGTGATAACAGTGCTTATTTTCAGTTTCATCCATCCAACTGTGTTGTTAAATCTCAGGTGTCTAAGCGCCCCTTCTCCAAGGACAACTTGATGCTGCTGGTCTTTACAATTTCAACAAGTTTAAGTTTCGCCATTTGAAGAATAAAACTGCAGGCGCAACTCCACACAGCATTTCTTCTTCTACTCAGAGTAGCTGTCTTGCTGCTGCTGTCTTACCAAATACCACCAATTTAAATTTGTGGCATAGGCGCTTAGGCCATGCCAATGTTCAAGCTGTTCAAACTATCTTAAAGCTGTGTAAATTGCCTGTACCTAAGACTACTACTTGCACCTGCATCCCTCACACAACACACTGCTCCGTTTGAATTGGTGCACACAGATTTATGGGGACCTTCCCCTGAGCCTTCAAGCTAAGGCTTCTCATATTATGTAGCTTTTATGGATGCACACATACGCTTTACGTGGATCTATTTTCTTAAGGCAAAATCAGAAGCAATTGCTGCATTTTCTCAGTTCCACAAACTGATTCAAACACAGTTTGGAGGTAACATTAAAGCCATACAATTTGACTTTGGTGGTGAATAGACCATTCACCAAATTACTTGACAGTCTTGGCATCATTCATCGTCTCACTTGTCCACACACATCCCACCAAAATGGAGTTGTGGAGAGGAAACATCGCCACATCACTGAGATGGGCCTCACTTTACTGGCTCAGGCTTCCCTTGCCCCTCACATATTGGGATCACATCTTTACAGCTGTTGTTCATGTAAAAAACAGATTGCCTACAGCAGCACTCACCACCCATCAGTCACTATTTCATGCTCTATTCAAACAACAACCCAAATACAATCTCCTACACACCTTTGCTTGCCTTTGCTTTCCTCACATTAGACCCTATAACCAACATAAAATCCAATTCCGTAGCACACCCTGTGTCAATCTAGGAATTTCACCTCGCCATAGAGGCTATAAGTGCCCCAATTCAGAAGGGCATATCTACATCTCCAAGGATGTATCATTTGATGAAAACACTTTTCCCTACCCTTCTCTCTTTCCTAAGTCAGAGCCTCCCTCTCAGACTCTACCAAACACATCCAAATTACCACTACCTATGCCCTCCACTATACCTGATACACCTTCCACTTCTCTTCCTACTGCTAATACAGATTCCCTTACTGAGACTAACTCCCAAGCACAATCAATTGAGTCATCTAAGCCTTCCTCCACACTAGCACCTGCTCCCAATCACTCTGAACCCCTCTCCATCAACTCCCATCATATGGTTACTCGTTCCAAGACAGAAAGTCTAAACCCAAGACTGTTTCTCACACACACTGAACCTACTAGTGTGAAGCAAGCACTAGCTCATCCACAATGACTTGCAGCAATGAAACAAGAGTACAATGCACTAATTGATAACAACACTTGGGTGCTCACTACATTACCTGCTCATAGGAGAGCAATTGGATGCAAGTGGGTTTTTCGTGTAAAAGAAAATCCAGATGGCACTGTGCACAAGTATAAGGCCAGGCTAGTAGCCAAAGGCTACAATCAGCAACCAGGCCAAGATTTTGGTGAAACTTTCTCTCCGGTTATAAAGCCTGTAACCATCCGTGTATTGCTCACTTTGGCAATCACCAACAAGTGGCACATTGAGCAAATTGATGTAAACAATGCCTTCATTAATGGATTCATTGATGAAGAGATCTACATGACACAGCCACCTGGGTTTGTTTCCAATGACAAGAGCCTTGTTTGTCGTCTCAAGCGTTCCCTGGGCTCAAACAGGTGACTCGCGCCTGGTACGATCGTCTAAAACAGGTGCTTCTACAGTTTGGATTTCACACCATCAAATGTGATCCGTCATTGTTCATATATGACGGCAAAGGAGTGCACCTATATGCTCTTGTCTACGTTGACGGTATTCTTATTATAGGGTCCAACTCCTCTCTTGTGAAGGATCTCATAACCAAACTCAATAGCACTTTTTATTGAAACAACTTGGGTGCCCAGAATACTTCCTTCGTATTGAAGTACATCACTTACCATCTGGTGACATCCTTCTAACACAATCCAAGTATATTAGAGACTTGCTTGTTCGAGCTAACATGACCAACTGTCACAACACTGCTACTCCTATGGTATCCACGGCTAAACTGAGCAAACAAGGTTCTGATCTCATTGACGACCCTCATCAGTATCGTTCCATCGTGGGTGCTCTTCAATACGTCACTTTCACTCGTCCTGAAATCGCCTTTAGTGTTAACAAAGTATGCCAATTTCTCTCTGCTCCTCTTGACTCTCATTGGCGTGCTGTGAAAAGAATTTTGCGCTACTTAGCTGGTACACAACATTATGGTCTTCTACTTAAACCTGCAACCCGTGACAGTGCTTTATCCTTGAGAGCATACAGTGATTCTGACTAGGCGAGTGATGTTGATGATAGGCGTTCCACCTCAGGATCCTGTATCTTCCTTGGACCTAATCTTGTTTCGTGGAGCTCCAAGAAGCAAAGCTTAGTTGCACGCTCAAGTGTTGAGGTTGAATACCGTGGAATGGCTCACGCAACTTCTGAAATACTATGGCTACAATCTTTATTGCACGAGCTACGGGTCCAATTTCAGACTCCAATGTTATTATGTGACAACCTTAGCGCTGTGTCACTTGCTCACAACCCAGTGCTCCATGCGAGGACAAAGCATTTGGAGTTGGACATTCATTTCGTTCTTGAAAAGGTTGTAGCTAAAACTATGCATGTACAGCATGTGCCAGCTCCATCTCAGGTTGCTGATGCACTCACCAAGCCGCTCTCTACTTCATCATTCACTGAACTACGGTCCAAGCTCAAGGTAGTGCCATATCCCAAACACAACCTTGCACTTGAAGGGGGAGTAATAGAGAGTAAGCACTAGTGCAAAAATGACATTAGAATTAGACATTTAAAGTCAGGCGCCCAGATGCCTGACTACATAGGTAGACACGGTGGCAAACTTGTAAATAAGTGGCAAAACTCGCAAGTATTAAGGTCAAGCGGATACACGCCTGACTTCTAAAGTGAAGAAATAGGGAAAAAATAAGACTTTAGAAGTCAGGCGTGTATTCGCCTGACTACATAAGTGACACGGTGGCAAACTTGTAATTAGGGGTGAAATTGTTTTTTTCCATTCTAATATTTTAGAAGTCAGGCGTCTATTCTCGCTTGACCTCTAAAGTCCAAAAATAGAAAGAAAAAAAATTCCCTTACGCGTACCTCTCCACTCTCAAACGGGAACCCTAACATTCACCCTCATTCACACGGAACCCTAACATTCTCACGCTACTCTCTCATTCTCACGAAGCCATTCTCACTCTCAGCCATTCTCAGATCAACAATCTCTCCATTCTCAGATCAACACTCTCACTCCCTCATCAGTACGCTCACTCGCGTTTCTCCTCCCCCTCACCTCTCACCGTCGCGTTTCTCCTCCCCCTCACCTCTCACCGTCGCGTTTCTCCTCCCCCTCACCTCTCACCGTCGTCAGATCTCACCTCTCACTCCCTCATCAGTCATCACGCTCACAAAACTGAGTCAAGCAAGCAAGTCAAAGAGCCCCAACTGTGTCGGTATGACCTGGTTCGCGCTCTCTCCTTCGTCGCCGTTGCTCAAGAACGGTAGAGCTCAAGAACGAATTGGCCAAGGCAAGTACCCACTTCATCTCTCTCTCTCTCTCTATCTCTATTTCTCTCTCTGTCTCTCTAGAGTTTATTACTGTGTTTACTTTGTATTTTGTATGAAATTTAGGTGGTGGATTTAGGGTTTACGACGTTTTAAAACTTAATTTGGGATTATGGGGTTTTAAAACTTAAATTGGGATTTAGGGTTTAAGAAAAATAATCGGAATCAAAGGTGATTTATAACAATTGCAGTTTTGTGTATGTATATGTTGTATTTAATGTGGGTGCTTTTGTATCAATTGGGAAGTAATAGGGTAGTGGTCATGTTCTCTCCTATTTACTAGCGTCTATTTTTGCTAACAGGAGAAGGATATTGAGAACAGCTTTTGGACAAGTAGTGTTTCCAAGCTTGGTTATTCTAGAACAGCAATAATCTCAAGGGTAAGTTGACTATGTTCATCCTGCCTCCTCATACTTGATGGAAACATTTGTTACATGTTAAATTACTTATCCTTTTTGCAAAATCTGTAATAAGACAAGACTGAGTGTGATCATGCAAGTGCGTAATTTACCATGTTCTTGTAGGATTTTATGTTTAAATAAATTATCTGACATGGACCATTGGGAGTTTCTTATTTGACTGGCTGTGTTTATAACAGGTTGAGGCTCCAAAGAAAAGGGTGAAGAAAACAAACATTCCTATAGCCGAGGTAGTCTATGGAGCAATGGCAACTTTGGATGTCCAGAAGGCTGTGGAGAAGGAGTTTGAAATGGCTTTGCAAGATCGAGTGATGGAGGAAACAAAAGACAAGAAAAATGCAGTTGAGGCTTATGTTTATGACACGAGAAACAAGGTTAGGACTATCTTGTTTTTCTTGTTTATTCTTAAACATGGAAATATCTGATTATTATTGCTTAAACTAATTTCTTGTAAACATTTCAGCTTAATGAAAAATACCAAGAGTTTGTCACTCCTTCAGAGAGGGATGAATTTATTGCTAAACTTCAGGAGGTGGAGGATTGGCTTTACGAGGATGGTGAGGATGAAACTAAGGGTGTATACGTTGCAAAGCTTGAAGAACTAAAAAAGGTAAGAGATTTTAGGGATTGGATTATCCCTGCCCCTAGCTGACTTGGTATAATTAATCTTGGTGGTTGTTAATACCCATCAACATCCAGCACTTTTCAAAGTGGCTGGCCTTGTCCACATATTGCCTTCACTACTTATGTAACACAAATAAATATGTAAAAACAAATGGTAATATTAATTAGAATGAGGAAAGTTTGACTTTTTCATTTCTTCAGTGCATGAGAATATCAGTCTCTTGCAATTGTTAGAGGAAAAAAAGAATGAAGTAGCAGATTCCGTTTTTAACCATGTGACATGTCTACTACGTCCAACTAAAACTCCTTTTTTGGTGCAGATTGAGATCTTCCCATATTCAGTGTTTTATATGTTTTTTGAGCAATACCTTAATATATGGAAGACTGCACTGATCAACCTTTCAATAGCTATTGGTTAGTATTGAATCTTGGAATTCTTTGCTTATTGATCTACAATTTGGTCCTTGTGAACAGAATCAGATTATAAAATCATTTCAATGATTACAGTGTACAATTTATCTATTATGCATTTTGATGTTGAGCCTGTAAAGTATTAACACCATCAAATAACGATGTAACAGGTGCAGTATTTATTGTGTGCTTGGTTATCACAGGCAAGTGAGGATTAGCTTATTTTAGCAAATGGTTCAAGCTCCCCCACCCCATTCTAACTTCCTGAATTGATAGAAGTATCAATGAGTTATTTTCTAATGAATCAATCAATTATTGATTTGATCCTCCTTTGCTTCAACATTTTTGCAGTTTATGGAGTTCAGCAATCATTTTGTTGGTGTTGACAATGATTGTTGTCGATCTAATGGTATTTTGCTTCTTTTCAACTGTCACTTGATTTTTTACTTTTTTGCCAATTCAAATATATAATATACTAACTTTACATCTTGTTTCATATTTTTATCAGTGCTTGAAATATAGAATTTCTTTTCAAGTGGACCTTGTTAATTTGTTTACTTATGATATTATGCTTTGTAGGGTGTGATGGCCATTCTGAATAGCCATTATGATACTCCATTCTTTACAACCACTGCTCCCACTGGCCACCCCCATCTTCTACCACCACTGGCTTCCCGTCCTTCCCTCGACTATACATGCTAGACTTGATCCAGTTTTCATGCAACAAATTAAACTCCTACTGGGAAGGATAAGGAGATGGTGGCACTAGAGCCTGACATGACTGAATGGCAAAACTGCTGAAGTCTACTATAATTCATCACAAAAAAAAATTGAAAAAGGTAGATAAGTTTGGTTAATAATTCCTTTTTGGTTATGATAGTCTACTTGACTTTTATATATTAGAAAATTTTCATTAAATTTATTTGCTCATGTAGAAACTTCAAATGATGGTTTCATTAAATAGCAAATTGATCATGTAGCTCTTGTATTGCAACAGAAGTCAACGCTGCCAAGCCTGACATTGTTTATAACATTACAGGAGAAATGTTTATTGACCGTCACAGTATCAAAGATCCTGACAGTTAACTCATCAACTTCTTCAATATATTCCCAGGAAGTAGCCTTACACAGGAATTTTTTCAACTTTTAGTCAGTAAGTAGCCTTACACAGGAATTTTTTCATTAATATTAACTTGCAGTCTCTGGACTTAATTTTCATTGTATACCTTCTTGACTAGGATATTTGTTTCTCTATGCCTCTTTGCTGTTCAAAAGTGGAGCAAGTCGCTACTGAGGATTTGGTTGAGCTGTCAGAGATAGAGAAGCAAAACTTGGGGCAGGTTTGTACCTATAATGGTATTTACTGGCTACTAGTATTTACTGTGTGATCGGTTTAAATTGCCAATACACCAATGCAATAATGGTGAAAATAGAAAAGGCAAAGAATGTTGCATATTATTTTACCCCAGATTAACATAAAGATCAGTGTAGTTTACGTGTGGTACCAACAATTCTACTTGATAACTGTGAAAACACATGCCTAACTGATATGATTTATGGCTTCTTTCAGGGACAACGCTTTCTGCAAAAGTTTCCCATGACTCTGACTCCAAATCTTCCATGATTTCTGAATCTGATGAAGTACTTATTCCTCAGGATCAAGATAACTCTGCATCCATGACAGATCAACTTGAAACTCTTGATATAACCTCAGAGGATGTACAGGTGCTTTCTCCTTTTTCATGTGGAATATATTTATCTAAATAATTTTGCATGCTTGTTGTCACATGCCTTTTGTCGTATAGGAGTTATGGTTTGGTTGTCGTATGCATATGGATGATCTATGAACCTTTGAGGCATTCTAGTTGCTTAAGTGGTGCAATTTTCTTGAGTTTCAGCAGTGTTCTTAGCTGATTGTATGTATGTGCAAAAACAATGTAGAGGATGGAAAAAAACATATTTGAGAAATTTTATTGCTATATTTTGCAAAAAAAAAGGAAAATATTTGTGCCTTAGTTTTTCTTGCTGGGTTTATTAAACTAAAAAATGTCTTTTCCTTGCCATTACTGCAGATTTGTATGCATACTTTTGATCTTTGGCTCACTCTTAAAAAATTTTCTAATATGTGAAATATATTAGGATTGTTGTCTCAACTTAGAGAACTGATTAAAAAAATAATCTCAACTTAGAGAGATGCAATTTCATTGACATTCCAAACTTCATCAGTCTATCCAATCATAGTATCTTATGAATTCTATTGAGATGACACCTGAATCTAATCTAATTAACACATCTAGTTCTTGCTCTGTAGTCAAATATTATCATTTGGTACAAAATTGATGACTTTTGCAGTCTTTGTAGTCCTTTGGTGCATATTGTTGGAGCAAAATGCTATATTTTAAGAATGTTCTTTTGCCCAAAATTGATTTTTAATCATCAAAAGCAGTCAAGAACCAGAGAAAAGTGATTAATTCTCATCTGAATTTCATTGATCTGAATGAATGAATTTGGTTACAACTATCTAGCCATAAATAGCTAGCTCTATGCCTACTTTCATTTGATCACTGTGTTATTAATAATTATGAGTGTTTTTTATTTATTACTTTCAGGTGTTTGGGATATTGCATTTGATTGTGTCTGTAGGGCTTATTCTTGTTTTGGATAAGTTTTTGAAGCAAGCATTTGTAGATGCTGCAATCAAATTCCCTTTGTTCTATGTTCCTTCTTTGGTTGTCTTGCCCCTTTCTGTCAAAGATATCCCTGCTGCTTCTGGCATCAAAATTGGCCTTATTGTAGGTTGGTACATTCTCTTGCATGTCTAATTCTACAACTCATCATTTGGACTTGTTTTGTTTAGCTATTTCCTTTTTAGTTCTTGAATAGTAGAAATTACCTGTATCATAGATATTACATTTTTAGTCCTTGCCATCTTCAAGACTAATATGATCAATGCTATAACATATAGGGGTCAATTTGACTATATACTCTGGAAGCTGAGGCATATGTTGTTTTCTTGTTTAGCTTTGTTTTAGTTCAGTACAGTTGGGAATATATTGAAGAAGTTGATGAGTTAACTGTCAGGATTCAAAATGCTGGAACTGAAGTTGTTGAGGCAAAGGCTGGTGCAGGGTCTGCTACTTTGTCAATGGCTTATGCAGCTGCAAGATTTGTTGAATCATCTCTACGTGCACTTGATGGAGATGCGGATGTGTATGAGTGCGCGTTTGTACAATCAGATCTGACTGACCTTCCCTTATTTGAGCATGATACTACTTAGAGAACTTAGGTTGCAGATTTACTTTAGCATCATAACTGCTTCCAGAACTTAGGATTCAAATTTTCCATAGTATCAATTCTACTTCCAGTTTTGTTAGTAGAATAGGAGGGATCTTCCATTTCTGTTATCTATATTGATATTTAGTTTTTATCAGAAATCTCAATAGATTACTATCATGTAGAATTGGAAAAATGTAAACGTTGAGTGTTGAATAATATGGCCATTGGACCAGTTTGTGTTTTTTAATCTTATATATGTTGGTAGTTGTACCAATTGATGGCTATTGTAAGTTTATTTGTTTGAATTTTTTAATCTTACATATGTTTGAATTTTTGGTTTGACTTTGGTCTAATGAATTAAAATTAGTGGTAATTATTTAGATTAGGCGCCTCCCAAAGTTACTGTAATTTAGATTGGCCATATTCCAAGTTACAGATGATTAGAGTGATGAATTTCGTATAACCAGGGTGTAACCAAAAATTTAAAAAAAAAAAACTTTTAAGGTCAGGCGCAATAATGCTTGACCTTAAATCATACATACGAAGTCAAGAAATAATAAAAGCTTGACCTTAAATCATACATACGAAGTCAGACAATAATTAATGCTTGACTTCGTAAGTATGATTTAAAGTCAAGCTTTTATTCTTGCTTGACTTCGTATGTATGATTTAAAGTCAAGCAATAATAAAAGCTTGACCTTAAATCATACATACGAAGTCAGACAAGAATAAATGCTTGACTTTAAATCATACTTACGAAGTCAGGCAAGAATAAATGCTTGACTTTAAATAATACTTACGAAGTCAGGCAAGAATAAATGTTTGACTTTAAAACATACTTATGAAGTCAGGCGCAATAAATGCTTGACCTTAAATCATACATACGAAGTCAGGCTATCGCTTGACTTTAAAACTCCAGACATACAAAGTCGACTTAATAAAAGTCAAACGCCCGCCTGACTTTAAATCCCCTTTTCGCCTGACTTTAAATCCCTTTTTTGCACTAGTGAAGGCGTTGGATCCCCTTGAGAGGGCGCCAAGTCAAAGCAAGGCGCCGGATCCCCTTGAGAGTGCGCCAAGTCAAAGCCAGCGTTGTGAAAAGAGTGGACACGCTGGCAGCCTAATTGAACACGTGAGTAATGCCATGGCGTCCAGCTGTAATTAAAGTGCAACAGAATGGCAGATGTGTCATGTCCTGATTGGTTCATCTAGATCTAGCATTCATGTATAAATAGCTTGTGGTAACTGAATTCAATTACTCAATGAAATAATACTCTCTCAGAGAGTTTGTGCTTTCGATTAGTGTTTGTGTTAATTTTCCATCAGAGAGTGGCATTAGAGCTCTTGGTTAGAGGCTATTTTACTTGCTTGAATGATGGAGGCAAATATGAACATAAATTTGGTTTCTTTGAATGATATTAATTATCATTTGTGGAAGAGAAAGATGAAGGATTTGCTAATAGTTGTTTCCGGTGATAACAAATTCCCCCAATTTCCATGAATCTATGAGGAGAAGCAAAAACAATATTCGACAACAAATAGAACAAGAAGTGAGTGGCACCAAAATTTTAGCGTGGAATACCCCGAAAAGCAATGGTAAACAACATTTTATCTAAGTTAAGCTTTTAGAGATGGATAAATTGTAGTGTAATAGATTTTTTAACTATCGACTGAAGGAGCATTATGAAGTTTCCCAGGAATGTATTTAGTAATAAAATCTCTTTCTTAAACAAGTTTTTACGATTAATACTTTCTTACACAGTCGAAGTAGGTAACCAAATTAATCTCAGGTGAGAGAGCGCTTGGCATCTTAGAAAGCAATAACTACAAGATTATGGAAGATAGGTAGATTTGTTGGCTATACAAGTAATAAGAAACAAGCCCAAAATGGAAGCCTCTTTTTTCACTATGATGGAAATAAGAGAGATTGTTATATATAATGGTAGTAGAGCAATAAAAAGAGAAGAGAATGGGAAAGTAGATTTGTCCAATTAAGAAGTTTCTCCCCACAAGTATTATTAATGGATTAATAAACCATCCAGACATGCTTTCTTCATCATCATACTACATTCCTCTTAGCACCCCATAAATAAAGGGCTGGGTCCTGTTCCAACAGAGGTTGTGTACAGCCTCATCAAACTTTACAATTAAAAATGACTGTTATTACTTACTGATGCCATAAAAATGGCAATTCTAGCATTTGTTGAGATCTAAAAGCCTTCTACACAACGGCTTCAAATAAAAGAAGAAAAAAAACATTCTCGTTTTTTGTTTTCCATATTAAACACTGGGGACCAAAAAGATAGAAACGAAAATGTTCCACTTATTAATGAAAGCCTCCTCCGCTAGCAGTTGCGGCCTTCACCAAATCTGGTGGTGGAGATGGCAGTAGGACTACGGATAATATGCCACTGGCTAAAGCCGCCACCGCACCCACCACGAACGCCGGCAAGTTACCACCTCCAAACAGAGCATCCCATGGTCCACTCAGAACAGAAACCACCATCTACACACGTATACTCACATTTGGTTAATTACTCATTAAATATATGAATTATTAAGTGAAATTGTTGTGTTGTATAAATATTATATGAAGTGAATTTAATTCTTACCTGTGGTATGACAATTGCAAGATTCAGAACTCCTAGTGATAACCCTGAAAATTTTGAACAAAAACATAACGTCAGCAATTTGGCTTAAGATAGCCTTTTATCTATGGATAGTAAAATAAGTGAGTTTAATTGGTTTGTACCATTGTCGCGTAAAGCTTTTTTACACAATCAACTAAATCAAAATTTAGACATTTATGACTCTCATGATTAAGATAAAAACCAAATATTTCTTGTGACTTATTAATTTCTGATTGGTTGACGGTGTAAATATTTTTACACGGACAGATTATACTTATGTTATGACTTTTGATTGTGTTACCTTGGCCAGCCCCAGAGTCGGTGGAGAATATAGATGCTAGAGCGAAGGGTATGCTGTAAGTAATCTGAAAAAATCAACAAAGACAAGTGTTAGTGGCATGGCATAAAGCTTCTACACTTTTCTTTTGCTGTGTAAATATTTTGCACTTTTTAACAGTTATCATCTGTTTGGAAAAGAATGGATAATTGAAGAAAACTAAAGAAGCAGCGTTGGACTTTAAACAAAGAGCAGCATCACGGAAAAGCTAAGCTGCCGTTTGGAAATTGCAAGGCAAAAGTCGAGTGCATTAAACTCAATCACTATAAAATATCATATGCCTCAAACTTTGGATATGTAATGTTAAAGGATGTAATCTTTTATTAAAGTATTAAATTAAAAATCAGGATAGGGGTATTTTAGCGATGTCATCTGCAACTTTATTTATTCCAAAAAATTAATATATTAATTTCATGACTGTTTGCTACTTGAAATATCATAATTAAATTGACAGCTCGTAATCAAAAAGGAATCAACAACAATAAGAAATAAAAAGCTTTAAAACATGTTGATGATTGTCTTTTCCAGTTCAAACAAAAACAACAGGCAAGCAAACACATTTTTTCCAGAGAGAGTCCAAACTAAATTTGTCTAATTGAGAAGCAAAGTCTTCAATTTTGTAAAAAAAAAAGAAGTTCATGTTCCTGTTTTTGTATTTACTGAATGGGACCCAATACCACCCACAGAAAATGGAGGATCTTTGGAGATCGTAAAATTCACATGACTTCTTTCATGCATGGCAACTCAAATTGCTTCTTAAATAGAAGAAAATTAAATAAAAGTAGTAAAGGATTTTAACTTTTCAGTAATATGGAAATTAATATATAAACCTTTTGTCCTCAATATATTGGTACAAGTTGTTATGTTTTAAAACTCTATGCTAAAAAAATGGAAACTAAAAAACAAAAATAAACGCTTGTCCACCACCGTCTCTGTCTGCATATTCATTAGCAAAAAAACATGTATTTAATGTTTTTTGGATAAAGTTGAAATTTAAACGTTTAAGGAATTAAAAGCTGAGAAGAAAACAAAAAACGGAAAGGAAAAATATTTAAAAAATAGCGAAAATGAAATTTCCTTTTCCTTACCGCAAGAGGAATTCCGAGGACGGAAAAGAGGGCCAACGCGCCGGCCTTGATGTTACCGGGAGGAGGAGGAGGTTCCAGATAAACACTGGGAGTGGGAGTGAAACCTTTACTCACAAAGTAGTCGTGTCGCGCATGCTGGGCCATTTTGGAGACCAAAACGGTCATAGCCAAAGAAATAGCGAGAATGAAGTTAACGATTCCCCACAACCTCTTCACGCCACCAACTCCACGCGCCAAAATATCCACTCCTAACGACGTCGCACCAAGGACTATGGAGTTAAGCATAAGTCCCAGTGCACCCGCGCGCACACCTCTATCATACGCACGTCCTTCTCCAACCTTTCCTCCATACACTTCACTTCCCATCCAATCAGTATCAAACAACAAGAAAGGAAACCACGCAATCCAGTTAAGACACGTCACCAATAAAAGTATCCACATCGGCCTTTTCAGTTCACGAAAAGCACCAAATAACTGCCCAAAACACGGCATGCCACCGCCTGAAACCGTACCGTCTTCATCCGCACCACCGCTCGCCACCTTCTCAGGCGCTAGCGGTATCTCCTTCACGTAGATCAGTGCCGCGGTAGCCAAAATCGTTAACAGCGCGATAGAAAGGAAGAAACAGCTCTTCAAATTTGCACAGTAAATATCACATGCTTTTGTTTTTGTGAACGGGAACCATTTGTAAAGCGTACTGTAGGCACCGGCGGCATACCCAAGGACGTTACCGGCGGCCATAAAGAACGAGAAAAACGCGTTGGCGTTTCTCGTTTTCCGGGAATGGCCGGCGGCGAGGTCGGCGAGAAGGGCACGGCAAGGTCCTTGAAGCATGTTATTAGCCACGTCCAGGATCCAGAAACCGACGACGAAGATGCCTATAGCACGAGGGCGAGATTTTTTGGTGAGGTCGTCACCGAACCTGTGACCAATGTCAGCGGCGTAGCCGATGAGGAAAACAGCGATGGCGACGGCGAAGGAACCGGCGGCGATGAAAGGACGACGGCGACCGAAGCGAGAGGTGCAACGGTCGCTGTGGTAACCAACGATGGGTTGGACCAACATGCCAGAGATTGGGCCACAGAGCCAAATGAAAGCGGACCATTTGTGAGGGATACCGAGTAACTGAACATAAGGGGTGAGAAGAGAGAGTTGTAAGGCCCACCCGAATTGTACTCCGGCAGCGATGGAGGCAACCACCATGATCTTACGGAGAGGACTTGGGTCCAGAGGAGGAGCCTCCACTTGGAGGGAAGAGGGCTTAGTATGATTGTTGTTGTGTTTGGTGGCAGAGAGAGTCTCCATGGTGGTGAATATTGACTAGTGCACTGCTGTGTATTGAGTTTGTGTTTGTGAAAGGGTTGAGGTGGGTTTTATTTATAATGAGGGGGGAGGGTGGAATGGAAGTTGTTGCATGTAAAGTGGTGAGTGGGAGAATCTGATATGACTTTGAGAATAGTGTGATGGGAAAGGAAATGGATAATTACACAAAATATGGGGTAAACCGTAAATCGTAAATGTGAGTGAAAAGCGTGTGGGGGGGCTTATCCGTAGGAGTAAGTAAAAAAGTGAGGGGGTGTGTGGTGGGGCGTGGACTTGTGTAGTGTTGTGGGGGAGGTTATTTAATGTGGGTTTCCTCGTTTTAAGTGTAAATTCAACTTGTCTTCATTTGGAGACTTCTTTTATGGTCGTCAGCACTCAGCAAATTAAACTAGGGGGTGGATGGAGTGGAGACTGGAGACGGATTTTGCTTAACCTCATTCTTGCACTTGCCCATCATGCAGACAAGGTGTCATGAAATTACTAGGATAAGGGTCGATACTCGAGACTATAACTACAACTTCAACTTACAAAATCAAATGAAGAGTAACTGCTGCAGGGCATTAGGATGCAGATAGACGAGGTTGATATTAATGAATGGGGATACAAAACAATTATGGCGTTATTATTCGGGGAAAACGGTCACTAAATTTTCAATCACTAACCTTTAATGGAATTAGGTGTGAACATATCAATTAATGTGGTCTCATTATTTTTGGTTCCGATTATTGCTAGCTACTTTTCAAGTGTTCCAACACTTTAAACAAAAGACTAATCTCCGTTCGTGTTTACGATCAAATTTTACACTGACCAACACCGAGTTTGTCCACTGTGGAAATCAAACTCGAGAGCATCGAATCAACTGCATGTCTAGGGTAGATTACGCCACCAAACCAACTGTGTTGGTTAATTAATGTCACCCCTTATCCATCTTGAGGAGAAGGAAATAAAAAAAAAATCATTTCCTCTCAAAACATATGAATCAGTGCTACTTCAATAAGGGGAATAGATCCTCTAGAATGATTTTATTGTGCATTCAAATTTCAACCGCACATAAAATAAGACAAAGAGTGAGAGAGAATTATTAAAAGAATTGAAAGAGAGGATTGAGTAGTAGAAATCTAACACTTGAGAGTGTCTAGGGAAAAAGTCTACTTGAGAAAACTTCCTCTCTTCAACGAGGGAGTACGTCAACTCGACAATTTATGCTTCCATCTTTTGAACTAAAACTCATTTAATCGTCTGAAATTGATTTGAACTTCGGTCGTTTCCAATAATTATTTATTTTGACTTTTTTTTGGGTAAATCCGGGTATCCACCGCACTGACAGTAGTGGCTAATCCCTCGCTCATTGTAGGTGCCTCGAGGGGCAGGACAGCTGGCCCAAAGTTTTAACGCTGCTCCGTACCCAAGGCGGGGATCGAACCCCCAACCTTTGGTTAAGGGAGGTTCAGCCCCAACCACTGAACCCCACGCTCTGGGTTTATTTTGACTTTGATTCGTCTAAATTTAGCACTTTTATTTATTAGTCATTTGATTCAATTGCGGGTTTAACGGAACAAATCAACATGTATCACCGGGTCGACCTCAGTTTAATTTTTAAATTATTAATTAAAATTCCTCGATAAATTCCTCTAGTTTACAGAAAATGTCCATTAGGAGAGATGAAGACACGATTATTAAAATTTTAATTAACAGTTTAATAATTTTATCTTTATCTCTCTTAATGGACGTGTCCGGTAACTAGAGAGGAATCAAACTTGTTAATGGCATGAAGAAAAGTTCCAACACGTTTTTTTCTAGTAATTGTTTATCTAATAAATATGACATGAAAATATTAGTATTTGCCTTTTGTAAGAATGGCCTCGAGAATGTCAATAAACAATGATTTAACAATGAGGACGCTCCAATATTGGAAGGGGGCTGGTTCAATGATATTGTCAAATTAAAATTAGGAAGAGGCAACAAAGTGCAATTTTGGAATGACAGGTGACTGGGGAGGGACTCGTTTGCGGAGTTATTTCCCTCACTATTTAACTCATGCAGCCTGAAAGAAGTAGTGGTGGAGGATATGGGGGCGTGGGTGGGTAGCGAGTGGCGTTGGAATTGGGATTGGGCGACGGAGTTGGTGCAAACCGAATCACAAAACCTTCAGTATTTGAAGGACTTATTGCTCTCTGTCTCTCCAACAGCTCATATTGATGATCGTTGGTCGTGGTCAATCGACACGGTGCGTGGCTTCACGGTCAAGAACTGTTATTCGTGGTTGTCTGTGTTTTTTGCAGGTGATAGCGGGGTGAATTCCAACAGCCAGCCTGCTATCTGGCCGAAGCTATGGAGGAAGGATATTCCATCAAAAGTGTTGATCTTCGCGTGGAGGGCGCTGCTTGGAAGAATTGCAACGCGTGATGAGTTGCTTCGCAAAGGAATTCTTCGGGCTCAAGCGGAAGTTTGCTGCGTTTTTTGTTCAAGTGAAGACGAAACAGTTCCCCATTTATTTCTTCAATGTAGTACATCGAAATCAGTTTGGCAACATATATTTCGGTGGTTGGGGTGCTCTATCGTGGAGGAGGAAGACTTGAATTCTCACTTCGTGGCTTTCGGGAATTTAATAAAAGGCAAGAAGAGGAAATGGGTGAAGCATCTCATATGGTTGGCGGTTATATGGAATATATGGTTGGTTCGGAACAAAGTATCTTCAAATGAGAGGTAGCATCAATTCCATCTTTGGTGGCGGGTATCAAAGACACTGCGTGGGGCTGGTTCAAAGCAAGGCAAGGGAGAACATGTGAGGTTGGGTGGTCGGATTGGTACAATTGCCCAATGGGCTGTCTATCCTCTTTGTAACGGTTTCTTTTTGTAATAACCTATGAAGCAATCTTTGTAGTTACTCTTTTTCTCTCCCTGAGTCTTTTTCCCTGTGGGGTTTTGGCTCTTGGAGGTTTTAACGAGGCCCCTAAGTGTAAGGGTTTGGTACACCTCATGTGCGCCCCGTAATATATTTGCTTATCTAAAAAAATGATTTAACAATGAGAAATTGGAATATACACTTGATATAATTAGTTATAATATGATCAACGAGAACCCGCTAATATATTGCTACAAAAGTAGTAGTTGATATGATGAAATGGTATATTATATTGAATGTAAGATTTAAAGCATATGTACAATTAACACGATAAATAATTTCAAAAGTGTTATGGTAATTAGAATTTCTGCTATTTACACCTCTTCCAAGGCCCAACATCGAACAACCAAGCAAAATACGAGGCTTGCATCGCCGGACTACGCCTGGAAATTGACCTCCGAGTTCCGCGAATAAAATTGCATACCGACTCTCTCTTGGTGGTCTCCCAAATCGGAAACCAATACGAGATGAAAGAATCGATCTTGCAAAAATACCTACTTCGGGTACGAGCGCTATTAGCTAAATTTGAAGCGAGCGAGGTAATTCATGTGCCAAGAACGGAGAACCAACGAGCTGACATCCTCGCCAAGCTCGCAAGCACAAAAACCCCAGGAAACCAGAGAACGACCATCCAAGAAACACTCCACAAACTCAGTGTGTCTCTCGAGCCTCTTTTTAACTCGACCATTTGCATGCTCGAAGAAACTAACAGCTGGATCACTCCAATCTTGGAATACATCGTCACGGGAGCTGAACCCCTAGACGAAAACGATGCTAAATATGTCAGGAGAAGGCTTCGGCTTTTTCAGTCGTCGATGGAACGCTTTACAGAAGAAGCCTCTCTTCCCCGTTGACAAAATGCATCGAGGGAGAGGAAGCAGCCTATGTCTTAACAGAAATTCACGAGGGAATCTGCGGCCAGCACATGGGAGCTCGGTCTTTAGCTCGAAAAGCTCTTCGAGCTGGATATTACTGGCCGACCATGGCAGGCGATGCTAGTGATCATATGAAGAAATGCAAAAAATGCCAAATCCACGCCAACGTCCAAATGATAACAAACAAGCTCCTAACCCTTCTTTCCTCTAAATAACTAATATTTACCTAAATAAGCACGAATATTACTTGAGAACTTGTGTTGATTTAAGTATTAAGAGCACAAATAACCTATATAAAATAGAGTTATCAATGGGTCCGATCAAGGCGATGCTGGAAAGCAAGTTGAACCTCACCCTTCGAGTCAACCAGGTTCCAGTCGAGCTTCTGTTGCTTCTTTTGATGGTTACTCCAGTACTGGTTGTGGGGATTTCGACGTACCGGTACGAGAGGTCTCTCAATATGATTGGGTTTCTAGAAATATTTTGGAGACGAATCTTTGTATCAGTATGGTTTTAATTTGGAGGCGATCTGTAGGAAGGCTTCTGGGCGCTCGAAGCGAGTTTGGAGGATTGAGGGTATGAAGAAAGGAGAGCATGTGACTTTATGGCCCGGAGAGCTCAAGTTTACCCTGTACCATATGTTGATTAACGAAATGAATATCCAGCCTCCTTTTACCTGGTTTGAGCAGACGGTTTTGGCGAGTTTAGATGTAGCGCCTTCCCAATTACATCCAAATGCATGGGCTTTCGTTTGGCTCATTGGCATCGCTTACAGGTGAAGAGCTTTCACCTTCAAAACCGTCCTCCACCTTATCACTCATAGGGGCAGAAGCATAATGCTCTTGCACATCAGGAGCGGCAACTTCAAAAGGATCGGTACGAACTTTAGGAATTTCGCCACCAGAGGCCATCACGTTCGTGAACTCCTTACGATACTGCGTAACGTCTCTCCGAGTTTGTTTTGTCCTCGCCAGGACGAATCTGCAGAAATGGGGGACGAAATGCCAGGGTTAGGATCGAAAATGGGTCCGCGAGCAAGTCGGAACCCGACCTAACGACCCCCATTCTGAGATCATAAAGGACTGGGGGAGGTCCAGACACAACAAAAAGAATAGAAAAGACAAACGAAAAAGAAACTAACCGCGAAACAGAGCTGCAAATTTGATCGTATCTGGAAAGTGCTTCAAAGATCTCCGAAATTGTTTCACTCAAAAAGGAAGCTCGGGAGCTCTCGAAGATCGACAAACAAAAAACAAATAAAGCCAAGCAACAAATGAAAGGGTGTGACCCTTTATTTATAGTAAGGCGAAATTGATGGGCTTGGGCCGGGAAGTCGAAACGTCACGTCCTATCAAGGTCCATTAGGTTCGCACGCTAAAAAACAAAACGTCACCATCATGTGCCGCCACTGTAACACACGCCTTGTCAGAAACAGTAAACATGGCACTGATTCCAAAATTGCACTGATTCCAAGGCGGCACTGATTCCAAGAAGCTGTCTACCTCACTCAAGCTCGGCTGATTCCAAAATACTGTCTACCTCGCTCAGAAGCTCGACGCTTTTTTAACATCGACCAAAATTTTAAGCTCGACATCAGCTCAAAACTAAAGAAACTTCTACTCAAAAAAGACGAAAACGCAAGGCTACATCACCTTATCAAGTCATGATCGCTCCTCAAGCGACTAGACTTGGGGGGCCACTGTTATGGTAATTAGAAATTCTGCTATTTACACCTCCTCCAAGGCCCAATTGTTGAAAGGCCCATTCAAAAAGCAAAGTCCATTCTTCAATGGCCAATATCACTCTGCAAGATCGGACGACCCAAATCGACCATAGCAAACACCACTAAAACTCTATAAATACAGCATTCAATGCTCATTAATGGTAAGCACTTTTCTAACAAAACACTCATTCACTCAAATACTGACTTGAGCGTCAGAGTGTCATTGCAGGTACAACATCGCCCCCTCAAGATTGAACAAGATCGTACATCTCAAGATCGAACATCGCAAGATCGAACATCTCAAGATTGAACATCTCAAGATCGAACCTCTCCAGATCGAACAAGATCTTCTTCTCAAGGCCTGAAGACAGAGACAGAATCAAGGATAAAATATCTAGCTACTAATTGCGTAATACCAATCACTAAGATCGGAAGCACAGTACCGAACAAAAGTAAGGACATTTTTTGAATACTAATTTCGTGAATTTGAACTTCGAAGTACCATTCTAGTTTTTGAATTATAGAGGTCATTTGATAGATCTCAAATCCGAATTAGGAACTGTTGAAGATCTTTCGAGTTTCCGAACAACAAGGTCAACGGATGAATTTCAAAATCGAACTCCGAATTTCTGAATATATTTCCAACTTGAGTCACAAACGCTCCATTCGATCGAATTAGTCACTGCTGTTCGTGTAGTAGATACCCGAATTTTCCAAAAAAAAAACGCTCCATTCGGCAGATTTTCAAATTCTCGAAGACCTTTCCAATTCCTAAGTCACAGAGGTCAATGGATGGATCTTGAACTACAAATTTACGAGGACCTTTTCAATCTAAGTCAATGTTTGAGTACATGGTTGGAGCCATGGATTATCATGTGGAACTCTTTTTGTTTTGAAAAATAATTGTCCATGCGAAGAAAAAATGCCTTTTTGCTTGAAGTCATTGTACTTGAATTCAGTACAAGGAACTCTGGCGACCGAGATGGTCACGCTGAGAAGTTTCTTTGCCTGTGTATGTGTGTTCAGAAGTGGTTGTTGTCTTCTCTTCTCCTCGGTCCCTTATATATCTTTGCGCCCATGGTAACTACTTCCTTGGCGGTTTCTGAGTTCGTGGAGGGCTCGCACAATTGAGTTTGTCAATTGGGTCGAGTGTTGGATAAAGTTGAATGGGTCGAGTCCTGTTGCCACGTAGGTTCTCGGACTCAATATATCCGTACAATCACAAAAATAATTTACATATCAAAAGAGTAGATTATTATTAAGGCTTAGTTTGGTAAAAAGTAATTGATAGCTGATAGCTAGCGTATAGCGGATTGCGGATAAACTAGCAAATATCAAATCATGTGTTTTTTTTTGTATAAACCGGATATTATCTGGGCGCAACTGCGGAGACTAATTCCTCGAGCATGGTAGGACCACAGGGTGGCAAAGCTCTTCCTCAAGAAATTTAACACTGCTGCATGCCAGAGCTGGATTTGAACCCATGACCTTGTAGTTAAGCTCTCCCTCATCCAAGTGTTTTTGGGTTATCAAATCACGTATTTAGTAAAACCAATGGTTAAACCAACTAATATATGTAAATTGACATAAAAAAATAATAATTTAAAATTGTTGAGTTTAATTTAGAGAGGACAGAGATGGAATTTAAGAAATTTAATAAGGGGTAAATTTGACAAAAAAGTGAGACACTATATATACGCTATAAGTAACGTTTCAATAAGCGCTACTTGAAGTAACACTACCCAAAACTGCTAAACACTAGTGCTTACCAAACACGTCTATTCATCATTTGCTAGTCAAATTCGCTATCCATTAGCGGATGAGACTTACCAAACAGAGCCTTAATATCGATATACAAGTGATTTACTACTGAGTGTGCGTATCCTAACAATGCATTTTACCAATAAGCAATAGTTAGACACTCACAATCAATTTAACTAAGTACAAGTCTAATTATATACTCTTATGTGACCTGTAAAAAAAAGTAATTAGGATAAAATAATTATTAATCACATAATAAATTGAACTAACCAAATATTTACCAATCATTAAATATACCATTTCTTTTTTTTTTCTTGAAGATCCCAATAGCTTGGCAAGCTATTGAGATGGACCATCCACTTCAAAAAGTAACTTAATATAGTGTGGGCCAATGACCCACATATTAGATATTAAATTGATAAGAACAGACAGTGGCGGACCCAAGACTCCGGGGTCAGGAGTGTCAAATTTTTTAAGGCCAGTGTCGAATGGGTGCAAAACTTGGTCTACTAGTGCAATTTAAAATTTTCAAGGGGTTCAAAATCAAAATTTCAGGAGATTTAGACTATTTATATAGGGTGATAAGTGCAAATTTTTTTTCCAGGGGGTTCAACTAAACCCCCTGGTAACAAGCCAGGTCCGCCACTGAGAACAAATACTACACTTGATCTTAGTCAAAAGGCCGAGAAAGGTATATTATATACCATTTCTTGAAATATTATGTAATTAGGGTTGTATACCGTAAGATAAAAAGATTTGGTATACTGTGTTACTAAGAGCAATGCTACTTGTTACGAGAGATTTTTGCAAGAAAGAGAAGAATGCTTAAAAATAGGGAATTTGACCAGTCAACAACTTGCTAAGAATACATGGTGAGTAGTTACAATTTGTTTTCTATGCTGCCACATAACATTCTTCTCTTTCTTGCAAAAATCTCTCGTAACATCTAGCATTTTCCTGTTACTAAACATGTGCCAATTGATGCACAAAAAATTGTTTAGACGGTCTTATTTTTGGTTCGAATCAGTGTTGACTATCCATGAAGTGTTGTCTTAACGCTTTCAACGAAAGACTAATATCTGCTCGTGCTTAAGATCAAATTTCGCACGGGGCAACACTGAATTTGTCCACAATGGTTTAGACAGGTTTTAGTTACCATGTCATTGGTGCGTAGTTTTCACCTGCTTTGTCGGTGACTAATCTAAGCGGGTAAATCTGGCTGACTACGGGTATCCAAATTTGTTGGTCTCGATGATTCTTCCCTTTCCAAAAGAGTTTTTGCCTATCGGCAACGAGTGTTTGACAGACGGTTTGAGATCAAGTACCTAAAAAGTAAAAACGGTTAAAGTGCCTGCTTTCCACTTTTTTTTATTTGAAATTTCAGAGAAATAAACTAAAAATTATGTCTATGTTTCTCATATATTTTTTAGGAAAAGAAGATTTATTTTGAAATAAAAAAGGAATCAGATTCGCAAAAGTCATTACTAAAATGAAAAAGGAATGAAACTTGGATAAGAAAAGTTGGTCGTAAGCCCACCGACACCCTTTGACCAGTGGACCCCAGATACCGTCTACATGAAATAAACTGTGCAAAATTAGACGACGACGTATTAAAGTGGTCGTCAGTTTTCGCACAAAATAAGAAGAGTTCACATTGCACAAAAAGCTTATAAAAATTTTCTCCGTGTCTACTATGTGATGAATGATATAAGTATTTTTTTTACAACAACAATAATATACGTATTACTCCCTCCCTTCCCAATCTTTTATACTTTTTACATTTTATTTTTCTCCCAAAATAATAGTAATTTTGAAAATTCAATATACAATTTGTCAAACTTTTTCAGCTATACATTTTATATTTATTGAGTCTTTTAGAGACCCAAGACAACTATTAACTATTTTTATTTGATTTCAATTATCCCAAGACAACTACAAAAAATATATTTTAATATTTAGCTAACACAAATTTATTGGGGTGCTTTTAGGGTGTGGGATCAACTAAGTCTCTCACCGGTAAACTACAAAAATTGACCGTAGGATATATTACAAAATTTCATCAATTGTTGAAATTTAATATTAGTTGATTCAATCATAACCACTCATAGTATTTTATACAATATCTTACAATCAATTTTTGTGGTTCACCAGTGAAAAACTTAATTGATCTCTCGCCCTAGAAGCAACCATTGTACCTTAATTTGTGTGCAACAAGCCAAGAGTACAAAAACTTAAAAACTGAGGGAGTAGTTAATAGCGGATTTAGTTTGTAGCAAAGAAAATAAGAGTTCCTTTTCAATGAAACACTTACAATTTAAGTATTTTTCGCTTACGAAATATCATTAATTTATATACACGATAATATAGGTATATAAGTGTTTTACACTATTTATCAATTACAATTTGGCACGTCATTAAAAAGAAGTTAGTCACTTAGTAAACCATCTTATATGTCAAGGACACCATGAACTGTTATTGGTTGTGGTTGGTAAAAGTTAACGTCGATAATGCGTAACAATTAAACTCAAAGTTTAATTTAGTCCCCGAAATTTACAATATATCAATTTAGTCTTTGACTTTTGTAAAAGTATTTAGTCATTGTACTTTGCAAAAAAGGGCCAAATTGAAACACTTTTACAAACGTCAGAGGTTAAGTTGATATATTGTAAATATTAGGGAGTAAATTGAATTTTTGTGAAATTTGAGAGACTAAATTAACTAATAACACTATATTATGATAGTGACAAAACCTACGTCCAATTTCTCAGATTTCAATCGAGTCCGGTGATACTAACTTTTTTTATAAGGAAAAAAATCTACTTTCTAATGTTATTAAATAGGTTTAAATATGTTTTCCATCTATGTAAATATAGAGACTTTTGTTTTTCGTCTTTCTAATTTTTTATTATTTTTTCGACCCTACAATTTACAACTTTTTTGTTTTTAGTCCTTGTTGTTTTTTAGTCCCCGTAGTGTTGTTTATATTTGGTTCTAGTCTCTGAAATTAAAGACCATTTTAATTATAGTATTTGAATCATGGACTAAATGAGAACTAATTTCAAAAATCGATATTTATTGCATCAATGAAAATAATAAAAAAAGAAAGTTTAGGACACAAAAAAACCATGGACGGAAAACAAAAACACTTATAATTGCAGGGAGACAAAACATAGTTAGGCCTATTAAATATGAGTAAGTCAAGGTTCTTTTTAGTTAATTTACCCAAATTATTCTTATCAATTGATTACCCCCCCCCCCCAACTATTAATATGAGGAAGGCTAATGGTCATCGGGGTAAATTAGGATTTTACACTCACTTTTTAATAAATTTTATCACTTTCTTAAAGGTGTCCACGACCATCATTTGCTTATAAATGAAAACAGGGGCAACATTTTGCTATACTCCCTTCGTTCCAAAACTATGGTACTATTAGATTTTTAATTTTATTCCAAAACAATGATACTTTTCGAAATCCAATATACAATTTACCAATTTTTTTCAAATATATATTTTTATATTTATTGAGTCTTTTAGAGTCTTATACAGAGATTTGAAAATAATAAACATTACAAAGATACACCAATTTGTGTGTAACAAACTAAAACTGTCAAAGTTTTGGAACAGAAGGAATAGTTTATAATGGATAACATTAGAGTAAAAATAGAAATTTTTGACAAATTCCTAGTTTAAAGTGTTTTTTAGATATTACATTCGGTAGCATTTGACTTCGAGCTTATAGTTTAATACGTGTTATTTTTATCTCGTTTTTACAACTATTATTTTTAGTAATTTCTTCATTAATCGTCTATTAAAGGAACAATTTCTCTCATTTTAAGCATTAATTAAAAATGGTCATATTTATATCATTTTATTTTTTTTGACCAAACTTTATATCATTTTATATTTATAAGTTAGTTCAACAAGTCATTTTTCTATTCCAAGTAGGTAGCTCAGTTGGTGAGCAAAGGAATACCGAATGAGTGCACCAAAGTAGTGCAAGAAGGAGGTCTCAGGTTCAAACCCAACGAATATTTCCCCCCTCCCCACTAACATTGCTTATAAAAACACTAGTCATTTTACTAAACATTTTAAATCTACACGATTAGTTTATCTATTATAAGCTATATAGCTTATCTACTACTCCCCCGTCTCAATTTAATTGTCCTCTTTGTCATTTTTCTTTGTCTCAAATTACTTGTCACTTTAGAATTTCAATGCAACATTTATTTTTTTTTCCCAACAATACCCTAACTTTTATTTGTATTTCCAAAGTTTCCATTCCTCTCTCCTCATACTAATATAGGGGTATTTTAGTCCTACCATACTTCTTAAACATCAAAAGTAGCATATCTAATCATTTTGTTAAAACCCGCGCATAACCTTAAACGACAATTAAATTGAAACGGAGGGAGTATCTCCTAACTTATTTGTAATCCACTATTTTTTTTACCAAACAAAGCCTTAGTGTGTCTTGTTAGATCATCTACAAGGAAGCTTCTCCTATTTGGGTGCTTGTGCTGAAGTGAGTCACACATTTTCAAATCACTTATTTATAATTTTTTTAATATTAGTCTTAATAAGGAATCGATTTCTCCAATACAAAACCTCAAAAAATATATTAAACAGGTATCACCACTAACATATCAATAATAATGGGTCACGGGGGAGCTTGAAACATTGAGGGAGATCTTCACATTAGGCCAAGAACAAATATATATAGGTGGATTTGACACCAATTTTTCGCCAAAAACCTTAGGGCGTGAGGTGTATAGGTCCTATCACTTATATACTGCTCAAAATCTCCATTTCTGTCCAACATGAAACTTACTCACACTTGATACACTAACAATTCTCCCTCTCAAATGCGAGTCCATTTGTTACTCCCCTTCAAGCATAATTTTCTTTTATCCACATACACTTTCACGAAAGTACTTGAAGACATCAAGTACCAAGTCTTTAGATTTCAAAGGAAAAACCCACACTTTTCTAGAGTGGTCATCAATAAAAATTTCAAAATATGAAGCACCACCAAGGGACTTACAATCCATAGAGCAAACACAAGTTTGAACTAAATCAGTAATATTTGGTCTCCTATGAGGACCAATACTACGAAATGAAACTCAATGTTGCTTTCCAACAAAACAAAGAGTGCAAGTATTTAAAGACGCACCTTCCACTGTAAAAGAATTTTGCTTGGCAAGGACGCCGAGTCCTTTTCCACTCAAGTGGCCAATAGATGCATCTTCAACTACATTCATTTTCTCCTTGCACGACTTTACATGCATCCCAGGGAGAGTAGTGAAGTTTTCTTCCTTTGCCACCACAAGTGACTCTTCGGCGAGCTTGGCATTGGCACTAGCTAAGTTAGTGTTATAACCATCAATATCCAAAGCTTTGATCGAGATCAAGTTGAGGCGGATATCAGGTACATGTCTAATATTCTTCAATTGCATCTTGCACCCAGTGCTAGTTTCAATCCAAACATCTCACATACCAACAATTTTGCATACCCCTTTATATCCCATCCTTATTGTGCCAAAATAACCACTAGTATAAGACTAGTGACATGGTACGGGGCTCCAGAATCAACAACCAAACTAGAATCATCACATGTAACATTTATAGAACTATCATCATAGACAATAAAAATATCATTATTAGATGCAATTGCAGTTGTCTCTTTATCATTTTGTTTCTCTTTATCTTCATATTTTTCATTTGACTTATCTCATTCGAGGATCCTACAATGCTTTTTGATATGTCCTATCTTGCTACAATGATTACATGTCACTTCGTTTCTAGTCCTTGACTTGCTTCTTAATTTGTTTTGGCTGTCATATTTTCCATGTCTATGAGAATTTCTTGGCTTCTTCATTCAACATGCTCTCATTTACCATTGACATTGTCAGTTTCCATTTAGAGCTGAACTTGTCAGTGTCACCACCCAGCTGTAAAGTAAGGAACCGAGTAGCAACAACAGTTGCAACTCATCATCTAATTTAATTTCTGTAGCTGCTAGCTGATTCAAGATATTCTGAAAGATGCTCGTATGCTTTGCTATTGAATCATCTTCCTTATATTCCATATTCACCAGCTTTCTGATTAAACATGCTTTATTTTGCACATTTTTCCGCTCATACAGATCAGCTAATTTCTTCCACATTTTCTAGACATATGTTTTTGTATCAACATAGAGATATACACTAAGATCCAACCACTGCCTAACCAAAGCAACTTCATTTCTATTCATCTTATTCCATTTCGCATCATCTTTATCTTTTGGTCGAGCAATGTCACCCTCAATAGGATACAGGTCTTTGATGTATAACATGTCTACCATCCATAGTGCATAATTTGAAGAATTCATCTTAATCATATTTGACCATTTTTTTTCTCTATTTTTTTGTCTACTTAGATGAAATAACAAATAAATACCACGCACACACACTACCACTACTCACACTCGGGTTCGAACCTGGGAGCTCTAGATACCACTTTAGGTCATGAGGAGAACCTAAAACACTTGGGAGATCTCCACATTGGGCCAAGAACAAACATATATATAAGTGGATTTTACACCACGCTTTCACCTATATGGATCCCTTCACTTATATTTTGCTTAACATCTCTATTTTCATCTAATGTAGGACTTACTCACACTTGATACACCAACGGATACTTGAGAATTTCTCCAGATCTCACACACATAAAAGATTAGTGGATCAACTTAAGTATAATTTCCAAATCTTCACATTTCAATGCAATTTTACTTTCCCGTTAAATTTATCTCCCAACATATTTTCTTTCCTCGCAATTTAAAGCTTACATCTAACTTTCTAATCAATTTAATTTATTGCAATTTACTTTCCTGTTGAATTTGTGATTGTCTGTGTGTCTATAATACAGAGCACACTCACATCTATTTATAATGGAAATAGGAATCAATTATAATTAATACCTAATTGATACTAATTAATCCTAATTGATATAGAAAATCATATCGGATATTCTAACAAATACTAATAAATACTAATTGATATCACAAATTATAACTGATATTCTAACACCCACAACTTTAAGTTTTCTCCACTTCTCCTACCCTAAAATCACCTTTCTTCTTTCCTTCGCCTTCTGCACCATCCCTTTTTCTCTTAACAATCCCATCCACCCATTTCGACGAGAATCTTTTGGTTCTTGGACCGATTCGAGTCTCAAATTTATACCGTACAACTTTTTGAAATTCATACGATTACCAATTAACCGGTTTCAACTCCACATTTTGCTTGATATCTTTACACTTTGCTACAGTTTTTCATTAACCTTTGTTTTATCCCATCCCATATATACTTCCATTATATGAAGCACAAAAAGAGCCAAATGGCAAGAAACTGTAAGACAGAAAACATGAAACGAAAGATAACCGAACAAAGAGGGTCCAGCCAAAGCATGCTAGGCCGATCATGTTTGAGAGAGAGACACGGGGAATGTTTGTGAACCATAGTGAAACAACTTTCCTTTTCTAGTTGAACTTAATTATTCAAAATTGGCATGTGTGTTGACTACTCTTTTGCTTGTCTCAAGTGGGATTTTCCTTTTTCAGTTAATTTCATCTTATTATTTCTTTTTCTTTTTTAATATATAAGGGACAATAAAGGTAATTGAAATTGATTAGTGGAGATAATCTTCTTCATTACTTTTTTAACAGAACTAATCAGTAATCAAAGAAGGAAAAGCAATATTCCATTTTAATTTATAGTGGGTTACGTATAGTATATATATATTTTTTAATTTAAGTAAAATCAGATTTTATAAAAATAGAAATAAATTTAAGGAAGTGGAAGAAGAATATTTGGTATATAAATAAATAAACTACCTAAGAATCCAACACTTTATGCGAAATGATAAGTTTTTTGTCATCTAATTAAGTGGAAATCCAAAACGAAAATGACATGAAAAGATTAAAGTCGAGATCCAGTGAAGAGGGAACTTAATTCACATTCTTTCGGTCTTTAAATGTTCTCCATGATCTCCATCCTTGTATTGCGAAATGTAATAATTCAAGAGTAAATGCCCAAATTCGTCCCTGACAATTTTTTCGCAGGACGAATTCGTCCCCGACAATTTTTTCAGGACACATTGGTCCCTGACAATTCCAAAACGGGACATGTTAGTCCCTCCATCCATTTTAACGTTGCCAGCACATCCAACGTCTCCTACGTGGCACGTTAAATGCCACGTGTCACGTTAAATGCCAAGCAAATGTTTATTTTGGAACAAATAAGTCCCTAACTTTACAAATTTGAAAAGGGGACAAATCAGTCCCTGAAGTGGTCTTCAACCTCAAAACTGTGGTTTTTGAAACCAGAAACTAGTTTTCTCCATTGAAGGAGAGAAGGACGCAGAAAACTGGTTTCAGAACTAAAATAAAATTTTTTGGTTCATCTTCTTCAAAAATGAAACCCAAAACTTCATTGTCTAGATCATTCAGATCTTCAATCTTCATCTACAAAAATCAAAACAACATACCCATATCCAAATTTTCGAAAGCAAGATGAAAACGAAAACCCATATCTCGAGCAGAAGCGGAACAAAACGAAAATTAAAATTATCGAACAGAGAAGAAGTGAAATTTAGGAAGAAGAAGAAGTCATTTAATCGCCAACATCATCCCAGATTTGCTATCAGAAATCGCCAAACTTCATACTTCAAAAACCCAAAATCGTCAATCTCCAAGAACCCAAATCTTACCTGAAACCCTGCATCTTCAATCTTCGAAAACAAAATGAAATCAGAAAACGAAATAGTAAATTTGGAATCACAAGGGAGAAGAAGAGAAATTAGGGAAGAAGTAGATGAGATTGGATAGATGAAGATGCATAGAGAAAGGGGAAAATTAGTTTCTGGTTTCAGGGACTGGTTTATGGTTTCAGGGACTGATTTGTCCCCTTTCCAAAAAAGTCAGGGACTGATTTGTCCCCTTTTCAAATTTGTAAAGTCAGGGACTTATTTGTCCCAAAATAAACACTTTCGTGGCAGTTAACGTGACACGTGGCACTTAACGTGCCACGTAGGAGACGTTGGATGTGCTGGTAACGTCAAAATGGATGGAGGGACTAACGTGTCCCGTTTTGGAATTGTCAGGGACCAATGTGTCCCGAAAAAATTGTCAGGGACGAATTCGTCCCGCGAAAAAATTGTCAGGGACGAATTCGTCCCGCGAAAAAATTGTCAGGGACGAATTTGGGTCTTTACTCATAATTCAATGTAGCCAAAAATCTGTTAAGTGTTTTAGTTAATTGAGCATTGTATTGTTTTAGTTGTTATGAAAACGGTTAACCAATGTGGGTTAAAAACAATTGTTAGTTGTAATCATAGTTAGGTGAAATATGTCAACTAGTATAAGTAACATCCTTTGTACAAACTTATACACAAGTGAAAATAAAAATTGTTTTTCTCTCTTTCGACTCCTCTTCTCACTTTTCGACTCTCCTCTCCCTTTCGACCTCCTCCTCTCCCTTCGACCTCTCTTTCTTTCTTGTGTATATTCTTTTTGATATTCCAAGAAACTGGTATCTAGAGCAGTGAGATCGACGGCCACACATGGCGGCGACGCAGCAGATGAAATCAAACGATCATATTCCGGCGAAATTACCGATTCTTGATGGCAGCAACTATGATAGATGGACGGCGCAGATGAAGGTTGTCGTTAGGTATCAAGGTGTTCTTGATATCGTTCGCGACGGCATCACACCTCTTGAGGCGAATCCAACGGAGCCACAAAGGGCGAAAAACAACGAACAATTGAAGAAAGACGACAAGGCGATCTTCTTGATTCACCAATGCGTAGACGCGAATGTCCTTGAGAAAATCATCGAATACGAGACAGCAAAAGAAGCATGGGATGTGCTAGCAACCGCGTATTCCGGTGACAGCCAAACGAAGAAGGTGAAACTCATGGCCTTGAGGCGCCAATTGGGACTACTTCAGATGGAGACAAACGAATCAGTGACTCAATTTGTGAACATGTTAGTGTTATTGACTAATCAGATGCGTAATTGTGGTGAAGTAGTAACCGATGCTATGAAAGTCGAAAAGATCATTACGGGCTTAACCCCTAATTTTGATCATGTTGTTGCTGCAATTGAGCAATCTAAAGACCTAGATAATCTGAAATTAGAGCAGCTATTAGGTTCTTTAGAGGCACATGAAATCAAGATTAAGAATAGAGAAGGGATTAAGAAGGAAGAAAAAGATTCAGAGAGAGCCTTGCTGGCTCAATCATGGAAGAAAGGAGGCAATGAATCTTGGAAGAACAAGAAGGGTAAAGGTAAATGGAAGGGTAACAAGGGTGAGAATGGAAAGCCTAGGCAAGAGAACCAGAAGAAGGGAAGTGAAAGTGATGATAAAGGCAAGAAGAAATCCAAAGAACACATTCAATGTTACAACTGTCAGAAATGGGGACACTATGCAGATGAGTGTGTGAACCCTAAGGTGCTTAGAAAAAAAGAAGAGGCACGATGTGCCTATGATCCTGATGAGAAAGTGGTGGCTTTGATGGCTACAACTAATGAAGAAGTAATGATCTTGATTACAGTAACTGATGCAGGGACAATTGAATGGTGGTACTTGGATACAGGGTGCTCCAACCACATGACAGGACATCTTGAATGGTTTTGTGAGATCGACAGAAGCATAAGAAGGAGAATTAAGTTTGGTGATGGGAGGACTGTGTTAGCAGAAGGAATTGGCAAGGTGACTATCAGAAGGGAGGATGGCAGCAAAGTTGTGGTGAGTGATGTTCTGTACGTTCCTCAAATGAAGAGCAATCTGTTAAGCCTAGGACCAATGTTTTAAAAACCGGACCGGCCGGTTCAACCGATTGAACCGGACCCCGGCCGGTTGGTTCAACCCCATTTGAACCGCAGTCCTATTGAACCGCCCAGAACCGAATCGAACCGGGGAAGAACTGGGTTGAACCGCGCGGTTCAACCGCTTTGAACCGGAAACAGAACCGGATTGAACCGCCCGAAATACATTTTTTTTTAATTTTTAAATTTACTTTTTTTTTCCAAAATTTAATATTTTTTATTTTTTATTTAATAAATTACTCATCCGGTTCAACCATGGTTGAACCGGTTGAACCGATTGAACCATGAACCGGAGGCCTCGCCGGTTCGATCTCCGGTCCGGTTTTAAAAACATTGCCTAGGACAATTGCTTGAGAAGGGTTATTCAATGAGAATGGAGCACAATTGCATGGAAGTATGTGACAGTGAGAAGAAAGCAGTGTTGAAATGTGTATGTCAGATAATCGAACTTTCAAGGTTGGTGTGAATTCTTTCGACCAGACATGCCTTGTTGCTCATGTCGAAGATGATGTGTGGAGATGGCACAAGAGACTTGGCCATTTGAACTTTGGCAGCCTCAGTTCACTCCAAAAGAAGAACACGGTGATAGGTTTGCCCTTGATTAAGGAACCTAAAGAAGTCTGTGGCAAGTGTTGTGAAGGGAAGCAACCAAGGAAGTCCTACAAATCATCAATCCCCTCAAGAGCTACTGTGAAACTAGAAGTCATACATTCTGATGTATGTGGTCCATTTGAAGTCAAATTACATGGAGGTAACCTCTACTTTGTTTCATTTATTGATGATTTCACCAAGAGAATGTGGACTTACCTATTGCAAAAGAAGAGTGAAGTGTTTACAGTTTTTAAAGAGTTTAAACAGTTAGTCGAGAAGCAGAGTGGCTGCTCAATAAAGAAGTTAATAACTGATGGTGGTGGTGAGTTTACATCAACTGAATTTAGTAAATTTTGCAAAGGAGAAGACATAGATCATGTTGTAATTGCCCCATATACTCCTCAACATAATAGCACAGCTGAGAGGAGAAATAGAACTTTCTTAAACAAGGTAAGATGCATGTTAAGAGAGAAACAGTTGCCACATGATTTCTGGGCTGAAGCTGTCTCTACTGCTACATACATTCTGAACAGGTGTCCAACCAAGAGGCTGGATGGTATAACACCTGAAGAGGCATGGAGTGAATCCAAGCCTAGTGTGAAGCACATAAGAATCTTTGGCTCTCTGTGTTTTAGACATGTACCTGAACAGCATAGGAGGAAGTTGGATGCAAGATCTCAAGCTATGATATTAGTTGGATATCATAGCACAGGAGCTTACAAACCGTTTGATCCAGTACAAAGGAGAGTCTATATCAGCAATGATGTGATTGTTGATGAGACTAAGGAGTGGAACTGGACTGATTCTGCTGAAAGAGTGACAACAGAGACTGTTGAAGTACAGCTAGAGTGTGAACAAGAACTTGTCACAGAGGTGCTGAATGAGCAGGAACATGCCATTGACAATGATGCAGAGAATGAAGAGCCACTTAGAAGATCTCAGAGGGAGAGACACCTACCTCAGAGACTGATTGACTATGAGGTGTTTCCAACCACATTCAGTAACAGTGAATCTGATATGCTACAGTTAGTGCTGATGGCTGAATCAGAACCTGTCTCCCTTGAACAAGCACTTTCCAATTCACAATGGAAGGAGGCAATGGAGGATGAATTGAGATCAATCAAAAGAAATGACACTTGGGAAATGGTTAAATTGCCAAGTAACAAAAGAGCTATTGATGTGAAGTGGGTCTACAAGACCAAGATGAAACCTAATGGTGAGGTTGCAAAGTATAAGGCTAGGTTGGTTGTAAAAGGTTTTTTGCAACAACCAGGTCTTGACTTCAATGAGATCTATGCTCCAGTTGCTCGCATTGAGACTGTGAGACTAATTGTTGCCATAGCAAGCAAGAGAAAGTGGACATTGAGTCAGTTAGATGTTAAATCTGCCTTTCTCAATGGCCCACTGGAAGAGGAGGTTTATGTTAAGCAACCACCAGGCTTTGAAATGAAGGGATTGGAGGAAAGTGTAATGAGGTTGAAGAAGGCCCTCTATGGCCTCAAGCAAGCCCCAAGGGCTAGGAACAAGAGAATTGATGGATTCTTACTGAAGCAAAATTTCACTAAGTGTTCGACTGAGCATGGAGTGTATGTTAAGTTGAACACAGCTGCTGGTTTGATGACTATATGTTTGTATGTAGATGATCTACTTGTCACAGGTGATTGTGAACAAGAGATTAATGAATTCAAGAAGAAAATGATGTGTGAATTCGAAATGTCAGATCTGGGGAGGCTCTCCTACTTTCTTGGCTTGGAGTTTGTGACATGTAAGAGAGGAATTTTTCTACATCAGAAGAAGTATGTAACTGATATACTGAGTAGATTCAAAATGTCAGATTGCAACCTAGCTTCAACACCAGCAGATGCAGCAACAAAACTGCAGAGGAATTCTGATGAAGCATTAGTTGATGCTACTGTATACAGGCAGTTAATTGGGTCTCTGAGATATGTGTGCAATTCAAGACCTGATATTACCTACAGGGTTGGCCTAGTGACTAGATACATGGAAGAACCAAAGAGATCCCCACTACAAAAAAACTAGTCATTAGCGAGGGACAGTTCCCTCGCAAAATGACCTGATTCCCTCACTAATGGTCATTTGCGAGGGACTTAGCGAGGGACTGGTTCCCTCGCTAATTCCCTCCTCGCAAATGGGATTAGCGAGGGCAGTTGGATCCCTCGCTAATTAGCGAGGGACTATGCCGTCGCTAGTTCCCTCGCTAATGACTGCAGCTTTTCAGGTGATGGGACTCAGTTGCAGGGGTTGGTAAATGCGCAGGAATTAGCGACGGCTTTTGCCCTCGCTAATGACTGCAGTTTTCAAAAAAAATGAGACGTGTCCAGTGCTGAATGGCTTGTTTTTTTTTTTATATATATATTAATTATTGAATATTATATTATATTATTAATTTTGTGGTGATGTGTGGTGGTGGTGGTGTGGTGGTGGTGGTGGCGTGGTGGTGGTGATGGGTGGTTTAGAGTAGAGAGAATGAGAAGAGTAAGGGAGAAAGAGAGAGAGAGGAGTGAGAGTGGTGGTGGTGGTGTGGTGGTGGCGTGGTGGTGGTGGTGATGGGTGGTTTAGAGTAGAGAGAGAAGGAGAAGAGTAAGAGAGAGAGAGAGAGAGAGAAAGAGAAAGAGAGAAGAGTGAGAGTGGTGGTTGTGAAGAGTAAGAGAGAGTGAGTGAGAGTGGTAGGAGGTATGTGGTGGTGGTGGTGTTGGAAGAGTGAAGAGAGAAGAAGAGTGTGAGAGGAGGTGGTGATGACGGTGGTGGTGGTGGTGTTGGAAGAGTGAAGAGAGAAGAAGGGTGTGAGAGGAAGTGGAAGGGGAAGAGGAAGGGAAGAGGAATGGTGCAGAGTGAGTGAGAAAGAAGAGTGAGGGTGTAAACGGATATAAAGGAAAAAAGAAAAAAATTTGCGAGGGAATTAGCAAGGGAACTGTCTCATCATCTGAAAAGTTAACGTTAGCGAGAGAATTAGCGAGGGAACTGTCCCTCGCTAATTCCTGCAACTTTACCAACCCCTGCGCTGAGTCCCATCATCTGAAAAAGCAAAATTTAGCGAGGGAATTAGCGAGGGCAGTCATTAGCGAGGGACAGTTCCCTCGCTAATTCCCTCGCTAATGACAAAAAAATTGACAGCTCTATGCCCTCGCTAATTCCCTCGCTAATGACTGTTTTTGCGAGGGACAACAAGTCCCTCGCTAATGTCCGTCGCTAATCAGTGTTTTTTTTGTAGTGCCCATCTTGTGGCTGCTAAGAGGATACTCAGATACTTGAAAGGAACATTCGACTGGGGTGTTCTGTTTCCAGGACCCGAAGACAGTGACAATCAGGACATGGAAGGCTACACAGATGCAGATTGGAGTGGTGACTGAGAGGACAGGAAAAGCACTTCTGGATATATCTTTATGCTTGGCAAAGCTCCAATATCTTGGTGTTCCAAGAAGCAAAATGTTGTAGCTCTCTCAAGCTGTGAAGCAGAGTACATCTCTGCTGCCTTCGGTGCAAGTCAGGCACTGTGGTTACAGATGCTGCTAGAAGAGCTGAAGATGAAGAATGAAGGTGTGATGAAGCTGAGAATTGATAACAAGTCTGCCATAGACTTGGCCAAGCATCCCATTGCTCATGGGAGGAGAAAACACATAGAGATCAAGTACCACTTTCTACGTGATCAAGTGAGTAAAGGCAAACTAGTATTGAAGCACTGCAAAACTGATGAACAACTGGCTGATGTGCTGACAAAGGCCTTGAAACTCAGCAAGCTTGAAGACATGAGGAGAAGAATTGGAATGTTCAGTTTGGCAAGTTTGAATTAGGGAGGAGTATTGTGAAATGTAATAATTCAATCTAGCCAAAAATCTGTTAAGTGTTATTAATTGATCATTGTATTGTTTTAGTTGTTATGAAAACTGTTAACCAATGTGGGTTAAAAACAGTTGTTAGTTGTAACCATAGTTAGGTGAAATATGTCAACTAGTATAAGTAACATCCTTTGTACAAACTTATACACAAGTGAAAATAAAAATTGTTTTTCTCTCTTTTGACTCCTCCTCACACTTTTCGACTCTCCTCTCCCTTTCGACCTCCTCCTCTCCCTTCGACCTCTCTTTCTTTCTTGTGTATATTCTTTGTGATATTCCAACACCTTGTTCTTCCTATTCATATACACAAACTTTATAATCATTCAAGGAAAATCAGGTTTTTTTTTTATTCTTTTTGAACTCTGCAAGCACTTTTCTCAACCGTTGATATTTTCTTGTCTACAGATGAAGTGGAAAATACTACTCCTAAATCACGCGCGTAAAATGTAGATCCCAGATTAGAACTTGAGTAATCAATGAATATGTCTAACTTAACAATGTTGACATTGCCCGTTGTATTAAGCTTTACAAACATAACCTTTGGTTTTTGTATCCGCACACAACATGCATTTAAATTCAGGGTGCTTCTAGGGTGAGGGAGCAAATCACATCTCTCATCGGTGAACCATTAAATATGACTGTAGGATGCAGTATAAAAATTCATCAGCGGTTGAGATTTAATACTGGTTGATTCAATCTTAACCACTCATTGCATTTTACACAATATCCTACGGTCAAACTGAAATACTAATATAATAATAAAAAAAGTGCTGGTGGTTCTATTTATCCACAGGTATACATATATATATATATATATATATATATATATATATATATATATATATATATATATATATATATATATATATATATATATAGGATATATTGACACTAGATGTCAAACTTAGCGGCTTACACCAATTAATATCTTCGCGTATAAAATGAAATTTATCAATCGAACCGTTGAATAACATGATATTATCTTTGAGATCATATATATCAATTTTCATAAAAATCTAAAACTATTTGACAGTCCATCGCACTACTCTATTTCAATGGCTAATATGTTATTCAAAATATAAGCAAATGCGTGTTGTTAGATAACACACCTATAAGTATCCAAATTTTTTAAACTTGATATATATGATTCCAGGGATAATATGACGATATTCAACGGTCGGATTGATAAATTTCATTTTTTATATCCTAACTATATATTTGACGCCTGGTGTCAATATATCCTAACTATATATATATATATATATATATATATATATATATATATATATATATATATATATGTTAGTTGACATAATATATATGGTGTGTATGTATTTGATAATTGATAGGACAATATCCTTTTGATTCCCATTAAAATTTAGAATCCTTTTTGTGTGGTTGCACCATTGGCTGCCTATTAATTATATTTCCTTTAGCTGCAAATTGCAGAATGACGTGAAAAGATCAAATAGAATTAAGGAGGGAAATATCTGAATTCTCAACCTTATTTTATTTCTAATATTGCATTGCAATTATTATTTTCATCCTCTAGAAGACTAGAACACAAAATTTAGTTGGCTTTTTCTAGTATCTAATTCAAAGATAACATAGAAAATGCTTTTTTAAAAATAAAAAAAAGATAACATAGAAAACGAAATTTATTCTTCTGGTATAAATATTTTTCGGTGAGCATATACATATGGTTATCCTTTGTGGTCTCATCATCATTGGATGCTTATCAATTCATCCCATGTAATATTGTCTTCCAAATACAGATAAATATTTTCCAATTATTTAATAATATATAATTTTGTCTTCGCCTTTCAAAAAAATATCTTCCAGTGATTTACTAGTAATGATTGCCAACCTTTGATTCATCGAATTTCTTTCTGTAAGCACTAGTAAATTTATATAGTTGTTTTTATGAACCAATAATGAAATGCTTTATATTTCAATTCAAAAACTACTACTATATATAAATTAATTAGTTAATAAAAATTGGCCTATATAATTAAAAATATATAAAAACTAGAATGTGGACAAATAAGCTAAGTATACACCCGTCACGGGTGATGTTAACCTTGCAAGTTCTAACCGTAAACATCGAGCCACGAGAACACATCATAACAGGTCCACAGTTGAAATTCGAGGGAGTTGGATTCTCTTCTCTTCTCAGCTGGCTTCATTTTGATACTGACATGCACTTGCCCACTTCACGTTTAATTAGTTTTGCATATAATTATGGCCACCTTGACTTTATTCGTAGGCTAGCTATCAACTTGATTGACGATTCTCCTTCTCCATGCCTTAATTTTTTCGATATATTCCATCGACAAGTTCTAATCGACTACAAAACTCTACTCGGATTTGGATTAGGTGCAGTCACCCTGTTCGGCCAAATCTAATGGCTAATACTCTAGTGACTACATGACTACACAAATTGTTTGCTGCAACGATTTCATATTCATTGTATTCACCTTCTATGAAGAATTGCAGAGAACGCTCAAAATTATTTGCTAGAAAAGATAAACAGAAAACACAATACAATATTCATCATCTACGTACACGTCCCTCTATTGGGAGAGTACTATGAGAAAAAATGAGCTAATGACCAGGATCACTAAGAGACTGAGACGCCACATCTCCACAAAAAACTTAATGGGTTTGGGAGCTTGGAGGGGAAGGGAGAACATGTGATGAATAGTGTTAATTCTTTAGTGATTGATAGAAAAATTATCCCCCAAACTCCACCTAAACCCCTTTACTAATTTATTTTTTGACTCTAACCGCATTGATGTGACTCTAACGGTATCGATGTGACATCTTCAAATAAACTAAAAGATTTAATTTTTTAATTTTTTTTTATTAAAAATAAAAAACTTATACTAAAGTCATCTAGGTTCTCGCTTTCTTTTTTAATTTTTTTTTTAAATTATACAAGCCTCCTTACTGTGTAAGGACTTAGTTAGTAAGTAATATGAAAACACTATAAATATTTTTTAAGTTTTGAGACTTACTAACCTTAATTAGTTTGAAGTCACCTAAAATTTAGTTAGTTCATAAAAGAAATAATGATATTCAATTATTAATCACCTAAAATTTGGTTCATAAAAAAAGAAGTAAAGTAATGATATTTAAATTATTAATGAGAGTGACCGACCAAAATTTGGGAAGTATATATGTTACATGATCAGTTCAGTTGGCCGCAGGTTTTAGTTGACAGGCTTGACTTGGGTGTTCTTTAAAATACTAGTCAGTGACATTAAAATACTAGTCAACTTCATCAGCAAATGCTTGTTAGCTGCCCATGAAATTAAAAAGCAAACGCATTATAAATTATTTGCATATATATCATCGATCTTATATTATTCAATAAGATATATACTACAATATGATCGATAGACAAAAAAATATAAAAACAAATTTAACAAAATCTAAATAAATAGTGTTGTGTTTTATACTTCTCTTTATTGTAACATGATAAATTATGTTAAAACTCTAGATGTTACCTAAAACTCTATATTGAGAGACAAAATGTTGTGCGGATGTAATTGATGAAGCAAACTCAATTCCTCAAAGGGTCCACCATTCATTGATGGAATACACATGAAAGAGGCAAGCAAGCATATGTGCCCTGGTTAGGTTTTAAGTAACGACATCGTGTAGGGCTGGCCCATTAATTCCTCCGATGCATAAAATCTACTCCAACTTGTTGCCTGAAAACCACTAAGAGATTCTATATTCTCTTGGACAAAATTCCAATAATAATTCAGCTTGAAAAATAATTTATGACACTGTGCAAGAATATTAATAAATGTAATATAATTGAAGTCTATATAATTAAAAACCTAACATAATACATATCTAAGTCGTTATTTAGATCAGTTTGCCTTCAAAATTTCAAAAATAAATAAATAAAAAAGAATCGTTATTTAGACCAACACACTTTAATTTGATTTATATATACTGAATAAGTAACTGTCTACTAGGCTATATGTTTTGGCCTTCATCAATATCATTGGGCCATTATATTATGTTACCTCCACGTTTCTAATTAGAATTTAGAAGTGGAATTATACAAAGCAAAATATCCATACATGTGATCAAGTTGTGGTTGATCGAGTTCGGTTTGAATTAATTGAAGTTTTTTAAGTATTCTTATTACCCAATCATATGGAATCACACAGCCAGTGATCTGTTATCTGCACTCCACCAAAAAAGTATTTTAAATATTTTTTATAAATGACTACTTTCACGGGTTGTGTTATTGTATGAAAAGTTTTCTTGTCTTCGTGAAGCATACATATCTAATTAATTAACACTTGTGTTTCGATATCCCAACATGGTCACTCACTTCTGCTAGTAATCTGTTGACTAATTTGTAAAAATCTTAGTTAGTAACCAATTTCAACAATTAGCTTTGCGCTAAGGGGTAGCATATCTAAGCGCCATATTTATGTTATCGAAGTTGGGTTTATTAATTAAAACAATGTTTTAAAAACCGGACCAGAGATTGGACTCGCGGTGAGGCCTCTAATCATGGTTTAATTGCTTCATTTGGTTCAGTTATATGGTTGAACTAGATGACTAATAAATAGCTAAAAATAAAATCTTAAGAGTAGTAGCAATAATAATTGAGCTAGAAAAATAATTTATGACACTGTCCGAGAATGTGAAATACAATTAATAAATTAATAAATGTAATATAATTGAAGTCTAGATTGATACTCCATATATTATAATTAAAAACCTAACATAATATTGAATATGTTGTAATTCAATTGCTCTTAATATTGTTAGGTGTAATTAGTAAATCATCTAATGGACCATTAAGTGGCCCAGTCGAAATTCAGGCCCAATATGGGCGCTGCATATGTTTGTATATATACACATTTCGACTGCTTGTAAATAACAGAATCGAATAATACAGTTTCACCTTGAAATTTCTGTTTCATTGATTTGCCCAGTTTTTTCCTCTCTTCTCTATTTTTCCGCTGCGTTCTCTCTCCCTGCGCAATTCCCCCAACAAATTGGTATAACAGAGCTATAATGATCCTTCCAATGGCGACGCGAGACAATGGTGGCGATGGGATTCCGTCGAACCTTCCTATCTTCAATGGAAAGGACTACGAACGGTGGTGTGCGCAGATGAAAGTCTTGTTTCGGCTTCAAGATGTACTTGAAATCGTGAATGATGGTGTTCCACCATTGGCAGCAAACGCCACAGAAGCGGTGAGGAACAACCACCATGCACTGAGAAAGAAAGATGGAAAAGGGTTGTTCTTGATTCATCAATGTGTTGATTCAAACATTATGAACCTGATCATTGATTGTGATTCAACAAAAGAAGCATGGGATATCCTCAAGAATGCATATGGAGGTGCGGATAGACTGAAGAAGATACGCCTGCAGTCTCTCAAGAAGCAATACGAGGCATTGAGGATGAAAGATGGAGAATCAATTGGTGAATTCATTAGGAGGTTAGTAGCTTTAACTAATCAAATGAAAGGCAATGGTAAGACTCTATCTGAAACAAGTAAGGTAGAAAAGGTGCTTAGATCCTTAACTCCAGAATTCGACTATGTTGTAACTGCCATCGAAGAATCCAAGAACATAGATGAAATGAAGTTAGATGAACTTCAAAGTTACTTAGAGGCTCATGAATTGAGAATTAGGCAGAGAAGTTCAGAGAAAGAGACTGAACAAGCCTTACTATCACACTCCTCTAAGAAAAATTGGAAGGCAGGCAACAAGAAAGGAAAATGGAAGGGTAAAGAAAAGGAATCTGGAAGCAAGAAAGAAGAACAAGAAAGTTTCGACAAGAAGAAGCAAGATCTGTCGAAGGTGCAGTGCTATAACTGTCAGCAATTTGGGCATTATAGGAACAAATGTAAGAACAAGAAGGTTCCTAGGAATAAAGATGTTGAAGCCAAATTTGCAAGTGATGGAGGCACAGACTCTGATTCTGACTCAGAAGAGTTAATGCTAATGGCAGTCATAGATGATGAGATTGAAGAAGACACTCATCTCAATGTAAAAGTTGCTGAAAGTAGCGAGCAAAATAGTGGGAACACTAGTGAAAGTGGAAACACTTGTGATGCTCAAGATACTTGTGCAATGTGTGTGTGGCAGGGCAGTGGTGACACTGGTGATGCCTCCAACATAGCCAGCAACGATGATGGAGAATTATCCTTCATGACAGCTACTGACACAGAATTGTTGTTGCTGAAGGCAGATACAATACTACAAAAAAAAAGGTTATTTGCGACGGACATTAGCGACGGAATATTATTCCCTCGCTAAAACTCACTTTAGCGACGGAATTTGCGAGGGAATAAGGGTCTTCGGTTTTATGAACATTAGCGACGGAACTGTCCGTCGCTAATTGTTTGGAGGGAAAATGAAATCTGAACAGCACGGAAACCGAAGCGATTAGCGACGGAAATACTGGTCCCTCACTAATTTTTTTGACCGTTCCACCATGGTTAGCGTGAAGGGATTAGCGACGGAATAGTCCCTCGCAAATTCCGTCGCTAGCAAATTCCGTCGCTAACCCCAATTAAAACTAGAATCAGATCCCTTTTCCTCTCTCTGTTTCCTCTTCTCTTCTGTTTCCTCTCACTCCCTCACTCTTCTCTCACGACCCCAACCCCACCACACCCTTTCCAGAACCACACCACCCCACGACCACCGCACCACCGCCACCACACCACCGCTCACCTGTCGCTCCTCTCTCTCTCCTACGCGACGTCGCTCTCTCTCCTCTCTCTCTCTCCTACGCGAACACTTCTCTCACCGGAGCTCTCCGTTTTCGCCACCACCGGAGCTCGCCCTCCTCACCACCACCGGAGCTCGCCCTCCTCACCACCGGAGCTCTACTTTGGAGGTTTTTTTTTTACTAATTTTAATTTTTTTTACCAACTGATTTTATTTGATATTGTTTTGTTAGGATTTGTAAAATTAATTTTGTGATATTGTTGTTTGGTAATTTTAGTGAAGTTAGTTTTGTGATATTGTAAAATTAATTTTTGATATTGTTTTAGTGAAATTGTGTTTAGGATTAGAAATTGAAATTGGGTAGAAATTGAAATTGTGTTTTAGGTTTTAGGATTAAGTTTAAGATTTATAGAAATTGTGTAGGATAAAAATTGTTTGTTGAAATTGAAATTGTTTGTTGAAATTGAAGAAGTTGTTTTATTGAAATTGAAATTAATAGTGAATTGATTTATGTTTTTTTGCTTGAAATTGAAAGTAATAGTTGAAATTGAAGTTTGATATTGAAGTTGTTGTTGAAATTAATAGTTGAAATTGAAGTTAGTTATTGAAATTGAAGTTGAAATGGTTTAAGATTGAAATTGTTGGTGTTTGAAGTCTCACAACCGCACCGGAGTGCGCACCGTCACCGAACTACGTACCGCACCGGACCTCAATCTCATAACGGTTAGTTTCCAAAATAAATTAATTGTTGTTTTCATGAACCCTAGGTTAGATGACTGTGTGTTGTTGATGGAAAAGGGTGAGGTGATGCCGTCCCTCACCCCCATATTTTGCTCGAAATCATCTCCATTGAGATAATTGCGAGCCGATACTAACAACGGTAAGGTTGGGAGTTATACGAGATAACTTCCTTCACTACTTGGATGGAAAAGGGTTTTGTGCTGTCCTTGACCTCCATACTCGGCTCGGAATTATCTCCACTGAGATCATATCGATGCCACTAACTTGATAGATTATTGGGAATGTTAACACGTTGTTTTAAATGTGTGTAGATGAATTTGTATGAATTTAATCGTGAATGGGTGTATGATCGGTTATATCCGAAAAGAGCGGGTTTGAAGGAATCTTTTGTAATTGGGGTTGAACAGTTTCTTGTGGTAGCGTGGCGACATGAATTGGCTAAACGGGAAAAGGGGGTTAGATGTCCATGCTTAAAATGCAATGGTGTACCTATTAGGACCGATAATGAAATCAGGGAGCACTTGTATCAATGGGGGTTTAGGCCTAATTATTGGATTTGGGTGGACCATGGAGAACAACGACGTCAAAATTTTGAGGTAGGGGTGTAGCGACCGAAGAATCCGGAGGAGGGATCCCTCGTTGTTTTGGAACAATGGAGCCGCCATCAATATTTATTTTTAGGAAAACATTGAAAAAACCTTTGTTTTTGGGTTCGGGGGTCGATTAAGTGCGGGGAAGGTACAAGCACCCCGCAACATCCTAAAAAAGGTTACCTTTTAATTTAATGTGTAGAAAAATTAGTTTAAAGAAAACACTTTAATTTACCCTTTTTTGTTATTTGCAAAAAAAACGGAAAAGAAGACTTAATAAAAATTTTAGTTTTATTGCGCTCGACGGGAGTGGGCCCCCGCTCCTACGTATCTCCGGGTGCGATGGAGAAATCAAAGCTACGTAGTTCTTGGGTAGAAAATATTTGTGTGTTGGTATTTTTTTTTTATTTTTTTGAAAAGTTTGGGAAAACTAGGGACCGTTCATGGTGACCAAACAGATAAATCCAGAGTGGTCGTCATTAATGGCTTATTCGGAAAAGAAGGCATTTATAGCGTTCAAACAAGCAAGGCCCAGAGTGACCGCTATAGACAACCTATTTTTTTGTGCGAATTCGATTTTTCGAAAGAAGAAAAAAGAACGGTTCGGAAGCATCACATTGTGAATAAAAGCAGAGTAAGTGATAAAAGGGGGGTGCAAATAATAATGGAGTTGTATTAGAAAGGGAGGTGTGAATAGCGTTTTGACGCTAGAAAAAAGTATCACCGGGGGTGCAAATAGCGTTTTGACGCTAAAAGAAAATGGTTGCCGGGGGTGCAAATAGCGTTTTGACGCTAAAAAAAAACGATTGACGGGTTTATTACCTTTTTTACTATTCTACCCTAGAGCACGTGGTTCTTGAAACGCTTTTTCCTTAAAAAAAAAAAACTAGACTAAACAAGTGGTATTTTGAAAGCGGATTATGGAGAAAAAATCTTTTGTTGTTTTTTTTTGTTGTCATAGTTATTATTTAATAAAAGGGGGCCTTTTTACTTTTTTTGAAAAAAAGATTTTTGTTATTATATTATTTTTTTTTTAGAAAAGAGTAGTGACACTAGTAACCATTTATATATTTTTTTTTAAAAAAATATTTTTTAGTATTTGAAAAAAAAAAGCTTTATTTAAATCCGAAAATAGAAAAGAAACACATTTTTTTCATTTTTCTTTAATCCGAAGAATAGTAATTGTTAACAAAAAAAACAACACATCTTTTTTTTACCACTTTTTAATCCGAAAATAGTATAATTTATTTTAAAAAAGGCACAACATTTTTTACTTTCTTTTTTTTTAGTCCGAAAATAGTATAATTTATTTTTAAAGAAACAACATATTTTTTTTATCACTTTTTTTTAATCCGAAAATTAGAATAATTTACTTAAAAAAAAGCACAACATTTTTTATTTATTATTTTTTTTTTAGACCGAAAATATTGATACCTACATAAAAAGGAACACATTTTTTTTTTAAAAAAAAAAAGTAACTATCTACATAAAAAAAAAGCAACTAAAAATACAAAAAAAAAGGTAACAATAGAATGTAAATTACATTACAGCAAAAACTAAAAAAAAGCAACAAATAAAATAGAAAGAGACAACAACAAATATATACAACAAAATTATAGCAACTAAAAAAAAAAAGCAATAATCAATTAAAATATTACATTGCAATACCTTAAACAAAATCCGGAAATGTTGAAGAAATTTTCCTTGGATCTCCTCAACAATAACAAAATGTAAACTAAAAAAAATTGTTTGTGAAAGGAGAAAAATAAGAACAGTGAACAAGCCTCAACTGTTTTTTTTTTTAAAAAAAAAGGGGAAAACCTAACCTCTCTTTTCTTTCTCTCTAAAAAAAAACTCTTCTTTTTTTCGAAAATCTTTTTCTCCTTCTTCGAAAATCTCTCCCTTTTAGTCCATGGCAAGAACCCTATTTATACTAAAAGATGGAATGCCTCCTTCGTTTTTGTACTGCCTTGTACAGTAGTTTGTCACTGTAGCTTGCCATTTCGTGATATATGATGACCTAAGGCTTTGTGGAGAGTAGTTGGTGACAGAGAAAAAAAACTTGTGAGAGGAGGGGAGAGTGAGATATGCGAAGGTATGGGGTTGACAGAGAAGGGAAATGATGGCTTGTGTGTGGGAAGGGGAATGGGGCGTGAGAGGAGGAGAGCCATGTGAGGGAGATGAGTGTGTGAGTGTGGGTGTGTAGGAGAGGGATTGGAGAGGTGATGAGTGAATGTGAGAAAAAAAAGAAATGAGTGGTAGGAGAGGGAGAGAAGCCGTGGGTGTGAGAGAGGAAAGAGAAAGGGAAAGAGTGAGGAGAAGAGAGAGGGATGAGAGGTTGAGTGTGAGTGGGAGAAAAAGAAGTGATGTGTGAGAGAGAGAGATGGGGTCGAATATTGAGGGAGAGAGAGAGGGGGCGTAGGAATGGAGAGAGAAGAGAGGGGTTGAGTGTGTTGGGAAGGAAAAAATGGGGAAGTGGGAAGTGTGGGGAAGTGAAATTGTAAGTTCCAAGAAAGGGAGAGAGAGAGGTAGGTCGAAATAGGGGGGGAAAAGAGGAGTGTATGTGGATGATTTTTGAGTTAAGGGGGAGAGTGAATGTGGCCACATTTTAGGGTGAAGGGGGGAGTTGGGATTTTTAGGGTTTTGGGTGAGTGGGGGCGAATTAGGGTTAGGAGAGGAGGGGGTGAGGAGTGTGTGAGTTGGGTTATGGGTTGTGGGTTGTGGGTTAGTGGATTTTTTTTTGGGTTGGGTCATGCGAATTTGGGCTAGCCATTTTTGGGTTTCCATGACAGCACCTTATTTTTAATAGACCCCCCCACTTCCTTTTTGCTTATTTTTATTTCTTCACTTCTAATTATTATTTTTTTGATGACTAAAACTCAAAGCAATAAAAACAAGAAAATAATACATGACATAAAAAAAGATTATTATTATTTTTTTCAAAAATTAAAACTTGTAGCAAACTAAAAATAAAATAAAACATGGCATGAAAAGAAGAATATTATTTTTCTCAAAAAATAAATAAAATTTCTTTTTCTTCTTTTTTTTTTTGGATAGGACAAAATTAGGGTATTACAGCTGCCCCTCTTTATTTATATTTTGCTAGGAAATCGGAGGGGTTCCGAGTTTCTCGAGAAAAATAGAAATAAAGATAACAAGACGCTAATTTTGTCCAGACTGAGACTTTTGGTTTTTTTGAAAATTATGAAAGCAGGGTTGATTTAGACTGAAAGTAAATAGGGAGCACCGGGGCTCTGGAGGATCACTAGGGATCTGAAGGAGCACTGGGGCTCTGAAGGAGCACTGGGGCTCTGAAGGTCTAGCTCAAAATCAATGCTTGGCGCATCGACCTGAGTTCGACTGAGGGACCGTCGGGGTCTGAAGGGCATGCCTAAGCCTGAGGGACCGATGGGTCTGAAGGAGCGCAACTAGCTTATGGTACTAGTAATACGGTCTGGGGGTGGCCTTTTTCGAGCGGCCATTAGGGTTAATCAGGTCCGGAGCTGATATAACCACGAAGGACGTGCACTGTGTTTTTTAGCCGGACACAGCTAGTCTGAAGGGCCTGGGGCCGGATGATCCGTCGGTTGCTCGATTAACGCGACGTGCGATCTGGATTGAAGGACCATTGTTGGTCTGAAGGAGCGCCTGGGCTCTGAAGGACCGCTGGGGGTCTGAAGAATTGGTGCTAACGACACAAAATAAAATTATCTTAACAGACACTTGCAATGAATGATGCATGCGTGCATGTAGTTAAGTAATTGATGACATGATGGATGAAATGTGGAATGATTTTGTTTTTTTTTTTTTTTTTTTTTTTTGGTTTTCATTCTTGGCCTTTTTCCTCTTTTTTTCTTTTTCTTTTCTTGCTCTTTTGCTCTTTTTGCTCTTTAGCTCTTTATTGACTTTGCTGGCATCATCAACTCGCGCGACTCTTGACGTGGGGTACGAGGGTTGCCTCAAGCAGTGGTGCCAAAGCGCAGGTTATTTAAGATTTGCTGAAGTGATTATGCGTTTGTCCTTTTTGCAACTTTATGAGAGATCATCCTTTTTTGTGATTTTTAGAAATTTCGCAATGAATATAATGCTTTCGATTATGCACATGTTTCGCAAATCAATATCATCTACCATAAAACATCTTTCCAAAGTAAATAGGGAGGTGAGAGAATGAAGAAGAGTTTAATATTCAAATGGAAACCGAGTGTGCCGAAGGTCACACTGGCTGAAAATTACATTGGGAGTTTAAACTAAAAAGAAAGAAGAAAAAGAAAAAGCAAATCTTTTGATTGTTTGCATCTTGGAGGTAACAATGCCAACCATCCATACACATGCCCTTGAGCGTTCATCACCCAACTTTCGGAGGACTGCCTCTGCATTTGTTCCAAGTCCAACTCATTGACCCTAATTTTTGCCTGGACTGCTCTTTAGAGTTTTCAATCCACCAGGTCGCTCTAATTTTTGCCTAGGCCGCCCTTTCGGGTTTTCAACCTAGCGAGCTCATTTTTGCTTGGCTCATCTTTCTCTTTTTTTTCGTATATTTCTTTAGGCATAGTACTTCTTAACTGCATCTGAGTTCACTGGGAGTGGGAGGTCTTCACCGTCCATTCTTGTGAGAATTAAGGCTCCTCCAGAGAATGCTTTCTTTACCACATAAGGCCCTTCGTAATTTGGGGTCCATTTTCCACGGGAATCCTTTTGGATAGGCAAAATTTTCTTGAGCACTAGATCTCCTTCTTGAAACTGCCGGGGTCGAACTTTCTTGTCATAAGCTTTCTTCATTCTTTGCTGATACAACTGTCCGTGACACAAAGCTTCCACTCGTTTTTCCTCTATGAGGTTCAATTGATCAAATCGAGATTGAACCCATTCTGCTTCCTCTAATTTGGTTTCCATTAACACTCGCAGAGAGGGTATTTCGACTTCTACGGGAAGAACTGCTTCCATCCCGTATACTAGTGAGAATGGTGTTGCCCCTGTTGACGTGTGGACAGAAGTCCGGTACCCGTGCAGAGCGAAAGGTAACATTTCATGCCAGTCCTTGAAGGTCACTACCATCTTTTGCACGATCTTCTTTATGTTCTTATTTGCAGCTTCGACTGCCCCATTCATCTTTGGACGGTACGGGGAGGAATTATGATGTTGGATTTTGAAGTCGTCACACAACTCTTTCATCATCTTGTTATTCAGATTGGTCCCATTGTCTGTGATGATTTTATTTGGCAGACCGTATCGGCAGATCAAATCTCTTTTTATGAACCTGACAACTACCGATTTGGTTACACTGGCATGAGAAGCGGCCTCGACCCATTTGGTGAAATAATCGATAGCGACAAGAATGAAGCGATGCCCGTTTGATGCCTTAGGTTCGATGGGACCAATGACGTCCATTCCCCACATTGAGAATGGCCATGGTGCTGTAAGGACGTTCAAAGGAGCAGGCGGCACATGGATATTATCAGCGTAGATTTGACACTTGTGGCATTTTCTCACGTAGTTAAAGCAGTCGGTCTCCATTGACAACCAGTAGTAGCCGGCCCTTAGGATTTTTCTTGCCATGGTGTGCCCGCTAGAATGGGTTCCGAACGAGCCTTCATGGACGTCTTTCATAATTCTTTCTGCTTCTTCTTTTGCAACACATCTGAGGAGGATCATGTCGTGATTCCTTTTGTAAAGCACCTCCCCGTTTAGGAAGAAACCCATTGATAACCTCCTAAGTGTTCTCTTATCATTCTCAGTGGCACCGGGAGGGTATTCTCTATTTGTGATATAGTGTTTGATATCGTAATACCAAGGCTTACTATCAGGCTCTTCCTCGATTGCCACACAATGATGCGCCGGTAGATCTCGATGCTGGATTCGGATGAATGTCAGACTTTTGTTGTTATTGATATTGAACATTGATGACAAAGTCGCCAAAGCGTCAGCCAACTGGTTTTCTTCGCGAGGGAGATGGTGGAAGGTGATCTCCTCGAACTGTTCAATCATCTTTTGGATGTGATCATGATAAGGAATCAATTTGGGATCCCTGGTTTCCCAGTCACCTTTTATCTGATGGATGACTAGCGCTGAGTCCCCATATACATCGAGTCTTTTGACTTTCCATTCAAGGGCTGCTTTGATGCCTAGGACACACGCTTCATATTCTGCAATGTTATTGGTGCAATAGAAGCTCAGTCTAGCAGTAAATGGTATGAAGCGGTTATCGGGAGAAATCAACACAGCTCCAATCCCGTGCCCATACAAATTAGAAGCGCCATCAAATGACATCCTCCACCTTTCATCGTCTGGAGATTTTCCTTCTCCGAACAAAGCCATTATATCCTCGTCCGGAAAATCATACTGCATTGATTGGTAATCCTCAATGGGCTGATGCGCCAGGTATTCCGCTAAGGCACTACCTTTGATTGCTTTCTGAGTGACGTACAAAAGGTCGTATTCGGATAGTAGCATTTGCCAGCGGGCGATTCTTCCTGTGAGTGCAGGCTTTTCAAAAATGTACTTGATGGGATCCATTTTAGATACCAACCAAGTCGTGTGGCTCAACATATATTGCCTCAGGCGACGTGCAGCCCAGGCCAAAGCGCAACATGTTTTTTCCAACAATGAATATCTTGTCTCGCACTCGGTGAACTTCTTGCTGAGGTAATAGATGGCATGTTCTCTCCTTCCAGACTCATCATGTTGCCCCAGTACGCAACCCATTGAGTTGTCTAGCACTGTTAAGTATAGAATGAGGGGTCTGCCCTGCACTGGTGGCATCAGAATCGGTGGATTTTGGAGGTACCTCTTGATCTTTTCAAAGGCCTCCTGGCACTTATCGTTCCACTTCGTTTCTTGGTTCTTGCACAGCAATTTGAAGATTGGCTCGCAGGTCGATGTCAATTGGGATATGAATCTGGAGATGTAGTTCAACCTTCCTAGGAACCCACGAACTTCCCTTTCGGTTTTAGGCGCTGGCATTTCAAGAATTGCTCGTACCTTGTCTGGATCTACCTCTATACCCTTCTGACTGACTATGAACCCCAACAACTTTCCTGATCTTACACCGAAAGTGCATTTGGCGGGGTTTAATCTGAGTTTGAACTTCCTTAGGCGTTCAAATAGCTTTCGCAGATTGACGATATGTTCCTCTTCAGTCTTGGATTTTGCGATCATGTCATCCACATAGACCTCTATTTCTTTATGCATCATGTCGTGGAACAACGCTACCATCGCCCTCTGGTATGTTGCCCCAGCATTCTTCAAACCGAATGGCATTACTTTGTAACAGAAGGTTCCCCAGAGAGTGATGAAGGTGGTTTTTTCCATATCCTCGGGGGCCATCTTAATCTGGTTATATCCGGAATATCCATCCATGAAGGAGAAAAGGGAATGCTGAGCTGTGCTATCCACCAGGACATCAATGTGAGGCAAAGGGAAGTCGTCTTTTGGGCTGGCTCTGTTCAAATCTCGATAGTCGACGCACATCCGAACCTTCCCATCTTTCTTTGGGACCGGTACAATATTGGCTACCCATTGAGGGTACTTTGCTACCGCCAAAAATCCTGCATCGAACTGTTTCTTGACCTCATCTCGGATTTTTAGTGACATTTCTGGTTTCATTCTTCTTAACTTCTGCTTTATCGGCGAGCATTCAGGTTTTACTGGTAACTTATGCTCGACTATGTTGGGGTCCAGTCCCGGCATGTCTTGGTATGTCCATGCAAAGATGTCAACATAGTCGATCAAAAGTCTAATCAATTTCTCTCGCTCACTGTCTTTTAAGGTGGTGCCAATCTTGACTTCCTTTTCATCCTCTTCCGTGCCCAAGTTGATTGTTTCGGTTGATTCCTCGTGGGGTTCGATTATTTTTTCTTCCTGTTCCATCATTCTCATTAATTCTGGAGGAGTTTCCCAGTTATCTTCAATATCTTCCTCAGTTTGATTAATGGGGTGCTCAAAGTCACAGTATGAATTATTGGCGTTGTTATTTTCAACAGTGTTTTTTTCAAATCTGCATTAGTATAAATTGATGGAATGAAAAACGAGCCAAAAGAAATTAAAACGCAAGTGCAAGAGAGAACTGAAATTTATTTGGAGAATCTGAAATAACATTTTATTGATATTGATATTGAAAGGAAACATGTGTGCCCGAATGAAATGTCCTAAGGCCTTGGGCAGAGCCATAGGATTGCATTACAGAAACATTACTTTGAACTAAAAACTACAGGAAAATCGACGATCTCCCAATTCTTGAGCTTTTTGCTTGCTGGACAACGGCGCACCAGACTGACACTGCCATTTTCAGCGCTTGAATCATCTTCAATAGCTGCAACCTGGTTAGGATCTAGCATTCCTGCGCTCTGAAAGCTTTGCTTTATGTTGCAGATGACAATCTTCTTCATATTTGGCTCCCGACCCTCAAGTTTGGCCAACCTCCGCTCCTTCTTTTCTGCGGCGATCATTCCTTTGTCAGTACGACTAGGCCGGTACCCTATCCCACATCTGTCCTTGTTTTCACGCGGCTGTATGGGTGTTAGGATCCCTTGTTCAGTCCTCCCTAAACCACTTCCTGCCTGATAACCCTTGCTTGTCATGACTTTAGCAATCATCAATGCAGCTTTGGACAGCTTTGGTTTTAATGATGGGGCTCCTTCCCCCATAAAGGTAGCATTTGCAATTTCTAGTGCTTGGAAGGCGGTCTCGAAAGATTCTTCTGCAGCCTCAACATAACGTATAGGGAACGGCTTATTGACTAGCAATTCTTCTTCTCCTGAAACGACCACCAATTTGTTGTTGACTATGAACTTGAGCTTTTGGTGTAGAGAAGAGGGCACAGCCCCTGCCGTATGGATCCATGGTCTTCCCAGAAGACAACTGTAAGACGGATTGATGTCCATCACTTGGAAACTTACTATGAAGACTTCTGGACCTACCTGTACAGGTAACTCCATCTCTCCGATAACCTCTCTTTTAGACCCATCGAATGCCCTGACCAGTGTAGAACTGGGTTTCATGTATGAACAGTCTACGTCTAGCTTGTTCATGGTTGATTTGGGTAGTACATTCAGGGACGATCCGTTATCGATGAGTACTCGAGCTAGAGAGTATTCTCCACATTTCACGGAGATATGCAAAGCCTTGTTGTGCCCTCTTCCCTCGACGGGGATCTCATCATCTGTGAAGGTGAGGTAATTGTTTGCAACGATATTTCCGACGATCCCGTCAAACTGACCAACTGTGATGTCGGGAGTGACATGGGCTTCATTCAGTACCTTCATTAGTGTTGCTCGGTGGGTTTTCCGAATTGAGTAATAGTGATAGCAGGGATATCTTAGCGGGAGTCTGATTCAGCTGATCCACTACCTTGTATTCGCTTTGCCTCATAATCTTTAGAAACTCACTGGCTTCTTGCTCAGATAGTGCCTTCTTGCCCGTATCTTTGTCAGATGGCTCTACTTCTTTGTCTTTGCCTTTATCGATCTTTCCTCTTTCATTTGATTCTCCTCCTCTGGGTCTTTCAGGGGCATAGATGCGCCCGCTCCGAGTTATTCCGCTGCTTCCCGAGACATTTGTGACATCAGGATTGCTCTGAGGACCTTCCACTTGGACTTTCGCATTGTAGTTCCAGGGGACTGCTTTGGTGTCGTTGTAGGGGAAGGGAGCTGGCACTTGGATAGTGATTGGTTTAGGCGTACCCAGGGACGACTTGGAGTCCTTAGTATAGTGGATCTCTAGCGGCTTCCGAGTATCCTTGTTCTGGCCATTGCTCGATAGGATAGTTGACACCTGGTCCTCCCTCTTTTGAAAGCCCACTTGTATTACATGTCGGTCCAACAGGTCCTGAAGCACTTGTTTAAACGCCTCACAATTTCCAATGCAGTGATGGTCATTGCATGGATTCTTTCCAGTGCATTCTCTCTCAATAATCCCGAAGGAACACAGATTAGCATGAATCACTTCCAGGGGTGTCTGGATGCATTCTACCCTCCTGATTAGGGACGGTTCTGCAGAATCTTCAATTGCATTAGTTGAGGGCATCCCATGTCCTGGTAATGGGTTGGTAGCCACATTAGGACCATTTTCCTTGAAGTTCAACCAGCCCGAGGCGATTAGATCTTGGACGACATACTTCAATGCTTTGCAATTTTCTATGGAATGGCCGACCGTTCCTGAATGAAATTCGCATGTGGTGCTTGGGTCGAAGCCTCTAGGAAAAGGGGGTTGGATCTGTCTCATTGGGCGGGTGGTGATTAAATTATGGCTGAGCAGGTGGCGGAATAGGTCGGAGTATGACATTGGGATTGGATCAAAGTGGACGAACTTTCCGACTGAGTAGTTTTGTGTTTTATGGCCTTGGTTATTTTGGGTAGGTGGGGTAGGTAGTGTTTGTGCTGAGAATGGATTGGTGTGAGAGGGATTGGAGTAGGAAGTTTTTCCGGTTCCTGTGATGGCATTGGCTTCTCCTTCTTTCTTTTTAGGAAATCCGGAGAAGGGCTTTCTCTGGTTAGTGTTTCCGGGGGGGGGGGGGGGGGGGTATAAGCGATTTTTCCATTCCTCATTCCGTTCTCTAGCCTTTCTCCAATAACGACCATGTCCGAGAAACTTGACGATACACTCCCGATCAGTTTTTCATAGAAGGGTGAAGGAAGAGTTTCCATGAACATAGATACCATTTCCCTTTCAAAAAGAGGCGGTGCTACCTGTGCTGCTAGTCCTCTCCAACGCTGAGCATATTCCTTGATGGACTCATTATCCCTTTTAGTCATGTTTTGTAGCTGAGTCCTATCAGGAGCCATATCAGTGTTGTACTTATACTGCTTAAGGAAAGCATCAGCGAGATCCTTCCAACACCGAATATGAGTGGGTGTCAACTGCATATACCAATTTGAAGCTGCCCCAGCTAAGCTGTCTTGGAAGTAGTGGATAAGCAGCTTATCGTCATTTGCGAATGCAGCCATCTTCCTGCAATACATAGTTAGGTGGCTTGCCGGACATGTTGCTCCTCTGTATTTATCAAAATCTGGTACTTTAAACTTAGGGGGAATGACCACGTTTGGGACGAGACATAAATCTTGTGCATTTCTTGCACCAACACTGAATCCTTCAACCGCTCTCAACCTTTCTTCCAGCATTTGTAGCTTTCCTTGGGCTTGAGGGTTCTCCATAGAGTAGTCGTGAGGAAGCCCACTCATACCATAGTAAGGATGCATCATCGGAACTATGGCTGGGTTCACATTTGGGGTATGTGAATGAGTGGGATTCCTGAGGTTGGAACCCTGAGCGTTAACTATCGGCGGTGGAGGGCAGCAAAGTGGGAGTCCTTGTGGTATGACGACGGGGGTCGGGTTTTGAACTTGTGGTGCCCCCGGATTACCATCGTGACCCGTTGATGTAAGCTGCTGTTGGCCCGCGACTCCTGAGGGACTGGCATCGACTGTTGGAGGTGTGTAACCTTGTGGAAGTCCGTAAGGAGGCCATATGTAACCTTGGCCATTAGGCCCAGTATGGTGCACTGTATGCGGGATTCCGAGTCCATTGGGAGGAGGAGGGTTAGTAACTTGATTTTCTGTGTTCCCAGCGGAGGCATCTTCACTTGTGTCTTGGCCCTTCAAAGCTTGTAGAACCTTCAAGATTTCAACCATCTGCTCTTTCATCCCATCTATTTCTGCTCTAAGCTCTTGATTGCCTAGGTTCTGAGGTGGATTGCCTTGATCCGGGATATCTTGAGGCGGATTGTCCTGATTTTCTTCCATGTTTCTGGCCTGAGAACGAGTCCAATAGCGATGTTGACGCACCAGCTTGTCTTTTACTCTGTTGGTGGGACACATGTTATGAGTATATGTATGAGTATATGAATGGATGACAATGCGAATGATGCATGTGTGCATGAGTCTTATTGTTTTAGGTCGGGAATTGCAAGCGCATCCTGATTTGTCATAAGTACACAGATTAAAGTTCCACAATTTTTTCAAGATAAAGGATCAGCATGTGAGACAAACAAACTTCATTGATGGAGGAAAGTACAATAAAAACTTAGAAAAGAAAAGTACAATGTTCTTTAAATTTCACTCAAATACATATGGCTTTCATTTTTCCACTCCTCTCTCTTTTTCTACTAGTAGTGCTGCCAGCCTTCTCCCGGAGTTCGGCAATCAGAATCTCGCAAAACTCCATGAATTCGGAAACTTGGACCGGGGTGTTAAACGGGTGCATTGCCGCGTTAGCCTCCTTCAGACGTCTGGGGATTCCTATGATAGCTTGATCGGCCAGCCATGCCAGTTTTGAGAATCTGTCTTTCCAGTATAAGCTTTCGTTCTTCAACTCTATGAAGACTTCATGGTTTTCTATCTTGCTGACCAACTCCACGAAGCGGTTCTCCCAGTAGATGCTTTCTGTCTTCAGCTGGTGGTAGACCTCCTCTTGATATCTGATATGGTCGTTCAGCTCATCAGATTTTTCATGCTCCTTTCCTAAGGCTTGCTGGTATTCTCGGAGTATCTCTTCAATGGTATCTTTATCTCGCTTGATACTTTTCACTTGCTCTTCAAACTCGGCTGCCATCATCCGGGACTCTCTCTTTGATACCATTAGTAGGCTCTGTGCGGTCTTTTCAGCCATCATTGATTCTTCCCATAACCTTTTCCATTTGTATGTATCATCGATGGCTTTGTCCATTTTCAGGTTGCAACGTTTTATTTCCTCTTTCGCCCCTCTTAGGTACCTTTGAACCTCTAGTTTGTTCTTTTGTTCGATCTTGAGCTGCTTGTGGCTGTCTTCAATGGCCACTGACTTACTTGCGTTCTCTTCCTCCAACTTCTGGTTCTTTAGGAGCACTTTCTCTAACTCTGCCTGTAAGCCCTTCTTTTCTTCCTCGGTTTTTGACAATGCCATTTTAAGCTTATCTAAATCTTCGACAGTGGGAAGGGTAGGTTCAGGTATTTCTTCCTCAACCCGTAGTGCACTTTGGTAAGGCAATCGGGTGTCTTGGATCCTCTTTTGGAGCCATTGACGAAAGGTGGTTTCCTTATCGCCGCTCTTCTTAGTAAGCTCTTGTCCCTTGCGGACGACCATATTCCACGCTTGAGAAATCTTCCGGAGCATGTCAACCTCTTTTGGGCTTCCCTCATGGAGGTAAAAAGGGATTAACATGTCTTCGGTGGGCGGATTTCGCATGGGGTACCCCAGCTGTCTTAGAGTTAGAGAGGGGTTGTAATTTATGCATCCTCTTGTTCCCATGAGTGGGACATTTTGGAAGCTTCCACATTGAAAAACCACTTCAGGCCTATCTTTCCACCAGGATGGGTGCCAACGAACCTTATATTCATGAAGGCCCCCCAGCACCTGCAACCATTCACTAGTGTTCATTGTCTTCACGTCACACCCTCTGGCGTCTTCAATTGGGCCTTCTACCCTGACTTTGTTAACGAAAGCATGGGTGAGAAGCCAAACATACAAGGCGTGCAGGCAGCAAGATATCCTTTTTCCCCTTAGCTCACTATAATGAGTGAAAGTACAGTAAGTGTCTGCAAGCATGGCTGGAATCGGATCTTTGGAGGATAAGAAGACGCCAATAGCTGTTGTGTCCACATATCTTTCAAGGCGTGGAAATAGCACAATGCCAAAGATAGTTAAAGCTAACACCTGCTTAAAAGGACCCCAATTTCTAGCGTCGGCAAAGGATTGCATTTGGCCTTCCAGATACTCTTGCGGGAATCCTGCAATGCCATTTCGATTTTTCTTCCGGAGCTTCAAGTTCTCTTTGCTGGTTTGTAACATTGAGGCGAGCTTCTCATCTGTGTAGTATTGTCCCTGATACTGGTAGGGTCCCTTGTCTTGTTGAGGAAAGCCGAAGATCTGTGTATATTCTTCCAAGGTAGGTGCCATCTGGAAATTTTTGAAGGTGAAGCATCTTAATGAAGAGTCGTAGAACTGGCTCAAAGCGGCAATGGCCTCCGTTTGCACGTCCAATTGTAGTAACATAATAATCTTCCCATACACTCTATCAAAAGACCTGCGCTCGATGGGCGGCAACCGACCAGCACATTCCCTTAGACTTGTCAGATTAGGCTGCTTCACTATAGGGTAGTTCAGAGTTTGGATTGCTTCACAGTTTGATCCCATATTGCCTTGCTTATGACAAAACTTTCGAACCTCCTACAATTCCCGGCAAACCTAAATGAGATGAAGAGCATGCAATGTGAGGATTTTTTTGTATTTTTTTGTGAAATAATGATGATGTATGATGAATTAAAGAAAGACGTTACATGTATTTAATAAAAGCATATTTTGGTGATTCAAATTTTGAGAAACATTAACCATGTCACATAAAATACGTAAAGGGCAAAAGAATAAATGGTTTTCATTGTTTGATTTTTTTTTGAAAGATAAAAAGTTTTTTTTTTTGATGCAGCGGGTAGGTGAATTGCTTTTGTGTCCTAAACAGGTTATGTCTTACATATAGGTCACGGTCTAGGGTCACTTATGTGATCAACCTCTCAGGTAGTTCTATTCACTTCCTCACAAAGGTTTCCAGAGCTAAAATCCCTTTCACGATATGACCCACAACGATAGCGAGCTACCTGGTGTGGGATGCCGCGAAAGAGCATACTCTGGTTGAGATTTTCATGAGAGTCAGACAGATAAATCCAGAATGACTGTCACTAATCATCTCCGCTCGTCCTAAGTTTATTTTTCAGACCCGGGTATAGGGCCCCACTCAGAAGTGTGTGAATAAATAGGTGTAGGTGATGTGTGTGATATAAGCAACCTAAACTACCCAAACTGCAAAAGAGCAAACAGATAGCAATATAAAAGTCTTCTACCCTAAGGTTTGCAAGAAAACAAATAGCAGAATAAAAGTCTTCTACCCTAAGATTCAATATGCGAATACAAAGACTAAGGGTAAATAAAGTAATAAACTAATAATTTACACATTTAACTAAATTAGGCTTGACCCTCTAAAAAAAAAAGTCCCCAGTGGAGTCGCCAGCTGTAGCGACCGAAGAATCCGGAGGAGGGATCCCTCGTTGTTTTGGAACAATGGAGCCGCCATCAATATTTATTTTTAGGAAAACATTGAAAAAACCTTTGTTTTTGGGTTCGGGGGTCGATTAAGTGCGGGGAAGGTACAAGCACCCCGCAACATCCTAAAAAAGGTTACCTTTTAATTTAATGTGTAGAAAAATTAGTTTAAAGAAAACACTTTAATTTACCCTTTTTTGTTATTTGCAAAAAAAAACGGAAAAGAAGACTTAATAAAAATTTTAGTTTTATTGCGCTCGACGGGAGTGGGCCCCCGCTCCTACGTATCTCCGGGTGCGATGGAGAAATCAAAGCTACGTAGTTCTTGGGTAGAAAATATTTGTGTGTTGGTATTTTTTTTTTATTTTTTTGAAAAGTTTGGGAAAACTAGGGACCGTTCATGGTGACCAAACAGATAAATCCAGAGTGGTCGTCATTAATGGCTTATTCGGAAAAGAAGGCATTTATAGCGTTCAAACAAGCAAGGCCCAGAGTGACCGCTATAGACAACCTATTTTTTTGTGCGAATTCGATTTTTCGAAAGAAGAAAAAAGAACGGTTCGGAAGCATCACATTGTGAATAAAAGCAGAGTAAGTGATAAAAGGGGGGTGCAAATAATAATGGAGTTGTATTAGAAAGGGAGGTGTGAATAGCGTTTTGACGCTAGAAAAAAGTATCACCGGGGGTGCAAATAGCGTTTTGACGCTAAAAGAAAATGGTTGCCGGGGGTGCAAATAGCGTTTTGACGCTAAAAAAAACGATTGACGGGTTTATTACCTTTTTTACTATTCTACCCTAGAGCACGTGGTTCTTGAAACGCTTTTTCCTTAAAAAAAAAAAACTAGACTAAACAAGTGGTATTTTGAAAGCGGATTATGGAGAAAAAATCTTTTGTTGTTTTTTTTTGTTGTCATAGTTATTATTTAATAAAAGGGGGCCTTTTTACTTTTTTTGAAAAAAAGATTTTTGTTATTATATTATTTTTTTTTTAGAAAAGAGTAGTGACACTAGTAACCATTTATATATTTTTTTTTAAAAAAATATTTTTTAGTATTTGAAAAAAAAAGCTTTATTTAAATCCGAAAATAGAAAAGAAACACATTTTTTTCATTTTTCTTTAATCCGAAGAATAGTAATTGTTAACAAAAAAAACAACACATCTTTTTTTTACCACTTTTTAATCCGAAAATAGTATAATTTATTTTAAAAAAGGCACAACATTTTTTACTTTCTTTTTTTTTAGTCCGAAAATAGTATAATTTATTTTTAAAGAAACAACATATTTTTTTTATCACTTTTTTTTAATCCGAAAATTAGAATAATTTACTTAAAAAAAAGCACAACATTTTTTATTTATTATTTTTTTTTAGACCGAAAATATTGATACCTACATAAAAAGGAACACATTTTTTTTTTAAAAAAAAAAAAAGTAACTATCTACATAAAAAAAAAGCAACTAAAAATACAAAAAAAAAGGTAACAATAGAATGTAAATTACATTACAGCAAAAACTAAAAAAAAGCAACAAATAAAATAGAAAGAGACAACAACAAATATATACAACAAAATTATAGCAACTAAAAAAAAAAAGCAATAATCAATTAAAATATTACATTGCAATACCTTAAACAAAATCCGGAAATGTTGAAGAAATTTTCCTTGGATCTCCTCAACAATAACAAAATGTAAACTAAAAAAAATTGTTTGTGAAAGGAGAAAAATAAGAACAGTGAACAAGCCTCAACTGTTTTTTTTTTTAAAAAAAAGGGGAAAACCTAACCTCTCTTTTCTTTCTCTCTAAAAAAAAACTCTTCTTTTTTTCGAAAATCTTTTTCTCCTTCTTCGAAAATCTCTCCCTTTTAGTCCATGGCAAGAACCCTATTTATACTAAAAGATGGAATGCCTCCTTCGTTTTTGTACTGCCTTGTACAGTAGCTTGTCACTGTAGCTTGCCATTTCGTGATATATGATGACCTAAGGCTTTGTGGAGAGTAGTTGGTGACAGAGAAAAAAAACTTGTGAGAGGAGGGGAGAGTGAGATATGCGAAGGTATGGGGTTGACAGAGAAGGGAAATGATGGCTTGTGTGTGGGAAGGGGAATGGGGCGTGAGAGGAGGAGAGCCATGTGAGGGAGATGAGTGTGTGAGTGTGGGTGTGTAGGAGAGGGATTGGAGAGGTGATGAGTGAATGTGAGAAAAAAAAGAAATGAGTGGTAGGAGAGGGAGAGAAGCCGTGGGTGTGAGAGAGGAAAGAGAAAGGGAAAGAGTGAGGAGAAGAGAGAGGGATGAGAGGTTGAGTGTGAGTGGGAGAAAAAGAAGTGATGTGTGAGAGAGAGAGATGGGGTCGAATATTGAGGGAGAGAGAGAGGGGGCGTAGGAATGGAGAGAGAAGAGAGGGGTTGAGTGTGTTGGGAAGGAAAAAATGGGGAAGTGGGAAGTGTGGGGAAGTGAAATTGTAAGTTCCAAGAAAGGGAGAGAGAGAGGTAGGTCGAAATAGGGGGGAAAAGAGGAGTGTATGTGGATGATTTTTGAGTTAAGGGGGAGAGTGAATGTGGCCACATTTTAGGGTGAAGGGGGGAGTTGGGATTTTTAGGGTTTTGGGTGAGTGGGGGCGAATTAGGGTTAGGAGAGGAGGGGGTGAGGAGTGTGTGAGTTGGGTTATGGGTTGTGGGTTGTGGGTTAGTGGATTTTTTTTTGGGTTGGGTCATGCGAATTTGGGCTAGCCATTTTTGGGTTTCCATGACAGCACCTTATTTTTAATAGACCCCCCCACTTCCTTTTTGCTTATTTTTATTTCTTCACTTCTAATTATTATTTTTTTGATGACTAAAACTCAAAGCAATAAAAACAAGAAAATAATACATGACATAAAAAAAGATTATTATTATTTTTTTCAAAAATTAAAACTTGTAGCAAACTAAAAATAAAATAAAACATGGCATGAAAAGAAGAATATTATTTTTCTCAAAAAATAAATAAAATTTCTTTTTCTTCTTTTTTTTTTTGGATAGGACAAAATTAGGGTATTACAAGGGGCTTCAAGCAGTTCTGGTGTTGGTGTTCCACGTAATGAAATTTTTGAGTCGATGGAAAACATGATTTGTGATGGTCTCAGGGTGAATGTGCCATTTGATGAGCCTCAATATGATGATCATGATGAACTTCCAAATGGAGAAGCACAAAAATTTTATAATTTGTTAAGAGATTCAAACAAACCGTTGTTTGAAGGCTCGCCACAGTCAAAATTATCTATGTGTGTGAAACTTTTAGCTCTCAAGTCCATGAGTAATATTTCTGAGGTGGGTTTAGACTATGTGACTGAAATGATGTTGGAAGCGACACCTAATAAGGATAATTTGCCAAAAAGTTATTATGAAGCAAAGAAGTTAGTTTCGAAGCTGGGATTGAAATTTAAGAAGATTGATTGTTGTGAGAAAGGGCACATGTTGTTTTACAACAACGAATTTGGTAAAAATGATGGTGAGCTACTTGAATGCAAATTCTGTGGAAAGCCAAGGTATCATGATCGTAAAGGGGCAAAACGTAATTATAAACCTATCCCTGTAAAGTCGATGTTCTATTTGCCTATAGTTCCAAGGTTGCAAAGAATGTTTGCATCGACCGAAATTGCGCAGAAAATGACTTGGCATTATGACAATAGGCGTACCTCAGACGACATTTTACGCCACCCATCCGACGGTGAAGCGTGGAAGCACTTTGATCAAGTGCATTCAGATTTTGCCTCAGACCCACGGAATGTTCGGCTTGGCTTGTGCTCTGATGGGTTTACTCCATATATCCAAGCATCGGCGTCACCCTACTCTTGTTGGCCAGTCATTGTTACCCCTTACAATCTTCCTCCTGAGATGTGCATGACTAAACCGTATATGTTTTTGACTTGTCTGATACCTGGTCCATCCAATCCAAAAGCTAACATTGATATCTTTTTGGAACCTCTTATTGATGATCTTAAGAGATTGTGGGGGGGGGGGTGTTTTGACATATGATGCAGCACGAAAGAAAAAATTTATGATGAGAGCCGCATTGATGTGGACAATTAACGACTTTCCTGCTTATGGTATGTTGTCTGGTTGGGGGACTCACGGTAAATTGGCATGTCCCCACTGTATGGAACACACAAAGGCGTTTACGCTAAAGTACGGGGGCAAGAGTTCTTGGTTTGACTCGCATCGCAGATTCTTACCGCAAGATCATAAATTTAGAAAGAACAAGAAGGCCTTCAAGAAAGGGGCAGTTGAAACAGATGGACCACCGCCATCACATGGGCATTATATGGGCCCAGCAGATGCGTATGCAGGGTATGGCCCACCAGCTGGGTATGGCACATCAGCTGGGTATGGCACACCAGTTGGGCATATAGGCTCATCATCTGGACATATGGGCCCATCAGCTGGACATATGGGCCCATCAGCTGGGTTATCTATGCCTACACCAGAGCCCCAGGATGATATTCAGCATGATGTTGGTGTTGGTAATGTTGAAGGTGATTCATCCACCGATGACGAGAGAGTGGAGGTGGTTGTTATTAATGGTATTAGACTCAAAGTCATTTATAGCCGTGGTAACGCGTAAGTATTATATTGTTTGTTTTTTTAAAGTTAATTATGCAACGACTTATATATATTTGATTGTTCGATATATCTTTCATTATGCAGGCTTCTTCCTGCAAAGGTAGCTTCATCAAGCATCACCTATGTCATCCGGAAAAAATATTTTCAAAAGTTCCATAAAAAGTGGAGCAAAGTCGAAGAAAATGACATGAAGGATCTGCTTGACTTCTTTAGGGTAAGTGTCAATTATTTTGTCATTACTTATATTGTTTGTTTAAATTTTATGTTTAATAACGTTTAATATAATTACTAATAAATATTTTCATTTTACTTAATACAGACCAAGGTAACTTGGGACATAGAAGAAGATGACAATGTGCGAAGACTTTTTTTCAAGAGGATGGGCGCTCAGATTTCAGATTTGCTTTATAAGCTCCGCTGTAAAGATAAAAAGTCTGACTTCATGGGTGATGATATTTGGAATGCCTTCAAGAGCCATTGGGCTACCGAGACTTTCAAGAAAAATGCTGCAAGCACCAAAAACAATAGAAACTCAGAAAAGGGTGGCTCGCTTCACTGCGGCGGGTCCATCAACCAGGCTCAGCATGCTGCTAGATTGGTAAATTACTTTACAAATCTGTGTGTTTTTTTACATTATTTAATTAGTTAGCAATTTTTGAAAATGTGTTTCATTTTACAGAGTAAAAAGGCAGGACGCCCTATCACTGCTCCTGAGCTGCATAGAGCCACCCATGTGAGGAAAGGCACTGGCGAGTATGTTGATGAGCGCTCCAAGATGACTCAGGTAAATATACAAATTGATTTGTATTATATATAATGTTGCTTTGTCAGAATGGAGCGCTAATTTGTGGTTATTCGATCAAAACAGGAGCAAGTAAATGAGTTCATGACTCAGCTAACTTAGGGGAGCTGGGACCCTGAAGCACTTGGCCAACTTACTCCTGAGATGATAGATCTGGCAAATCAACATTGGGAGAAGACAGTTGGTTGGTCTAAGGGTTGCGTGTATGGTACGGGGCCCTTGGCTCCATGTATGGGCCAGTCTGGGGCCGGGAGCAGCAGAAGACGCAGTCGACCAGCTTCTACTCCTGCAGATACAGAGCATGTGAGGCAGATGGACCAGGAGCTGCAGTCTACTCGACAAGAGCTGCACGATACTCGACAGGAGGTCAGGACCTCTTCTGAGGCGGTGAAAAAGATGCAGCAAAACTTTGAGAAGGTGAGCCGTAGGCAGGCGATGATGTTAAAGTATTTTAACAACATGCAGCAAAATCAGCAGCAAGATGAGGAGGAAGATGAGGAGGAAGATGTTGAGCAAGATGAGGAGCAAGCTGAGGAGTCTGATGGTGGCAGCTTTTAGTGTTGTTGATTAACGTTTTTGTTATAACATTTTAGATTAAGTGTTGTGGATTAAAATTTCATTCTCGTAATTTTTATTTATTGAAGTGTTGTTGATTAACGTTTTTGTTATAACATTTCAATTTTAAACTGTTTTCTATAGTTTAGATTTTATTATTTATTAATAAAATAAACAGGTATAAAAGCAGATTAATAAAAAAAAATACAATCAGTTGGGATTTAGCGAGGGAAATTGGACGCGTGGCTAGGCATTAGCGAGGCAATTAGCGAGGGAAAGTGGACGCGTGGCTGTCTGAATTTTCCCACGTGGCTGCCATTAGCGAGGGAATTAGCGAGGGAAACTGGACGTGTGGCTAGGCATTAGCGAGGGAATTAGCGAGGGATCGTGGACGCGTGACTTTCTGAATTTTCCCACGTGGCTGCCATTAGTGAGGGAATTAGTGACGGAATTTACTGTCGCTAATTAGCGACGGACTGAGATTCCCTCGCTAATCCCATTAGCGAGGAGCAGTTTAGCGACGCAACTGGTCCCTCGCTAATTCCCTCGCTAACGGTCATTAGCGACGGAATTCGTCATTTTGCGAGGGAAATATCCGTCGCTAATAACCAGTTTTTTTGTAGTGCAAATTCGACTGAAGAGAAATCTGTCGAATGGTATCTCGACATAGGATGTTCAAACCACATGTGCTGCCATAAGGAGTGGTTTGTCGAATTGAAGCAGATAAGCAAAAGAATAAGATTTGCAGACAACAGCAGAATCACTGCAGAAGGAATTGGAACCAAAAAATTCCTGTCGAAAGATGGAAAGTGGTGCTATATTCAGGAAGTGTTCTATGTGCCAAAAATGAGGAGCAATCTGTTAAGTATTGGGCAGATGATTGAGAAGAAATTCTCTGTTGAGATGGATGTTAACTGTCTCAGCTTGTTTGATTCAAACAAGAAAATGATCCTGAAGGTGTCGATGCAGAGTAATAGAACCTTCAAGATTAAATTGCAAGTAGTCGAAGAGCAATGCCTCAAAACCACCGTCGAAGAGGAGCACTGGAAGTGGCACAGAAGATTTGGCCACCTAAACTTCAAAAGCTTGAGTCAACTACATGAGAAGAAGATGGTTCATGGGTTGCCAGCAGTAAAGGTACCTGTCGAAGTATGTGATAGTTGCTGCAAGTCGAAGCAACCAAGAAACTCCTTCAAATCAGAGGTGCCAGGCAGAACAGAGAAGAAGTTAGAGGTGATAATTTCTGATGTTTGTGGTCCCTTTGAGGTCAGTTCATTAGGAGGGAACAAGTACTTTGTCACCTTCATTGACGAGTACACTAGAATGACATGGGTGTACTTGATCAAAAGGAAGAGTGAAGTACTGGGAGTATTCAAAAACTTCAAGGTAATGATTGAAAAGCAAAGTGGGTGTGCAATCAAAACCCTTAGAATAGATGGAGGTGGTGTTGTGCGAAAAGTAGATGTGCAAGTATACACAATCGCAACAAGTAATATAATGATAAATAAAGATCGTTCCCACAGGGATTGGAATTAATCTAGTAGTTTAAGCAATTAGCAATTTAGTGAAATGAGTTAAGTGACAAACAAAAGTGTTGAGTTATAAACATGATAAGTTGTGATAAAACAGTATTAATTTGAAGTATTTAAAGGTAAGTTGGATAGTTCAGTAGTTGTGTAAATTCCCAAGAGTAAAGTTCAATAATATTTAGACGCTGTAGCGTTAAGCGCTGTAGCGCTTCAGAATCCGTAGACGCTGTAGCGCCTTGGTGGCGTGCCTTTCAGTCACTTTCGTCAGGGTTATGTTACAAGACTCCTATGTCTAGGCTCTAAATAAATTTTACCCCTGTATATTAAGCTCTTACAACATTTGCCTTATGAACTATTACTCCCCTATGTCTAGAGTTAAGTAGTACTTCCTTTAAATGTCTTTAAAGGGTTTTCATTCATATCATTCCTTGAGTTCTCTTTGTGAACCATGTCTGTACCCACAAAGTTACATTGTTTTAGTTGATCATTCCCAAACCAAGATTGAAAGCATTATAACGCAAGGAATGAAACGCAAACTTCATAACATTATATAAAAGCTACTCAAGGTTCATTACACACTAAGAACAATCCAACTACAACGTGATTAGCTCATAACAAGTTTCATCATCACAATATAACCAAATAAGATCATATTACCGTATGAAGACAAGTGGAGAAAGGTTGCAAAAGATGCACTCCAATGATTCCAAGTCATATACGTGGATGAAGCTATGGCGTGAGCAAACCTTGAATGAAATCTAGAAACTATACTAAAAATAAAAGCTTAAAAGTGGAATAACAATGGAGGAAAGCTATATGTCAAGATAGATCTTCTCCAAGTTAAAACTCTCTATGTCTACGTATGTTACTTCCTAAAGAAGCATTCTATTCTAAGTTAATCTAACCAAGTCTTAATAAAATAATAATAATAATAATAATTCATCATCATAAAACTTAGATATTATCCTTAAGCTACTTTACAAAAAGTGCTAATGATGGAAGTCACCAACTATCACATGGGTTCCATTTAGGAGGCGCCAAGTGTAGTTTAGCATCCACTTGGAAGTCAAAATATCAAGCTGAGAAGAAGAGATAAGGGTGATGGCTCATTGTATCATCAAGTGGTCACACAAATATCTCAATGGCCAGCCGCCTTATAACGCTGTAGCGTCTCCTTGATAGCATACCGCTGCAGCGCTAAAGCAAAACATCAAACATATTCACAAAGGCATTGATTATGCCCAAGGTTTAGGGAATTGACTTATAACCTGTATTTACTCTAATATTCATATATTCACATATTTAAGTACTAGAATTACTTGAGAAGTGAGCTTGACTTAAGTATTAAGAGCATAAATAACCTATATAAAATAGAGTCATCAGGTGGTGAGTACAATTCACATGAATTTGTAAAGTTCTGTGAAAACGAAGGCATAGTACATGAAGTCACTTCACCTTACACACCTCAGCATAATGGAACAGCTGAGAGGAAAAGCAGAACCATCCTTGACATGGTGAGAAGTATGATGAAGGAAAAAAGGCTACCTCACAGTTTATGGGGAGAACTAGTAGCCACAGCAGTGTACATTCTGAACAAGTGCCCCACAAAGAGATTGATTGGGAGGACACCTGAAGAAGCTTGGCTAGGAAAAAAGCCAAGTGTTAAGCATCTCAGAATAATTGGCTTATTATGTTACAGACGTGTCCCTGAGCAACTAAGGAACAAGCTGGATGATAGAGCACAACAAATGATCCTTGTTGGGTATCATTCGACAGGAGCATACAAACTGTATGATCCTGTGCAGAAGAAAATAGTGAAGAGCAGAGATGTCATAGTAGATGAGTCGAAACATTGGAACTGGGATAATCAGAATGAGGAAGGCTGTGAAAGAACTGCAATACCGGACTTCGACGAAGTACATGATTTAGATGATCAGAATATAGCTCCTGAAGCTACAGAACCTGAAGAAACTGTTGCTGTCGAACCAGAACCTGTTGTTGTCGAACCTATCAGAAGGTCACAGAGGGAAAGGCAGAGATCAGTAAGGTTAGAAGGATTCGACACATTCCCAGACTCTGCTATTACAGCAGAAGGAGACCTGACACACTTTGCACTGATGGCTGAAGCAGAACCAGTGAGCCTGGAGCAAGCTCTTAATCACAAACAGTGGAAGGAAGCCATGATTGATGAGTTAAAGTCAATAGAGAAAAATGGCACATGGAAGCTAGTCGAACTTCCAAAGCAAAAGAAGGCAATAGGTGTGAAATGGGTCTACAAAACCAAAGTCAAACCCAATGGAGAAGTGGCCAAGTATAAGGCCAGATTAGTAGCTAAAGGTTTCCTGCAGAAACCTGGGTTGGATTTCAATGAAGTCTTTGCCCCTGTAGCCAGGATTGAGACCATAAGACTGGTAGTGGCATTGGCAAGTCATAGAGGCTGGCCCCTACATCAACTTGATGTAAAGTCAGCTTTTCTTAATGGACCACTGGAGGAGGAAGTCTATGTTTGCCAACCACCTGGATTTGAATTGAAGGGACAAGAAGACAAGGTATTCAAGCTTGAGAAGGCTCTATATGGACTTAATCAAGCCCCAAGGGCATGGAACAAGAGAATTGATGGATTTCTCTTGGCTTAAAAGTTCATTAGATGCACAAATGAACATGGTGTATATGTTAAGAAGAATGGAACTGAGACTCAATTGCTGCTGTGCCTGTATGTAGATGATCAACTAGTAACCGGCAGCAATGAAGTCGAAGTCAACTCCTTTAAGAGAGTGATGATGTCTGAGTTTGAAATGAGTGATCTAGGACATCTGTCATATTTCTTAGGAATGGAATTTACGAAGACAAGAAAGGCAATATTTCTGCATCAGTCGAAATATGCAGCTGATATCCTGAACAGATTCGACATGACCAACTGTAAGGAAGTTTCGACACCAACTGACACAAGCAGCAAGCTGTCGAAAGATGATGAAGGGAGTGAAGTAGATGCCACCCTCTACAAACAAATTGTTGGATCCCTTAGGTACATTTGCAACACTCGACCTGACATTATGTTTAGTGTTGGAATGATCAGCAGATTCATGGAGAAGCCAAGAAACTCCCATCTAGTAGCTGCAAAAAGAGTGCTTAGGTACATAAAGGGAACACAAAGTTATGGTATTCTATTCCCTAGACAAACTGAGTCGAAGGCTAGCACTGATGTGTTTGGTTACACTGATTCCGACTGGAGTGGAGACAAGAGTGATCGAAAGAGCACACGTGGGTATGTCTTCATGTATGGAACAACACCCATCTCATGGTGCTCGAAGAAGCAAAGCGTAGTGGCGTTGTCCTCCTGTGAAGCAGAGTACGTGGCTGCTTCCTTTGCTGCATGTCAAGCATCATGGCTAAGCATGCTATTAGTCAAAACCGGCCTGCACGGAATTACAGCAATGAAGTTGTTGATCGACAACAAGTCTGGGATAGATCTGGCCAAGAACCCTGTCACTCATGGTAGGTCGAAGCATATAGAGACCAGATATCACTTCCTGGGTGATCAAGTCAATAATGAGAAGCTGAACCTGGAACACTGTTGTTCAGAATTGCAAGTAGCTGATGCAATGACCAAGCCATTGCAAAAGGGAAGATTCGAAGAACTGAGAACAATGCTTGAGATGATGTCACTTAGCAAAGTGAATTAAGAGGGAATATTGAATATGTTGTAATTCAATTGCTCTTAATATTGTTAGGTGTAATTAGTAAATCATCTAATGGGCCATTAAGTGGCCCAGTCGAAATTCAGGCCCAATATGGGCGCTGCATATGTTTTTATATATACACATTTCGGCTGCTTGTAAATAACAGAATCGAATAATACAGTTTCACCTTGAAATTTCTGTTTCATTGCTTTGCCCAGTTTTTCCCTCTCTTTTCTATTTTTCCGCTGCGTTCTCTCTCGCTGCGCAATTCCCCCCCCCCCCCCCCCCCCCAACACATAATACATATCTAAGTCTCGTTATTTAGATCAGTTGCCTTCAAAAATAAAAAATAAAAAACTATATATATTTAGACCAACACACTTCTTTTGGGTACAACACACTTTGATTTGATTTATACTGAATAAGTAACTGTCTACTAGGCTATGTTTTGGCCTTCATCAATATTATTGAGTCAATACTTTATGTTACTTCCACGTTTCTAATTAGAAGTGGAATTATACAAAGCAAAGTGTCCATATATGTGATCAAGTTGTGGTCGAGTTCGCTATGATTGAATTGAGACTTTTTAGTATTCTTATTACCCAACTACCCAATCATATGGAATCACACAGCTAATCAACCAAGGAAAATCCATTCGGAGCATAAACCTCATCTTGTAGAATTTTACAATAACATGAGAAATAGAAATGTAGAACTTTACTATTTTTTTTTTTTGACAACGAAATGTAGAACTTAACTATTAATAAGTGCATAGCATGCAAGAAATTCTCAAACCACACACAATATATCGGTCCACAATATAATATGCAAAATACATATATGAACCTAGGTGGACCATGTATTATTTCTTTGGAGTGAGAAGGGTTTATCATGCCGAAGTAGAATTTTAGAAGAAGAGTATCTTTGGAAGAAAAGGAGAAACGAGTACCGAAAACACAGACAAGACGCCAAGGCTATACGGGTAGGGCGCCAAAGAGGCACAATATGTCATTAATTTGAAGGATGATTTTCTGGAGGCGGCTGCTACTTTCTTGTCTTGCAGCACCGCTGCTATACCGTTTAAATTTCTGGGTATTTCAGTGGGAGCCAATCCTAGAAGAAGATATGGGTTTCGATTATTGATAAGGTGAGAAAGAGGCTTTCGTCGTGGAGTGGGCGTTTATTGTCTATCGGGGGTAGAGTGACTCTCATTAACTCGGTCATCAATAGTATTTCTCTTTATATGTTCTATTTCTTTAAGGCCCCCCCAAGATTGTGATCCAAGAGCTCGTTAAGATTCAAAGGGACTTCCTGTGTGTGTGTGTGGGGGGGGGGGGGAGGTAAAAGAGAGGGTCACCCCGTTTATTGGGTGTCTTGGGACAAGATGTGTAGACCCAAAAAGAACGCTAGTCTGGAGTGAAGAATCTGGAACCTTTCAATTTGACTCTTCTAAGCAAGTGGAAGGGGAGATGCATCAATAGCAATAGTGCTTGCTGTTGGCAGCTTCTCTCACACCGGTATGGAGATTTGAGGTATTTTTTCACGGGATCCCTTTTTCTAAAGGCGGCACTACGGATTCTTTACGGTGGAGGGATCTATTACTTTTGGAAGATGGAAAACCTTCGTGTCAGGGAGCCTTTGAATCAGCGCTTAGGCTAGTGTTGGGGAGGGGGAATTTGTTTTCCTTTTTGTTGCACAAGTGGGACAGCAATGGGACTTTTAAGGACTTGTTCGCTAGTCTTTTTGAAGTGGCTAAATTTAAGCATGGTAGCATTATGGAGTGCGGGTAGTGGCTTGATAACACTTGGTGTTGGAATCTCATTTGGGGCCTTGGCATGTCTGACGAGGAGAGGGTTGATCTGAATTTTCTTTTGGCCACTTTACATCTGTTTCATCCCGACGATTCAGAGCACGATCGTTGGCTGTGGAGGCTTGAAAAGCACCATCCTTTTTCTGTTAAATTTTTTTTTTAAATTGGGGAAGGGGAAATTTTATTAATAAAGTGGTAATAATGGCCATTTTACAACTGTCCCCGAGGGGATTTGAAATCAGTACCTCAAGGATACAAAGCTATGCTCTATGAGCTAGCACCTCAAGTGTTTCTGTTAAATTTTGTTTTGTGCTTTTGTTGAATCTGACGCAACACGATAGGTTGGATAGCGATATCCAAAGTGCTCTAGATGATATGTGGCAACTTTTAAATCCTACTAAGGTGGGGTTTTTTTGGATGGAGATTGTTGTTGGGGAAACTTCCAATTCGCGATACTCTTATTTATAAGGGCGTTATCAAATATCCTCATGGTTCGTGCTTCCCTATTTGGTTTGAACATGATGAGTCTATTTCCCATATATTTTTTATGTGCAGGTGTTCCGGGTTAGTTTCGCTTGCTATGTAGAATTGGTTGGGGATTGCGGCTTAGATACTCTGTTTGGTGTAGCGCACTTCCGGGCTTATGGTCTGTAGATGGATTCGAAGAAGGCTTGTAGATTGAAGTACTTGTTTGGTAAGCTGTCACGTGGTGTATCTGGTTTCATCGGAACCATATTCTTCTCAGAGGTCATGTCTTTAACTCTCAGGTGGTTGTTATCTATGTTAAGTGGCGTGCAAGGAACTCCTCCTGCATTGCTAAGGAAACTATCCCCTTGTATAAGCTCAAGATGGAAACTATCAATTTGGCTACCATGATGGCAGCTAGTACTACAAGCCTTCCAAGTGCTGTTGTGTCGAGAATGGTTAGTTGGCACCCATGTGAAGAGAATGTTTCTATCCTTAACGTGGATGGAAATTGCCTTGGCAATCCTGGAAGATCGGGTATGGGAGGCCTTATTAGAAATACAAATGGTGATTGGTCTATTGGTTTTTCGGGTTTTCTTGGTATTCATGATAACCTTTTTGCTGAGGTTATGGCGCTATTAAAGGGTTTTTCCCTAGCTTGGGATAACAACATCAGAGAGTTAATCTGCTACACTTATTCTCTTCTTACTATCAGCCTAGTGAAGGGGAGTTGCTCATCTTCTCACCATTATGCCAGCTTGATTCACAACATTAGAAAGGTATTGGAGTATGTCTGGAACGTTCAACTAGTTCACACGCTTAGAGAGGGAAATGCAGCAGCAGATCATCTTGCGAAAATGGGATCAAATGATAACAACCCTTGGAATATCTACCTCCAACCTCCTCCAGGAATGCAAGACATCCTTGCTGCTGATGCAGCACGGGTTCAAGTAGCTAGGACCTAGTTTATTTTCCTTGTTTTTTCCGTTCTTTTTTTTTCTTTTTGGCTCTCTTTTCCTACTTGTACCACAAAAAGCGAAGAGGAGGAGGGACTGGGGATGCATCCATGCTCATTTAATTGGGGTCACTTGCCCCCATTTGAAAATGTATTTTGGTTATATATATATATATATAACACTTTTATTTTTCCCCCATAAAAAATATGAATTGCTCCAATAAGATTATTTTTAAAATTGTAGAAATTTACAAGACATAAATAAAAATGAAAATAAGTTGCTACTAATTTTATTCTTTTAGCTACGTAATTTAAGGAAATTTAGGCATTTTAGAATTTTTCTATAGTGAAATTATGTATAGTGTAATATAGTTTACAATATTTTATTGAGAAAATACTATTGGCTATATTTTGCCCCCACTAATAAAAGGAGGGAGAATGGTGTTTGGCCAAACGATAGAGAAGAGAATAAAATAATAAGTGTTTTATATTGTGAAAATGGTTGAAATTTTCATCTCAAACAAAATCTTAAAACGCATAAGTGACAACAAACTAAGTCAAGGATCGCTAGGCGAGAATGTAATGATGATCATTTCTTATCTCATCGAGTTCAATTTGTACTTTCTGTATTCTTCTACTCTTTGAACTCAAATTTTCATCTTCAGTCGATTATTTATTTCCTCATCAAACTTCTTCAATCTTAACTCGTCTATTTAGTCATCGATCTTCATCTAAACATCTAGGCTATTTCGGTTAATTTCCTATGTTTTTCTTGGATTTGAATCCTCTCTCCTTCCCACTTTTTCTGCATTTTTTCCATCCTCTCTATCTCTCTCTTTATTTCACTCTCTGTCTCTCTCATACAAAATGTATTCTATGTTCCAGGTATAAGCTGTAATTTGATTAGCTTAGGGTAATTAGTAGACGAAGGCTTTTCTATTATATTGAAGGACCTAATGCTAAAGTTGTTTGATAATGAGGATAGGTTGATTTTAAGTACACCCCTTGCTAAGAGTAGAACCTTCAGAATCAACATTTGCACTTCAAAGGCAGAATGCCTAAGTGAAAAGGCTGAATCTGAAAGTACACTTCAGCATAGTAGGATAAGGCACTTAAACCTTAAAGGTTTAACTAACCTAATAAGTAAGGAAGTGGTAAAGGGTCTACCTAAGATTGAAAGACCTTTTGAAACTAGTACTACTTGTTTGCTAGGAAAACAACATTTGAAAAGGTTGAAATATGAATTTAAGGACAGATTGCAGATTGTATATTCATCTATCTATGGACCATTTAATGTGTTTTCATTAGGTGGTAACAGTTCTGTTTTAAACAAGGAAGCTGTCCTAAGGAGAGAAGCAGCCTTAAAGACCCTATGAAGAGGGAATTTGACATTGAGGAACCTGCACACCAGCAAGCAGAAGAAGTTCTTCATTATAAAGAATCTGCAACACCAAATTCAGAACCTATTGGTCAAGTTTTGACTAGGGTTCAGAGACTGAAACAACCTCTATGGAGGCTGACATGGTGCGAACTTGTCACAGAAGGTGAAGTGAATGAAGGAAACCTCATACACTATGCCATAATGGCAGATTCAGAATCAATAGACTACTATGAAGCTCTTAAGGTGAAAGAGTTGAAAAAGGCTATAATTGAGGAGTTAAATTCCATTGAGGAAGACTTAGGAACTCTAGAGTTCTTAAGGATACCTCAAGGTTTTACTCTACAACAGCTTACATGTGCTAAGAAGGTCCTAACAAGGCTTGATATGGCAGATTGCAGTTCTGCCAGCAACATAGTAGAATGCATTATGGGTTATGGAGCTGCTACTCAAACAGCTTGGTTGGATTACTGCTCAACTAAGGAGCAGGTGGCTGGTCTTTTACATAAAGCTCTAAATGGTGAGTCTTTTACTAAACTTAGGAGAGAATTAGGTTTTGTTGCATTCTGACCTAAGAATGCAACTTCTAAAGTTATTATCCAGAGGCTTGTTATGAATTATCTATGGTTTAAAGGCTAAGTCAGGGGATTGTCCTGACAGTATTAGGTAATCTCTCCTAAATGTTTTTAATCTAAGTCTTAGGATTAAGGGAGGATGTTGGATTTAGTAATTCTCAACCTTAGATAACTTTTAATTTCAGTCTTAGATTATTTTTTAATCTAACAGCTAGCATTAACTAGCCGTTAGAGAGTTTGTTACTACAAACTGAATTAGTTAAGTTGTTAAGAGTTTGTTACTACAAACTGAATTAGTTAAGTTTGTTCTTAAATAACAAGCTTAACAAAACCCTTGTATATAAATATACTTGTACAAAGAGAATCAATATAGATTCATACAACAGTGAATCAATTGAATGAAATAATACATTTACAGTTTACTTTTCATTCTATACTACCTCTAATATTCTCTGATATTCCCTGTGACTGAGGGTTGATAAGTTTTTCTTTGAGTTCTTCATCTTGTTCCATCCTTGTTCACGGTTAGGCATGCCTCACAAGGATCACAAACAAACCAAGTTAGAGTTCTATTTACATACAGTGAAGAAAGTAAGAAATTGCGAGAATAACAGAAGTTAGAGGTGTGTTACCTGTAGTAAGGAATCTGGTAATGTCTTCACAAGTGGTGAAGTGCTTCAACAGGTAATTCAAGGCTCAGTTCAGCACACATACAGAAACAGATTCACATCAAGATTCGAATATAAGGAAGAAAACGAAGTATAAACACAAGAAGGTGACTGGATACCTTCGTTAGCCTTTGATTCGACCATCATGGTTCTATTTCAAGTTCTGCAATACCCTTTTTGATGATCAAGTGGATCACTTCTGTTTTTTGTCACTCTGTGGGTTGATTATTCTGCTAGTTGCACACCCCAGTTTTGATTTTGACAACCTACAAGAAAAAATCAATTATATGATTATGAAATCCAACAATAATTACTCACGATTCCCTAAATATAATTTCCCTTCTAGAAGAAATTGAGCAGAAAAAAGAGAGCTGAATTATAAGTCACCAACTAAGACGTACGGACTAGTCAGAATTCCACTAGGAAGTTTTGAGAAATCGTAATTAATAGGCCATTAGACATGCGCATGCCCAAAAATTTCGTAGGTCCCAAAACAAAATCTTTCATCCTTCCAAAGTTGAAAAGTTCAAAACTAAGGACCCTCCTCGTAGCCTTTTGAGTCTGATCATACGTGGCCTGGACCGACAATCAACGGCTTTTTTCAATTCTGTGGTAGGTTAGTTATCCACGTGTTAATTACTATATCACTTTTTAAAAACCACTACTATATTAATTCCAATGGTAATTAATTAAATTTTAGGGTTGGTGGGTGCAAGTACTAGCTAGTTTCCTTTTTCTTTACAAACTATTATTCTCTTTATTCTAAAAAATATTACTTTTACATTTATAGAGAAATCTTATTCTAAGAAATGGTAATAAAATAATTAGTTTTTGCTTAAATTTCATTCCACTTTAGATGAGTCAAATTTTAGTTACATTTTTATGTTTCCCACAAATAGCCCTTTGTGAATGGTTGTAATGATAACTTATATATAATTAATAGGTGTATCGAATAAATATAAGGTGCCATAGCTACTGTAAGGATCACGTAACATGGCCACAACCAACGATTTATTATGAGAGGATATGCAACAATATGCATGCATGCAAAATTCGTAATTTTTTTGGAAAAGTAGCAACCTTTAAAATTAAAGTAAAAAAATGCAAATATCTTGTAAAATTTTATAGTACATGATGTTCAGAAAAGAAAATATGTGAATCTGATTCCTATGGATTGGGAAATAAATAGTAGCAAAGACACTTTAAAATGAATGCTAGGAAAGATACATGATAAGGAAGAATATATTTTTTCTACTAGAAAAGTGCAGACATATATAAATAAATAACAACCATTGAAAAAAGCTTCAGGCAATTCTTAAATTACACTCTTTCTCAATTTGAGTTACTGCGCGTACGTTCAATATTGTTATATTAGATTTGTTTGTTCTAAACCAAGCACGTATATTATATATCTTTATAAGATAAGGTGCACCAAATAAAGAACAGACCAAATAAGATCAATCAAATTCAAATTTGCAACATTCTAATGATATAATCCATGAAATAAGTTAAAGAAACGCGTATAAAGTTATTTACACCTTATCCATCTTTTCACTTTCTAAGGGACTATAAGAAAGTCATCCACATTTGTACCAAAAATAAAAAAGAAACTCATCTATCTTTTCACCACCGCCTCCTATTCATTATTTATTTATCATATCATAATATTCCAAGCTCAATATGCTCCAAAGTATTGCTAAAGTGAATTCGTTTTCACACCTAGCAATTATATATATATATATATATATATATATATATATATATATATATATATATATATATATATATATATATATATATATATATATATATATATATTCAAAAGAAGGAAGGAAACATCGTTAAAAGCTCCTGATGAATAGAAACGTCAAGAAAGAAAAATAGAACTTTACCCTAATTTTATTTAAAAAAAGCGGGAAAAAAAAGATGACAAAAAAGAGCCCAACTAGACCAATAGTCTTGGCAAAAAATAAAATAATGTCAAAGCAATAATAAAAAAACCCCTAACAAAACCACTTAAAACACTCCATTCTAGAGACAAAGAACTAACATACAATAGTCACATCAAAATGAGATAGAGACAGAAGTTGTCCCTGAACAGATCTTATAGCCTACAATACTCTGGATCAAATTCTATTTTTGCTGAAATTATGAGGAAATAATCATATCAAAAAGAGACATAGAAATAATTTACCTTTGAACAAGTATTATATATAGCCTGCAATTTTTTAGAGTACCAATTTCTGTTTTTGCCGAACTTTCTTCTTTTGTGGCTTGGACCTATAATATATAGAATATGGTAATTAAAAAAACATCCCCAATACACTAAAGAGCGAGTGAAAAAAAAAGACACTAGAGAATAATGTATAAATTTTAGTCTTTTTAGATAGATGAAATGACAAATAAAAACTATATATGTTATCACATGATCACACTCGAATTCGAACTCAGAGTCAACATTCTCGTGTCGCTAGTCACTGCAACCAGCAGTAGATAATGTATATATTGAGTCATGTGAATGTACAAAGTTGTAGAAACTAAAGAAATTCAAAGACAGTTACGTGGGGATTAAGGTGTGTCGCGAATTCGAAGGGTGTTGTTGAGTTATTATGTCATGATGAATGGTGTTTGTTGATGACGGTTATGCCTCGTTTTCAAGCTGAATTCCCAATGTGGTAATTTCAAAATTAATTTGGATAATGTTGTTTTCTTTAATATATATGTCATCAATAAATGCTCCTTATAATCCTCCTCAAACATCAACATCTTTCGACTAGTTTGTTATGGTCGGTAGGGAAACGGATAAGGGATATTAACCTCAATGTTTCTATGAGTTTCGATTACAATCTTTATTAGGTAGACTTTATGGAAATGAAAATATTTTATATCATGGTCCTACTATGGTTATGACTTATGTCGATACTTCAGCTTATTTATCGATTGATTAGGAGCATGTGTATTCATGATGAGAGATCATATAATAAGCTGGCTGGGTTGGAGATAATGTAATTTCTGTTCATATTACAAGTGCGTAGGAACAAAAAGTAAGTGTAGATTTCACAACACTCAATGTAAGACTTTATTACCAATTACGTAATTGCGAGTTCAATCAATTGACCGTAGTAGGTATGGTTTTGAAAACTATGGATGAAAATAATTAATTGTGGAAAAGATGATGTCGGTAGAGATTAGTTCATCTAATTAGAAATTACTAGTACACTTTATTTGGAAGAGAAAAAGAAAATGGTTTTCAATTGAAATCACGGTTTAAAACATTGAATCAAGTCAACCCTATTTACAGTTTGGCTATTTGGACAATTTGACAATTGATTCACGCTGTTTCAGCGACATGAGGACGTCGATTCCTGGTTTCGAACCCGGGTGTGAGTCGTTGTAGTATGTGCACGTGGTGTTTATTGGTCATTTCATCTACGTAAAAAAAACTGACTGTTTTTTTTATGTCTAATGGTCTTCGACTCTGCTCCAATGTCTAGGGGACAAAAGCTCTAACAGATCCAAAGTTCGGCTGAGAGTGAGGAAACTTTAAACTCAATTTGTTCTATAGTCAAAAGTCAAACTCGAGTAATAGTTGAGTCTGTTCTTCCAAATGAAGTACATGAACCACTCGCATTCACACTCAACCTTTGAGGTTTAGGGTTTAAAATGTGAAATTATTTATTCTTTTTTAGTTACTTGATGCACCAAATAGCCATGAGAGTATAGTTGGAAAAGCAAGAGTACGAGGTCATAGAATGTGGTTAACGCTTAACTCAACCCCACAAAACCGGCTTGTAAGGTGAGGGTTGCTGTTAGAGGAATTGTAAAATGACTTCTAAATTTCATTGATGAATGGAATAGAGTATATATACACCTGCACACTAAGGCAGTTAACTATCGAACTAATAGCTGATATAAAACTTAGCTAATTACAAGCTAACAAAACTAACTAATTGATAAATTAAATTACATTTAATTTAGTACTCTAACAGCCCCCCTCAAGCTGTACATGGATGTCCTTCATGTGGAGCTTGGACACTAACAACTTGAACTGTGAAGGATGCAGAGGCTTGGTGCAAATATCTGCTATCTGGGCTGCTGATGGAATTGGCATGAGGTGGATAACTTTGGCTTGAACCTTGTCTCTGACTAGGTGACAATCTAATTCGATGTGCTTTGTTCGCTCATGGAAAATGGGATTTTGAGCAATATGAATTGCTGATTGGCTATCACAGAATAAAGAAACAGAAGCAGACTGAGGGTGATGAAGATCTTGTAACAGATATAATAACCATTGTATTTCTGATGTAGTTAAGGCCAATGCTCGATACTCTGCCTCTGATGAAGACCTGGAAACTGTACTCTGTTTCTTAGATTTCCAACAGATCAAAGAAGAACCATAGAACACACAGAAACCAGTAGTAGAACGCCTACTATCAGGACAAGATGCCCAGTCAGCATCACTGAAGGCAGAGACAGTGGGATTGGAGTCAACTGCAAAGAACAAACCAGTACCAGGACAAGATTTGATGTACTTCAAAATGTGGAGTGCTGCCTCCATGTGAGCAGAAAGAGGATTAGCTAAAAATTGGCTCAACCTGTTAACTGCATAGCATATATCAGGCCTTGTGTTGGTCAGATATATAAGTCTGCCTAACAAACGCCTATAAGAAGTGGGATCATCAAGAGGAACACCATCTTGTGAACTTAACTTCAAGCCAGGAGGCATAGGAGTGGAAACTGGTTTGCAGCCTAATAGACCAGCTTCTTGAAGCAGCTCAAGAGCATATTTCCTCTGAGATAAAACTATGCCAGACTTTGATCTAGCAACCTCAATGCCCAGAAAAATTTTTAACTCACCTAAATCCTTGATTTTGAATTGTTTGTCAAGTAATGATTTTACCTTGTGAATCTCAGTAATATCATTCCCTGTCAACACTATATCATCAACATATATTAACAAAACAGTAAGGGAAGAATCAGTGCTTTTAACCAACAAAGAGTAATCGTGTTTGGACTGAGAATAACCAAGAGGTAGAAGGAATGAAATGAGTTTGGAATTCCATTGTCTACTAGCTTGTTTCAAGCCATAGATAGACTTTTGCAATTTGCAGACTTGATTAGGAGAGGACACTGAATAGCCAGGAGGAACTGTCATGTATACCTCTTCTTGTAAATCACCATGCAAGAATGCATTATTTACATCGAGTTGCTGCAAATGCCAATTATGAGAAGCTGCAAGAGCAAGAACCAACCTGACAGTGGTCATCTTAACTACAGGGGAGAAAGTCTCTGAATAATCCACACCTTCGGTTTGAGTGAAACCTTTGGCTACAATTGTAACGTTCAAGAGAGCCATCTGACTTAAGTTTAACCTTGTAGACCCACTTACAACCAATTGGTTGCTTGCCAGGAGGTAAATCAGTCAATATCCAAGTGGAGTTCATGTCAAGAGCTTTAATCTCTTGAGCCATAGCATCAAGCCAACACTGCTGTTTAGAAGCTTGGAGGAAAGTTTTAGGCTCATCAATGGTGCTAACAGAAGCAATGAAAGATTGATGTGCAGTAGATAAGTGATTATAAGAAATGTAATCAGACAAAGGATAAAGAGTACCTGAGAGAGATTCACCAGCAGAAGAAGTGGAAAGCATTGCACAATGAAAATCTTTTAGGTAACTAGGTTTATGTTTTGGCCTGGTAGATACTCTTAAGGGGGCAGGGGGTGGAGAGGAGAGGGCTGTGTCTGGTGAAGAATATCAGTAGCTAATGGTGAAGAATAAGAAGTAGGAGTAGTGGTGGAAGGCATATGAGTATTTGGTGTGTTATCAGGGTCATATTCATGAGAGGGAAAAAATTCAGTGAGTTCCACTCGTGGAGGAGTATAGGTAGCAGATTCAGGTGAAGAAGATATTTGAAGAAATGGAAAAATATTTTCATAGAAGACAACATTTCTAGAAAGAAAAATCTCATGAGAAACTAAATCAAAAAGCAAGTATCCCTTTGTACCATGAGAATGACCAATATGAACACATTTCCTAGCTCTAGGAAGAAACTTAGTCCGATGTGAAGTAAGGGTAGAAGCATAGCACAGAGAGCCAAAAACTCTCAACATGGACAAATCAGGGTGTTTCCCATGAAGCAAAAAATAAGGTGAAACAGAATTGAGATTATGTGAAGGCAACTGATTAATGAGATGAATTGCATGACATATAGAAAAATCCCACAATTGAATAGGGATATTGGATTGAAACATAAGAGACCTAGCTACATTGAGAATGTGTTGGTGTTTCCTCTCAACAACTCCATTTTGTTGAGGGGTTTCAACACAAGATTTTTGATGAATGATACCTTTAGAGAGATAAAATTCAGGCATTAAAAATTCACTACCATTATCAGTACGTATAGACTTAATAGTACGACCAAATTGTGTCTGAATGAAAGAAGTAAACTGAACAATGTGATTTCTAGCCTCAGATTTTGCTCTCATGAGTTTAATCCAAGTAAATTTTGATTTATCATCAACTATAGTTAAAAAATACCTGTTTCCATTGACAGAAGCAGTGGCAAAAGGACCCCAAATGTCCATATGAACAAGATCAAAAACAGCAGTAGTATGTGGAGAGTGAATAGGAAAAGGAAGACGTTTTTGTTTTGCAAAATGACAAGCATCACAATGTTTTATTGAAATATTAGGCATATGACAATGAAATTTTTGTATAAGACTATAACAAGTGGGGGAGGGGTGACCTAAGCGACTATGCCAAATATCTATATTGACATGATGAACACTTACATTATTACAGTGAATGGGATTTGATTTAGATGAGGGAACTAAGGGGCAAATCTTCATTGTATATATAGAGCTTTCCATCCCTTTTAGCATGGCCAATCACTCTCTTGGAGGGGATATCCTGTAAAATAGCACAAGAACCATCAAATAAGGTTTGACAATTGATAGTGTCAGCTAATTGTCCAACTGAGATTATATTAGATGACCAATTAGGAATGAAGTAAACATCATAAAGTGTAATTGTTGGAGTCAAAATAATTGTTCCTTTGATGCTTGAATATCTGGTGTCACCAGAAGGTAATGTAATCAGAACAGGCTTGATTGCATAGTAGGAATTAAAAAATTCAAGAGAGCATGTTACGTGATCTGTGGCACCGGTATCTACAAGCCATGTAACAAGCAAGTTACCTGCAGGAGTAGATACAATGCTGCTAACTGTCACCATGTTCGCAGAAGCAGAAGCTGTAGCAGGAGTAGCAGGCAACAGGGAAAGGAGGCTTTGCAATTGCTCAGCAGTGAGTTGCACAGGATGTGCAGAGTTTGAAGATGATGCAGCAGTATCTTCAGTAGTAATATTGTTGATGGATTTCTTGGTGCCTTTGGAAGAGAATCCAGGAGGAAAACCATGCTTCATGAAACATGTTTCAACGGTGTGATTCGTGCGATTACAAAAGGTGCACAAGCGATTGTGGCGAGATGCAGGGAATTTGCCACGACCACGGCCAGCAGAGGGGAGGGGAGAGGCTTGCACATTTGCAATCGAAGTTTCAATAGCAATAGGTGCTCCAATTTGTCGTTCTTGCTGGATGACCATCGAGTAAACCCTAGATAATGAAGGAAGAGGCTCCATAAGAAGGATTTGAGAGCGAGTGGCAGCATAATTGTCATTCAATCCTTGAAGGAAGCTCATGACTATGTCACGATTGCGATAACCGAGCACGGTGGAGGCAACGTGACAGCAACAAGAACCAGATGGCGACGCACATTCAGGAATTGGAGTGAAATTGCATAGTTCATCCCACAGAATTCGTACCTTAGTGAAGTATGAAGTGACGGTGGTTTCGCCTTGCTTCAGTGAAAAAATTTCTTGATGAAGATGAGCAATGCGAGTGTTGTCGCCTTGAGAGAAACGATTTCGAAGTTCTGACCACACGGCAAAAGCATCGGTGATCCAAAGTATGCTCGAAGAGATCTCGGTGGACACGGCGCGGTTAATCCAGGCGAGAGTAAGCATATTGCAACGTTTCCACTGCGGGAAGAGAGGATCAGAGAGAGGTGGACGCTTGATAGAACCATCAACGAACACAAATTTGTTCTTCATTTCGAGTGCCATAGTCATGGCCTGGATCCAACAGTGATAATTTGCGCCATCAAGCACTGGAGAAACGAGAATCAACGATGGATTCTCATTTGGATGAATGTAGTAAGGATTTGAGTAATCCTTTGAAGATACAGACGAAGAGGATGATGATGTTGAATCAGACGAAGAGGATGATGATGTTGAAGCAGGCGAGGAAGCCATGAGTCACCGGTGAAAAGAGAAGAAGAGAAGGTTGGTTACGGTGCGCACGGAGGCCGTTACACGCGTAACAGAAAAAGAATTGTGCAACACGCGCACACAAGAGAGAAGTCAGATATGCGGAAAAGGATCAACTGATACCATGTTAGAGGAATTGTAAAATGACTTCTAAATTTCATTGATGAATGGAATAGAGTATATATACACCTGCACACTAAGGCAGTTAACTATCGAACTAATAGCTGATATAAAACTTAGCTAATTACAAGCTAACAAAACTAACTAATTGATAAATTAAATTACATTTAATTTAGTACTCTAACAGTTGCCTCCCACTTATAAGCTCTTTTGAGACCATATCTCTAGTCAATGTGGGACTTGGGTTTTTCCCAATACACCCCCTCACGCCCAGCACTATTGGGCTTGGTGCGTGGATTATAATGGTGGGTGGCCCGAAGGATCTAGGATAGGCTCTGATACCATCATAGAATGTGGTTAAGGCTTAACTCAACCCCACAAAACCGGCTTGTAAGGTGAGGGTTGCCTCCCACTTATAAGCTCTTTTGAAACCATATCTCTAGTCAATGTGGGACTTGGGTTTTTCCCAATACGAGGTACCTACTAGGGAGTAATGACAGGTTCTTTTCGCTCGGGGTGATGATAGGAATTTAATTCGAGGTATATAACTCATATAATATAAGTTAAGAAAAGCCCAAGAAATAATGGCAAGTTAAATATCAAGCGTGAGAATATTTTACAAGGGGGGAGAACTTAATATTCAATAAAGGAATAATGTAGCCAGTGGGGCGAATATCATATGACGCGGCATGTTTCGGACATTTCTGGGCCTTGAAGCCCATATATCTAAAATTATCTATAATTAGCCTGGGCCTTATAAAATAATGTTAAATTATTTTTCTATAATTAAGCTATAAGCTATTTTTATAAGCTATTTTGGGGAGCTTATGAAAATGAGCTCATAATTAAGTTATTTTCATAAGCTCTCCCAAAACAATCTTACAAGTACTTATGCCAGTATCTCAAGTAGGTAGCTCAGTTGGCGAGCTAAGGAATATCGAAGGAGTGCACCAAAAGAGTACAAACAGGAGGTCTCGGGTTCAAACCCAAAAAACTAACATCCCCACTCCCCCACTAACATTGCTTCTAAAAAAAGTACTCATGCCAGTAAATAAACCCAAATAAGTCAATCCAACCAAGCCCTATTGTGCTGTGGCCGGTGGGGGATCAAGTTGGGCTTCATATAGATTGTGGATTTCTTTTTGTACCCCCACCATATCCCTCTATACCCTAACAAAATTTGTTATTCCCAGAATGCCCCTATAAATTTCTTCATACGGATTTATCTAATTTAAAGATAAATTCGTTTTAGTGTTTTTTCCAAAACAGATTTATCTTTAAATTAGATAAATTCGTCTAGAAGAAAATTGATTTACCTAATTCCGTTTTTATATTTTTGCAAACCGGATTTACCTAAGTAACACATAATTCCGTTTTGTAAATATATAATAACGGATTTATCTACTTATTAGATAAATCCGTTTTGAAAATATTCAAAACATATTTATCTAATAATTAGGTAAATCAGTTGTGTATTAAAAAATAATTCTTTTTTATTTAAATTTTTTAAAAAAGGTTATAAAAACACTACTAAAAATCCGTTAAAGAGTCAAAACTAATCTAAAAATTATAAAAACACCACTAAAAATCTAATAAAACTAAAATAAGGTTATGCAATTTTTTTTAGATTTTTTGGAGATTATGGAAAATTAAAAAATATAATAAAAAATAGTAAACGATGGAATTTGGGATTTTGAGCCCCGCATGCCCAATTGAAGTCTCTTCTTGGGGAGTTATGATCACTGATTTTTTTCGGATTTAATGGTTGTGGTTTCATTACAATCGGAGTAGGTTGCCCGAAAACCGTTTTTTTAGCCTAAATTATTCACCCGACGTACAACATCGTCACGTTTTAACGAATATCTACACAATAAACAGAACTAAAAGACGACCGATATTCGTATCTATTTTATTTTATTTTTAAAAAACTAATTTTAATTTTTTAACAAGTTTATCACTTTTATTTATTAATTATTTTACAAAACGGATTTATCTATTTATTAGATAAATCCGTTTTGAAAAAAATTCAAAACAGATTTATCTAATAAATAGATAAATCCGTTATTAAAAAATAACAAAAACGAATTTAAGTATTGCTTAGGTAAATCCGTTTTGTTATTTTTGAAAACCGGATTTATCTATGGTGGGGGTTAAATCCGTTATGCATTTTATTCTAAAAAGGATTTAGCTAACTAAAAGATAAATCCGTTTTTGGTTTTTTTCCCAAAACGGATTTATCTTTTAATCAGATAAATATTTTAAGTCGTTTTACTGAGGGGCATTCTGGGAATAACGAAAATTGTGGGGATATACAGGGATATGGTGGGGGTAAAAAAAACCCTAAATTTTGGAGTACTAACAATGGTCGCTGCATACTGAAGGCTTTTTACAGATGATCTAAGGCTGAGGCAGATTTCTTGATTCCTTATTGCTCTGACATTTATGAGTACACGTGGAAACCACGAGAAATGCTAGTTTTTTTATATAAAAATAAATTAATAGAGTAAATTGGTCTACTTAAACCATCAACATAGCGCAATTGGTGGAAGTACTACATTCTAATTGAGTGGTCGCAAGATCAAATCTTCTTGCTTTTTTCTGAAATTTTAACACTAAGCTTGAGTTCAAGTGGTTAATGCACTCCATCTTAAGGGGAGTCAGACTTTACTTACCTCCCGGCCGAACTCCAAATTATTCAAGGTCACTTTCCCCTGAACACCGGAGGGGGTCAAAGACCCCTAGACAAAAAAAAACCTTTTATATCCAAATGAGGCAACTTCAACCCATTCTAGTAGTGGAGGGGCTACTCCAACATATCCTGGGTCGAGGATGCAAATTATTTTTCATTGTTAAAATTATTGGTTCACAAAATTGTTTAAAATTTAGTGTACAAATATCCTCAGTTGATTTACTTAAACTAAGTAACCAAATTATATAACTTCATATTAGTTTAGAGTAAATCCTCAATTTGGTTTCCAAGGATACACCTCAATTTGATTTAGAGTAAATCCTCAATTTGATTTCTTAAAGTTTGTGACATTCTTCAAATTAATCACTAAAACTATATAAGTAGTCTCTTACAAAGACTAATAAAATAGAATTATTAAAATTTTAGTGACTAATTTGTAAATTTCATAAACTTTAGAGACTATTTTTACTATATAGGTGAGTGATCTAGGTGGGAGTTCATTTTTAGAGAATAATTTAACAAAATTTTAGAGACTAATTTGATAAATTTCACAAAACTTTAATGGTACTTGATGGTTCAATTCTTATTTAACTCGAATGTAAAAGAATAGAGATCTAGATACAAAACTATAAATTTAAGAGGGTCAAAATAAAAATTGTATTGGACATTTAGTCCCCTTTATTAGAATGTATTGTTAACACTTGCCCCAACACGGTAAATATAGCCTTTCAATTTATTCTCTTTTATTGCTTGAAATTCAAATGGATTTCCTCAATTATATATCAGACCCATTACCCATATTATTTACTACAATTCATTTGAATTTTAACTAATAAAAAAACATGTGTTCGAAAATAAACATTACCCCCTCTGTTTTCATATATAAGCAAAAATATCCATTAAGTCAAGTTACTAAATATAAGTAAGTCAAAGTTTTTCACTTAATATACCAATTTTACCCTTCTTTATTACCCTACTTTTAGTCTTCTCACTTTTCAAAGTAGTAAGATAGTACTAATAAATAAGAATAGTATAAAAACTACTTTTTGGCTTTTCTTAAAAACCGCGTGGAGCCGTCATTTGCTAATATTTGAAAACGGATGGAGTACTCTAGAATGTATTGTTAACACTTGTCCCAACACAGTAAATATAAACTATATATATTCATGACAATTGTGAGGTTCTGAACAAAATAAAATGACAAATGTAAGCTGACGTGGGTTCTTTTCATAATCAAGAAAATCAAATTGTCAGAGGAATTTGAGAGACGTTGATCGCGGTGCAAGTGTACACGTACATATATGCCAATATTCACCATTATCTATCTGATGCGAACAATTTGTTTAATTAATAAGGCACACAAGCATAGGAGAAGAAAGTGCTCTACGTATATACTAGCTATGGTATATATAGTTTTAATCTAATGTTGACATGAAAATCTTGGGTACATACACAATTAATACATACATGTATATAGTATATACTATGATTTTGATATGACATATATATAATGAAATCGTATATAAATATTTAAATGATTGACGCAGTTGCATGCAATGGAATCTGTTACACGTTAACAGAATGGGTAGTTTCTATGGAATCAGGTTCTGAGTTCCGTGGGCACAGCCCAGGGTGGCTTGTCTTGTCTTCCATAAGAAGAATTGAATGCTGATATTGATTTCTTAGTAGGTAAGGTAAGTCACCTAGTGCAGTGCATGCATCACTTATCTGCTTATGTTGGGAAGGGAATTCATTCATTAATTTACATATATATATATATATATATATATATATATATATATATATATATATATATATATATATATATGGTCCTAGAACAGCTAGAACCACATCCACACTTGAGTTGGGAATATGTACAGTGTCACTTCAACGCTAAGTTAAGAGCCAAATCTGACACATTTGGGCAAAAAGTGTTAACTATGGAGGTGGGAATATAATGGATGCCTTCATAATTTGTAATTATTTCAGTTAGATTTTCTTTTCTGTTATATAAGAGACTAATATATAGCGTGTCTAAGTCTCACTAATTAGATATATATATTCTGTTGTGGAAGAAATTATATATCTTGTCGTATTCGGGTTGCAAATTGCTATTTGTAGAGGTTTTATATATGTAAAGTTTGGCTAAAGCATATATTATTTGACATGTTTAGATCGAAGAATGATGCGAGTGATGTGAAATCTCCTTCTGGTGAGGTGACAATATCGAATAATATGGTCCATTTAAGGAACCGTCCCCGATGATTCAACAAAGGTGTTGATATTGGGAGCAGTAGCCTTGAAGGGGGAAGCTTATATTTACACTGAAAGTTTTTAATTGCTCATACTTCTTTTGGGTCTTTTGCGTAAAGACTAACTGTGTTTTCCAGTGCTTTCGTCTATGGTCCATTTTTCTCCAAAGAGGGAGAGTTTGAAGTAGACCGTTATTTAGACTTGAAAGTTTTTGTTGGAAAACAAAGTTATATCTTTGGTTTAGGGAGTTTCCCTTCTATCCCTTCGGGTTGATATGTCAAATGGTTTTCCATTTACAAAGATGACATAAAGAAGTATCAACAGATATCTATTTTATTTGATGTTAAGTTTATTATATTCATCTATTAGTTCAGTAACTTGAACTAGCTGATCCACAACACACTTTTAGCCCATACATCTTCCTATGGAAGGAAATGATCATCCCGTATCTAGGGGAGAATGGTTAGAAGCTAGGCATCGTATGCTTAGCAAAGAAATATTTAAAATTGAATTACGTCTCTCTGAGTTCAAAGCCAAGCGAGACAATTGGCCTCGTGGTTCTGAACGATATAATTACTATAACAATGTTTGTAATGATTTAGCAAAATATTCCGCTATGCTAGGAACTAGAGTTTGTTCCCAACCTATTAATTCAGCCATCAGGAGTAAGCTAGATGAGCTGCGTAATATTAGCGGGACTCGTTTGTTTTTATCAGAAAACCATATTAATAAAGAGTTATATATAGCTCCTAGTAAGGCCTCTACATCTCAACAAATAGATGAGACAGAGACCATAGAACATTCTACCACCAGTGAAAAAATGAAAGACACTAGAAGAAAAGATCTTAAAGTAGGGAATCACCTACATAACCAGAAATAAGTTTCCTTAATGAACTCTAAAATAGATTACTCCCCGGGTAGTGGGATGAGGGAACTCATCAATGGAGAATTCCAATTAGATAGATATGCCGAATTTAGGCAATGGTATTTTAAGAAATTCTCATCTTGGGAACTAAATAAGTTCAAAGACGATTTTTATGAAGAGTTGACCATAACTCAGGATTATATTCCTTTTGTTAGGTGGTTTGCGAATTATTTTGTTAATAAAGTTAAAAATGAGGTTTTAGTCCTTCAGCCAAATAACTGGGAAACTACCTTAGAACAAAAGGATACAGAAGCCAAAATTCTTGTTTTTCTCCAAGGGATAGAAAGTAATTATGTTACTATTAAGGAATTAAGTTCTTTAATGAAAACCCAGAATTACACCAAGGTGTTTTTGGATAGTTTAGAAGATCAAATAATCTCTCTTAAAGAGGACTTATTATCTTTAAAAGATATGTTTGAAAAACAAATTTTTCAACAAAAATTAATTCTGGATAATATGAACAAGTCTAAGGCACCAATGGTTGCTGAAGACCAGCCTTCCTTACCCGTAAAGGGTCTTAAGCCAAGGGAGGATACAAATGATATTTATAATCAATTTATTTATACAAATAATACAGATGATTTTTATAATCAATTTATTTTTAATATGGATAGACCACCTGGGTTAAAAAATAAAAAGCAAAAGAGCTTTAATAATAGAACTTATAAAAAGTTTAATAGAAACAAGGAGATTTATAAATATCCTTATAAGAAAAAGTTTAAAACAAATTTTTATAAAAATAAGCCCAAGCAAGACACTTTCCAAAATAAAGGAAAGCGGAGAGCCCATAAGTTGGACATTACTTGCCACAATTATGACAAGACAAAACATTACGACAACCAATGCTGGACTAATATAGCCCTGAACGCCTTGGAGAATGGACAATCAAGGACTCAATTAAAAAAGGTTCTACCTACTGCTTCTAAATCAGAACAGGACTCTTCAAATAACATAGAATGTATCAATAATGATACTTCTCCAAGTTCTAATATTGACAACAATAGCTGTCAAAACAATAGTTTTAATATTAATAGCTGTCAAAACAATAATTTGAATAGCTGTCAAAACAATAGTTTTGATATTCACAACAACAGCCGTCAAAACAATAGTTTTAATATTGACAACAATAGCTGTCAAAACAATAATTTGAATAGCTGTCAAAACAATAGTTTTGATATTCACAACAACAGCTGTCAAAACAGTAATTTGAATAGCTGCCAAGACAATAATTGGAATCGTTGGAAATCCATTAGTGAAATAGATGGCTTAAATGATAAGCAAATTATTGATACGGTACATAAAATGATTATGTACTCCAAACAATATGGAAATAATGATAGTTCCATTGCTACGTTCATAGCCACTGGCTTTATTGGACAGTTAAAAGGTTGGTGGAATCATTATCTCACTAATGATCAGAAAAAGGATATATTACCCCATAAAAAAGCCCTCAAGGGAATCCAGGATGATCAATTAAGATCACAATTAGTCTTATTAACCAACTCTGATTATAATTCAGATAGAGAATCTTCAAATGAAGATATAGACATCATCCGAGATTCTTCTGAATCATCATCTTCAGGCAACAATGATTGCCAATGTAATGGAGTAAATTACTGGAAGTCCATCGTAGATATGAATGGTCTAAATGTTCTCACTGAAGAACAAGACGAAGCCTTAAAGGCTTTAGACTCCATAAAAGATGGAACGGTAAGAAGAAAAATGATAGAAATTCTTATGAAAGAATATTCTAAAAAGGAAACTCCTCTAACTATAGAGGCACCTTATCAAATAAGTGAAGTTTTATCTAGATTCCATGAATCTAGTAGTAAAGAAAAACCCATTTCTATGAATAATTTAAAAGGAGAAATCAATATTTTAAAAAAGGAAATTTCTCAAATAAAAAAAGGTAATACTAATTTGTCTCAAAAAATTTCTGTTTTAGAAAACCCTAGTAAAACAGAATCTTCTTCAAGTAATTATCTTTCTATTTTGAATAGAATAACTTCGCAAAAATGGTTTGTGAAGATTGATATTATTATCAATAGAAATTTTATTTTGAAAAATGAAATTGCTCTAGTTGATAGTGGAGCAGATTTAAATTGCATTCAAGAGGGAATTATCCCTACAAAGTATTTTTCAAAAACTACGCAATCACTTACCCAAGCAGGAGGTGATAGGCTAAAAATTAATTTTAAATTACCAAATGCACATATTTGCAAACAAGGTATTTGTATACCTACTTCATTTATTTTAGTTAAAAATTTAACCCATCGTATTATATTGGGTACACCTTTTTTGCATAACATTATGCCTATTATTAATATTGACCAAAAAGGTATTACAACTATGTTGGAAAATAGAAAAATTATTTTTGAGTTTATTTCTGATCCTCATACTAGGATGATAAATGAAATAAAAGGACTTCTTTTAAGTAAAGAAAAACAAATATGTTTCTTAAAAGAAGAAATTAATTTAGCCAATATAAATGAACAGCTTAGTAGAGCTGACATAGAGACCCAAATAAAGAGTCTAGAACAACAGTTCATAAATGAAGTATGCAGTGAGATACCAAATGCTTTCTGGAGCAGAAAGAAACATGTGATATCTCTACCATACGTAGACGACTTCAATGAGAGTCAAATTCCTACAAAAGCAAGACCTGCACAAATGAATCAAGAATATCTTGGTTTATGCAAAAAGGAGATAAAATCTCTTTTAGATAAAAAATTAATTAGGCCCTCTAAATCTTCTTGGAGTTGTACGGCTTTCTATGAAAATAAACACGCCGAACAGGAACGTGGAGTTCCCAGGTTAGTTATAAACTATAAACCTTTAAATAAAGTTTTGAAATGGATTAGGTATCCAATACCTAATAAAAAAGATTTATTGGATAGGCTTAATGAAGCCTTAGTTTTTTCAAAATTTGATATGAAGTCAGGTTACTGGCAAATTCAGATTAATGAATCTGATAAGTATAAAACAGCATTTACAGTTCCGTTTGGCCACTATGAATGGAATGTAATGCCTTTTGGGCTTAAAAATGCCCCCTCTGAATTCCAAAATATTATGAATGACATATTTAATCCTTATACGGATTACATGATAGTATATATAGATGATGTCTTAGTATTTTCTAAGACTATTAGTCAACATTTTAAACATCTTAAAAATTTTAAGAATATTGTAAAAAATAATGGTTTAGTTTTGTCTGCTTCAAAAATGAAGCTTTTTCAAACTAAGGTTAGATTCCTAGGTCATGAAATTGACCAAGGGAAAATTATCCCTATAAGTAGAAGTATAGATTTCGCTTCTAAATTTCCTGATGAAATCCTGGATAAGAAGCAATTACAAAGATTTTTAGGAAGCCTGAATTATATTTCAGACTATTATAAAAACCTAGCCCAAGATACAGCCTTATTATATAATAGGCTCAGGAAAAATGCTGGTCCATGGACTGAAGCCCATACCAAGGCAGTCCAATACATTAAAAACAGGGTTAAAACCCTTCCTTGTCTAAACCTGGCAAACCCAAAGTTTTTTAAAATTGTTGAAACAGACGCCTCTAATGCGGGTTATGGAGGAATTCTCAAACAAATTGACCCAAATACTTCTAAAGAAGTATTAGTCAGGTTTACTTCGGGTAAATGGAATCCGACCCAATTAAAATATTCTACAGTCAAAAAAGAAATGCTTTCAATTATTAAATGTATTTCTAAATTTCAAGATGACTTATTAAATCAAAAATTCTTGTTAAGAATTGATTGCAGTTCTGCAAAACAAATTATTGAAAAAGACGTGAAAAATCTGGTTTCTAAACAAATTTTTGCAAATTGGCAAGCTCAATTATCAGTTTTTGATTTTGATATTGAATACATTAAAGGTGAAAATAATTCACTAGCTGATTTCTTAACACGTGAATTTCTGCAGGGAAATGACAACCCCACATAGGGGAAGAGGCCGTGGTCCAGGTGGCCGTGGCAGAGGAAGGAGTAGCAATATGCTACCCTACCAACAAGAACCAAGTGTCCCTCTTCTAGGAGATTGGACAACAGTATACCCTAATAGGGGAAGAACTATGCAGCAATTGCCTGCTCCTCCGAAGAAAGAAGATATTTCTTCTTCTTCTGGAACAAAACAAAGCTCTTATGCAGAGACTATTGTTAATGACTCTCCTCAAGAGCAAACTCAAGAATATTTTGAGAATCCAATAACTGAGGACATCATGTATATTGATGATGAAGACCTCAGTATTACAAAAGATCCTTGGTCAATAAAGACCAGGTACCTCGAATCCAGAGGATACCCAGGATTATATGGTAAATCAAGATTATTAGTTACTGAATTAGTAACCATTACTCATCACCATCAAAATAACAATCCTCAAAGTTTTATAAACTTTAGCAAATGTCACATTAACAAAATCCTTCTTCCAAGGGAATGGGGATTAAACCCAAATGGGGAAAAGGCAATAAAAATTGCTGAAAATTCTTATGCATATTTTAATTATTGGGATTATATCCAGGCTTTTTCTAAAGCTTTCTATTATCAGAACCCGAAAAACAAACATTCATGGTTCTTTAGTATTAACCCAGAAGTGGTTAATAAACCGATACCAAATTGGTTTTACAATTGGTGGCAAAAATTTGGGCCATCTTTGGAAATTCTTCCAAAAGAGTTATTGGAATTATACAACTCTTGGTGCGACAATAGTCCTCTTATAACAAAAATAGCTTCGAGTAAGCTTATTATAGGACAATGTCCATGCCTTTTCTTCATCAAGTTTCAAATCCCATGGATATGGAGGTGGTCTATGACCATTGGAAAAAACCAAAGAAATATTCCTATACTTAGAAGAAATTTCTTCTATAAATGGTGGATCAGAATGGATCCTGAAGATCTCAAAAAATTAATATCTCAGGTCTTATCTAATATCAATGAAGATAAAGAAAATGGTTTAAATAGTGTTAATCTCCAAAATTTGTCTATGACAAATTTAAAACATTACTTCCAGAAAAAGTACCCTCAAGAATCTGAGGAAGAAATTATGGTTAGAACTCTTGATCACATGAAGACACAATTCTTCAGCACATTTCAAGTTAAAGAAATGTCAACATCCTCACAGGGATCCATTGAACCAAGTGAAATGGAATGCTTAGCTGGAGAATCCCAGCAAGAAGATGAACCTTATCCAGAAGATTTCTGGGATGCCATGATCCAATCCATGACTAAGCATGTGAAAGGAAAAGGACAAGAATAAGGGCCATAATTAAAAGCATGATTAAAAAGATCACGTGCCAAGATTTGGTGGGAGACACGCAATTATGCTGTCGACACACGCAATTATGCTGTCGACATTTTACCTTTTTTATTTTGTATTTTTGTCTTTTGAATTTTGTCTTTTTCATTCAATTATGTGACGATGGGGCCCAATGTGTACCCGGCATAATTAGTGAAATTTTGTCGTTTTTTGTAACCGGCTACCGGAATCTACAGTAGCCCTTTTACCGGCTTAAATAGTAAGCCTTAGTTTGCCTATATAAGGCATTTTATTTTCCTTTCTTAGGCAGAGCTTCGGCTACCCCTCTCTCTCTCTCTCTCTTGTAACATACTTCTCCCTCTCATACCTCTTCTCTTGTAAACATATTCTTCTAATAATATAAGCTCTGAAGTTTGAAGGAAGAAGTTCTTCGCTTGTTCTTCAGCAAGTAAGTCTTTCTTTAATTTTTTTTATGTTCTTTCATAGCTAAGCTTGTGTTGTGGTAAGCTGGTTCTCATGAGAACCAGCTTACCACAACCAATGCTGGACTAATATAGCCCTGAACGCCTTGGAGAATGGACAATCAAGGACTCAATTAAAAAAGGTTCTACCTACTGCTTCTAAATCAGAACAGGACTCTTCAAATAACATAGAATGTATCAATAATGATACTTCTCCAAGTTCTAATATTGACAACAATAGCTGTCAAAACAATAGTTTTAATATTAATAGCTGTCAAAACAATAATTTGAATAGCTGTCAAAACAATAATTTGAATAGCTGTCAAAACAATAGTTTTAATATTGACAACAATAGCTGTCAAAACAATAATTTGAATAGCTGTCAAAACAATAGTTTTGATATTCACAACAACAGCTGTCAAAACAGTAATTTGAATAGCTGCCAAGACAATAATTGGAATCGTTGGAAATCCATTAGTGAAATAGATGGCTTAAATGATAAGCAAATTATTGATACGGTACATAAAATGATTATGTACTCCAAACAATATGGAAATAATGATAGTTCCATTGCTACGTTCATAGCCACTGGCTTTATTGGACAGTTAAAAGGTTGGTGGAATCATTATCTCACTAATGATCAGAAAAAGGATATATTACCCCATAAAAAAGCCCTCAAGGGAATCCAGGATGATCAATTAAGATCACAATTAGTCTTATTAACCAACTCTGATTATAATTCAGATAGAGAATCTTCAAATGAAGATATAGACATCATCCGAGATTCTTCTGAATCATCATCTTCAGGCAACAATGATTGCCAATGTAATGGAGTAAATTACTGGAAGTCCATCGTAGATATGAATGGTCTAAATGTTCTCACTGAAGAACAAGACGAAGCCTTAAAGGCTTTAGACTCCATAAAAGATGGAACGGTAAGAAGAAAAATGATAGAAATTCTTATGAAAGAATATTCTAAAAAGGAAACTCCTCTAACTATAGAGGCACCTTATCAAATAAGTGAAGTTTTATCTAGATTCCATGAATCTAGTAGTAAAGAAAAACCCATTTCTATGAATAATTTAAAAGGAGAAATCAATATTTTAAAAAAGGAAATTTCTCAAATAAAAAAAGGTAATACTAATTTGTCTCAAAAAATTTCTGTTTTAGAAAACCCTAGTAAAACAGAATCTTCTTCAAGTAATTATCTTTCTATTTTGAATAGAATAACTTCGCAAAAATGGTTTGTGAAGATTGATATTATTATCAATAGAAATTTTATTTTGAAAAATGAAATTGCTCTAGTTGATAGTGGAGCAGATTTAAATTGCATTCAAGAGGGAATTATCCCTACAAAGTATTTTTCAAAAACTACGCAATCACTTACCCAAGCAGGAGGTGATAGGCTAAAAATTAATTTTAAATTACCAAATGCACATATTTGCAAACAAGGTATTTGTATACCTACTTCATTTATTTTAGTTAAAAATTTAACCCATCGTATTATATTGGGTACACCTTTTTTGCATAACATTATGCCTATTATTAATATTGACCAAAAAGGTATTACAACTATGTTGGAAAATAGAAAAATTATTTTTGAGTTTATTTCTGATCCTCATACTAGGATGATAAATGAAATAAAAGGACTTCTTTTAAGTAAAGAAAAACAAATATGTTTCTTAAAAGAAGAAATTAATTTAGCCAATATAAATGAACAGCTTAGTAGAGCTGACATAGAGACCCAAATAAAGAGTCTAGAACAACAGTTCATAAATGAAGTATGCAGTGAGATACCAAATGCTTTCTGGAGCAGAAAGAAACATGTGATATCTCTACCATACGTAGACGACTTCAATGAGAGTCAAATTCCTACAAAAGCAAGACCTGCACAAATGAATCAAGAATATCTTGGTTTATGCAAAAAGGAGATAAAATCTCTTTTAGATAAAAAATTAATTAGGCCCTCTAAATCTTCTTGGAGTTGTACGGCTTTCTATGTAAATAAACACGCCGAACAGGAACGTGGAGTTCCCAGGTTAGTTATAAACTATAAACCTTTAAATAAAGTTTTGAAATGGATTAGGTATCCAATACCTAATAAAAAAGATTTATTGGATAGGCTTAATGAAGCCTTAGTTTTTTCAAAATTTGATATGAAGTCAGGTTACTGGCAAATTCAGATTAATGAATCTGATAAGTATAAAACAGCATTTACAGTTCCGTTTGGCCACTATGAATGGAATGTAATGCCTTTTGGGCTTAAAAATGCCCCCTCTGAATTCCAAAATATTATGAATGACATATTTAATCCTTATACGGATTACATGATAGTATATATAGATGATGTCTTAGTATTTTCTAAGACTATTAGTCAACATTTTAAACATCTTAAAAATTTTAAGAATATTGTAAAAAATAATGGTTTAGTTTTGTCTGCTTCAAAAATGAAGCTTTTTCAAACTAAGGTTAGATTCCTAGGTCATGAAATTGACCAAGGGAAAATTATCCCTATAAGTAGAAGTATAGATTTCGCTTCTAAATTTCCTGATGAAATCCTGGATAAGAAGCAATTACAAAGATTTTTAGGAAGCCTGAATTATATTTCAGACTATTATAAAAACCTAGCCCAAGATACAGCCTTATTATATAATAGGCTCAGGAAAAATGCTGGTCCATGGACTGAAGCCCATACCAAGGCAGTCCAATACATTAAAAACAGGGTTAAAACCCTTCCTTGTCTAAACCTGGCAAACCCAAAGTTTTTTAAAATTGTTGAAACAGACGCCTCTAATGCGGGTTATGGAGGAATTCTCAAACAAATTGACCCAAATACTTCTAAAGAAGTATTAGTCAGGTTTACTTCGGGTAAATGGAATCCGACCCAATTAAAATATTCTACAGTCAAAAAAGAAATGCTTTCAATTATTAAATGTATTTCTAAATTTCAAGATGACTTATTAAATCAAAAATTCTTGTTAAGAATTGATTGCAGTTCTGCAAAACAAATTATTGAAAAAGACGTGAAAAATCTGGTTTCTAAACAAATTTTTGCAAATTGGCAAGCTCAATTATCAGTTTTTGATTTTGATATTGAATACATTAAAGGTGAAAATAATTCACTAGCTGATTTCTTAACACGTGAATTTCTGCAGGGAAATGACAACCCCACATAGGGGAAGAGGCCGTGGTCCAGGTGGCCGTGGCAGAGGAAGGAGTAGCAATATGCTACCCTACCAACAAGAACCAAGTGTCCCTCTTCTAGGAGATTGGACAACAGTATACCCTAATAGGGGAAGAACTATGCAGCAATTGCCTGCTCCTCCGAAGAAAGAAGATATTTCTTCTTCTTCTGGAACAAAACAAAGCTCTTATGCAGAGACTATTGTTAATGACTCTCCTCAAGAGCAAACTCAAGAATATTTTGAGAATCCAATAACTGAGGACATCATGTATATTGATGATGAAGACCTCAGTATTACAAAAGATCCTTGGTCAATAAAGACCAGGTACCTCGAATCCAGAGGATACCCAGGATTATATGGTAAATCAAGACCACACTTAGAAATTTTATTATTAGTTACTGAATCAGTAACCATTACTCATCACCATCAAAATAACAATCCTCAAAGTTTTATAAACTTTAGCAAATGTCACATTAACAAAATCCTTCTTCCAAGGGAATGGGGATTAAACCCAAATGGGGAAAAGGCAATAAAAATTGCTGAAAATTCTTATGCATATTTTAATTATTGGGATTATATCCAGGCTTTTTCTAAAGCTTTCTATTATCAGAACCCGAAAAACAAACATTCATGGTTCTTTAGTATTAACCCAGAAGTGGTTAATAAACCGATACCAAATTGGTTTTACAATTGGTGGCAAAAATTTGGGCCATCTTTGGAAATTCTTCCAAAAGAGTTATTGGAATTATACAACTCTTGGTGCGACAATAGTCCTCTTATAACAAAAATAGCTTCGAGTAAGCTTATTATAGGACAATGTCCATGCCTTTTCTTCATCAAGTTTCAAATCCCATGGATATGGAGGTGGTCTATGACCATTGGAAAAAACCAAAGAAATATTCCTATACTTAGAAGAAATTTCTTCTATAAATGGTGGATCAGAATGGATCCTGAAGATCTCAAAAAATTAATATCTCAGGTCTTATCTAATATCAATGAAGATAAAGAAAATGGTTTAAATAGTGTTAATCTCCAAAATTTGTCTATGACAAATTTAAAACATTACTTCCAGAAAAAGTACCCTCAAGAATCTGAGGAAGAAATTATGGTTAGAACTCTTGACCACATGAAGACACAATTCTTCAGCACATTTCAAGTTAAAGAAATGTCAACATCCTCACAGGGATCCATTGAACCAAGTGAAATGGAATGCTTAGCTGGAGAATCCCAGCAAGAAGATGAACCTTATCCAGAAGATTTCTGGGATGCCATGATCCAATCCATGACTAAGCATGTGAAAGGAAAAGGACAAGAATAAGGGCCATAATTAAAAGTATGATTAAAAAGATCACGTGCCAAGATTTGGTGGGAGACACGCAATTATGCTGTCGACACACGCAATTATGTTGTCGACATTTTACCTTTTTTATTTTGTATTTTTGTCTTTTGAATTTTGTCTTTTTCATTCAATTATGTGACGATGGGGCCCAATGTGTACCCGGCATAATTAGTGAAATTTTGTCGTTTTTTGTAACCGGCTACCGGAATCTACAGTAGCCCTTTTACCGGCTTAAATAGTAAGCCTTAGTTTGCCTATATAAGGCATTTTATTTTCCTTTCTTAGGCGGAGCTTCGGCTACCCCTCTCTCTCTCTCTCTCTTGTAACATACTTCTCTCTCTCATACCTCTTCTCTTGTAAACACTCTTCTTCTAATAACATAAGCTCTGAAGTTTAAAGAAAGAAGTTCTCTCCTCTTCTCTATTCTGAAGACTTCTAAGGTAATTATTTACATGCTTTTCCATAGCTAAGCTTGTGTTGTGGTAAGCTGGTTCTCATGAACTGGCTTTATTAGATGAATATCGTATTCTTTCCGCTGTAACATGGTATCATGTTACAGCGGAAAGAATACGATATTCATCTAATAAAGCCAGTTCATGAGAACCAGCTTACCACAACACAAGCTTAGCTATGGAAAAGCATGTAAATAATTACCTTAGAAGTCTTCAGAATAGAGAAGAGGAGAGAACTTCTTTCTTTAAACTTCAGAGCTTATGTTATTAGAAGAAGAGTGTTTACAAGAGAAGAGGTATGAGAGAGAGAAGTATGTTACAAGAGAGAGAGAGAGAGGGGTAGCCGAAGCTCTGCCTAAGAAAGGAAAATAAAATGCCTTATATAGGCAAACTAAGGCTTACTATTTAAGCCGGTAAAAGGGCTACTGTAGATTCCGGTAGCCGGTTACAAAAAACGACAAAATTTCACTAATTATGCCGGGTACACATTGGGCCCCATCGTCACATAATTGAATGAAAAAGACAAAATTCAAAAGACAAAAATACAAAATAAAAAAGGTAAAATGTCGACAGCATATTTGCGTGTGTCGACAGCATAATTGCGTGTCTCCCACCAAATCTTGGCACGTGATCTTTTTAATCATGCTTTTAATTATGGCCCTTATTCTTGTTCTTTTCCTTTCACATGCTTAGTCATGGATTGGATCATGGCATCCCAGAAATCTTCTGGATAAGGTTCATCTTCTTGCTGGGATTCTCCAGCTAAGCATTCCATTTCACTTGGTTCAATGGATCCCTGTGAGGATGTTGACATTTCTTTAACTTGAAATGTGCTGAAGAATTGTGTCTTCATGTGATCAAGAGTTCTAACCATAATTTCTTCCTCAGATTCTTGAGGGTACTTTTTCTGGAAGTAATGTTTTAAATTTGTCATAGACAAATTTTGGAGATTAACACTATTTAAACCATTTTCTTTATCTTCATTGATATTAGATAAGACCTGAGATATTAATTTTTTGAGATCTTCAGGATCCATTCTGATCCACCATTTATAGAAGAAATTTCTTCTAAGTATAGGAATATTTCTTTGGTTTTTTCCAATGGTCATAGACCACCTCCATATCCATGGGATTTGAAACTTGATGAAGAAAAGGCATGGACATTGTCCTATAATAAGCTTACTCGAAGCTATTTTTGTTATAAGAGGACTATTGTCGCACCAAGAGTTGTATAATTCCAATAACTCTTTTGGAAGAATTTCCAAAGATGGCCCAAATTTTTGCCACCAATTGTAAAACCAATTTGGTATCGGTTTATTAACCACTTCTGGGTTAATACTAAAGAACCATGAATGTTTGTTTTTCGGGTTCTGATAATAGAAAGCTTTAGAAAAAGCCTGGATATAATCCCAATAATTAAAATATGCATAAGAATTTTCAGCAATTTTTATTGCCTTTTCCCCATTTGGGTTTAATCCCCATTCCCTTGGAAGAAGGATTTTGTTAATGTGACATTTGCTAAAGTTTATAAAACTTTGAGGATTGTTATTTTGATGGTGATGAGTAATGGTTACTGATTCAGTAACTAATAATAAAATTTCTAAGTGTGGTCTTGATTTACCATATAATCCTGGGTATCCTCTGGATTCGAGGTACCTGGTCTTTATTGACCAAGGATCTTTTGTAATACTGAGGTCTTCATCATCAATATACATGATGTCCTCAGTTATTGGATTCTCAAAATATTCTTGAGTTTGCTCTTGAGGAGAGTCATTAACAATAGCCTCTGCATAAGAGCTTTGTTTTGTTCCAGAAGAAGAAGAAATATCTTCTTTCTTCGGAGGAGCAGGCAATTGCTGCATAGTTCTTCCCCTATTAGGGTATACTGTTGTCCAATCTCCTAGAAGAGGGACACTTGGTTCTTGTTGGTAGGGTAGCATATTGCTACTCCTTCCTCTGCCACGGCCACCTGGACCACGGCCTCTTCCCCTATGTGGGGTTGTCATTTCCCTGCAGAAATTCACGTGTTAAGAAATCAGCTAGTGAATTATTTTCACCTTTAATGTATTCCATATCGAAATCAAAAACTGATAATTGAGCTTGCCAATTTGCAAAAATTTGTTTAGAAACCAGATTTTTTACGTCTTTTTCAATAATTTGTTTTGCAGAACTGCGATCAATTCTTAACACGAATTTTTGATTTAATAAATCATCTTGAAATTTAGAAATGCATTTAATAACTGAAAGCATTTCTTTTTTGACAGCAGATGCTGTTTTATACTTGTCAGATTCATTAATCTGAATTTGCCAGTAACCTGTCTTCATATCAAAATTTGAGAAAACTAAGGCTTCATTAAGCCTATCCAATAAATCTTTTTTATTAGGTATTGGATACCTAATCCATTTCAAAACTTTATTTAAAGGTTTATAGTTTATAACCAACCTGGGTTCTGCGTGTTTATTCACATAGAAAAACCTAATTAATTTTTTATTTAAAAGAGAATTTATCTCCTTTTTACATAAACCAAGATACTCTTGATTCATTTGTGCAGGCCTTGCTTTTGTAGGAATTTGACTTTCATTGAAGTCGGCTAAGTATGGTAGAGATATCATATGTTTTTTTTTCTATTCCAGAAAGCATTTGGTATCTCACTACATACTTCATTTATGAACTGTTGTTCTAGGCTCTTTATTTGAGTCTCTGTGTCCGCTTTATTAAGCTGTTTATTTATATTAGCTAAATTAATTTCTTCTTTTAAGAAACATATTTGTTTCTTTTTGCTTAAAAGAAGTTCTTTTATATCATTTATCATCCTAGTATGAGGATCAGAAATAAACTCAAAAATAATTTTCTTATCTTCCAACTTAGTTGTAATCCCTTTTTGGTCAATATTAATAATAGGCATAATATTATGCAAAAAAGGTGTACCCAATATAATACGATGGGTTAAATTTTTAACTAAAATAAACGAAGTAGGTATACAAATACCTTGTTTGCAAATATGCGCATTTGGTAATTTAAAATTAATTTTTAGCCTATCACCTCCTGCTTGGGTAAGTGATTGCGTAGTTTTTGAAAAATACTTTGTAGGGATGATTCCCTCTTGAATGCAATTTAAATCTGCTCCACTATCAACTAGAGCAATTTCATTTTTCAAAATAAAATTTCTATTGATAATAATATCAATCTTTACAAACCATTTTTGAGAAGTTATTCTATTTAAAATAGAAAGATAATTACTTGAAGAAGATTCTGTTTTACTAGGGTTTTCTAAAACAGAAATTCTTTGAGACAAATTAGTATTGTCTTTTTTTATTTGAGAAATTTCATTTTTTAAAATATTGATTTCTCCTTTTAAATCATTCATAGAAATGGGTTTTTCTTTACTACTAGATTCATGGAATCTAGATAAAACTTCACTTATTTGATAAGGTGCCTCTATGATTAGAGGAGTTTCCTTTTTAGAATATTCTTTCATAAGAATTTCTATCATTTTTCTTCTTACCGTTCCATCTTTTATGGAATCTAAAGCCTCTAAGGCTTCATCTTGTTCTTTAGTGAGAACATTTAGACCATTCATATCTACGATGGATTTCCAGTAATTTACTTCATTACATTGGCAATCATTGTTGCCTGAAGACGATGATTCAGAAGAATCTTGGATAATATCTATTTCTTCATTTGAAGATTCTTTACCTGAACTAGAATTATAATCAGAGTTAATCAATAAAACTTTTTCTAATTGTGATCTTAATTGATCATCCTGAATATTATTGAGGGCTTTTTTAGTCCAACACTGGTTGGCATAATGACCTACCTTGCCACACTTATGACACGTAATATCAAAATTTTTTGCTTTTCTTTTTCCCTTCTTTTGGAAGGTGGGTCTACTTTGACCAGTCCTATTCTTTTCATTAAAAGCTTTTCTTTTACTATTCTTTTTCCTAGGACTTTTGTAAAAGCTATTTGTTTTTATATCAGAGAATTTTCTTCCTTGTATTCTCTTTCCCTTTTTCCTATCCTTAGGTTCTTTGCCTAAGTCAAAAGCGAATTGCTCACAGAATTCACCTATTTGGTGTTTTTCTGTTAGCTTTTGCTTTTTCAATTGATTTTTTAGCTTTATATCATTGCATAAAGCCAAACCTTCTTTAATACAGCAACTAATTATCTGACCATAAGTCAAGTCGTCATAATTGACATTTATACCATCATTTTGGTCTCTTAAAGCTTGTCTTATTCTTTCTGAGAAAAGATAAGGAAGACCATCAATAAATTTTGCCTTCCAGTGGATAGAATTAGGGTCTTTTAATTGGAAAACCCTGGATAGAAAAGTATCCTTATACCACCTAAAATGGGTTAAGGATGGACATCTTAAATTCTGTAAAAGAGAAGATAATTTTTCTCCTATAGAAACATTGGTTCCTATGAAATGCTTAAGAATGGTAAGACACAGTGTATAAACTGCATCCTCCTCAGCTGTACTTGTAGTACCATTCTCTAATTTAATTTCTTTTTTATGGGATAATATATCCTTTTTCTGGGCATCAGTGAGATAATGATCCCACCAACCTCTTAACTGTCCAATAAAGCCAGTGGCTATGAACGTAGCAATGGAACTATCATTATTTCCATGTTGTTTACAAACAGTAGAGTACATAATCATTTTATGTACCGTATCAATAATTTGCTTATCATTTAAGCCATCTATGTTCCATTCATAGATTTGTTTACCAGAATATGAATTCTGATAAGACTCATTTTCCTCAAATAATAAATCCTGAGGAGAAGGTCTTTTATAATAATATTTCTCTATTTGCTTTGAAGCATATATGGGATTTATTTCCTCATAATTGTCTGTATTATTAATATCTTGATTAGCAAACATTGTTGCTAATTTGTCTATATCCTCATCAGAATTTTCTGATGATTCTTTACCAGATAAAACGTTTATCTTTAGACCTTTTAGTTTTTCTTCTAGAATATCTAAAAACTCGGTTTTACTATTTTTCATTTTAAATCCTTCAATTTTTATTGGAGGTTGAACTATTGGTTCTTCTTTGATAACCGGAACATGATGTTTTTGAGAATTTTTTAAAATAAGTTCTTGTTGAGAAATATGTTGCTCAAACAAGGCTTTTAATGAAGATAAATTTTCTTCTAAGGCTTTAAATTCATCTCCCAATATTACTAAAAATAAATTAGTATAATTTTGGGCACTCATAATTGAATTTAAATCTTTTAAACCAATTTGAGATTTTTCAATAAAATGGGCAAAAGCATTTGCTTCTACGTTTTTTCCTAAAACAATATCATAATTTTTTGGAGGAAAACTTGAATGAATTTTTTCTCCTTTCGAGTTTTCAAAAATTCTTTCTTTCACAACATTTATTTCATAATCTAAACGTTCATGAAAATATATTAAAAACCATTTAGCAAAAGGCATATAAGTCTGATGATAGGTTAAATGTTCATAAAATTTTTCTTTTATAGCCTGAAGTTCAGGAGAAGAATAATATGAAAAATACCATTTTCTAAATTCGGAATATCTTTCCTGCATAAACTCATCATTGATGAGTTTTCTCCAATCACTTCCTGGACTAAAATCCATTAACTAATATGGAAGCTCATTTCTGAGGCAGTAGGAGATTTCCTACTTTGTGGTTCATAAACTCCATAAGGAATATTATTTTCATTAACCTGAATATTATCAACGACTTCAATAGAAGGTCTCGGTATATCACCTGGTGTAGTGTAATATTCACTAACTGAATGTCTAGAAAATTATTGTTTTGACAGCTATTGTTGTCAATATTAAAACTATTGTTTTGACAGCTATTCAAATTATTGTTTTGACAGCTATTCAAATTATTGATATTCACAACAACAGCTGTCAAAACAATAGTTTTAATATTGACAACAATAGCTGGAAATCCATTAGTGAATGGAACATAGATGGCTTAAATGATAAGCAAATTATTGATACGGTACATAAAATGATTATGTACTCCAAACAATATGGAAATAATGATAGTTCCATTGCTACGTTCATAGCCACTGGCTTTATTGGACAGTTAAAAGGTTGGTGGAATCATTATCTCACTAATGATCAGAAAAAGGATATATTACCCCATAAAAAAGCCCTCAAGGGAATCCAGGATGATCAATTAAGATCACAATTAGTCTTATTAACCAACTCTGATTATAATTCAGATAGAGAATCTTCAAATGAAGATATAGACATCATCCGAGATTCTTCTGAATCATCATCTTCAGGCAACAATGATTGCCAATGTAATGGAGTAAATTACTGGAAGTCCATCGTAGATATGAATGGTCTAAATGTTCTCACTGAAGAACAAGACGAAGCCTTAAAGGCTTTAGACTCCATAAAAGATGGAACGGTAAGAAGAAAAATGATAGAAATTCTTATGAAAGAATATTCTAAAAAGGAAACTCCTCTAACTATAGAGGCACCTTATCAAATAAGTGAAGTTTTATCTAGATTCCATGAATCCAGTAGTAAAGAAAAACCCATTTCTATGAATAATTTAAAAGGAGAAATCAATATTTTAAAAAAGGAAATTTCTCAAATAAAAAAAGGTAATACTAATTTGTCTCAAAAAATTTCTGTTTTAGAAAACCCTAGTAAAACAGAATCTTCTTCAAGTAATTATCTTTCTATTTTGAATAGAATAACTTCGCAAAAATGGTTTGTGAAGATTGATATTATTATCAATAGAAATTTTATTTTGAAAAATGAAATTGCTCTAGTTGATAGTGGAGCAGATTTAAATTGCATTCAAGAGGGAATTATCCCTACAAAGTATTTTTCAAAAACTACGCAATCACTTACCCAAGCAGGAGGTGATAGGCTAAAAATTAATTTTAAATTACCAAATGCACATATTTGCAAACAAGGTATTTGTATACCTACTTCATTTATTTTAGTTAAAAATTTAACCCATCGTATTATATTGGGTACACCTTTTTTGCATAACATTATGCCTATTATTAATATTGACCAAAAAGGTATTACAACTATGTTGGAAAATAGAAAAATTATTTTTGAGTTTATTTCTGATCCTCATACTAGGATGATAAATGAAATAAAAGGACTTCTTTTAAGTAAAGAAAAACAAATATGTTTCTTAAAAGAAGAAATTAATTTAGCCAATATAAATGAACAGCTTAGTAGAGCTGACATAGAGACCCAAATAAAGAGTCTAGAACAACAGTTCATAAATGAAGTATGCAGTGAGATACCAAATGCTTTCTGGAGCAGAAAGAAACATGTGATATCTCTACCATACGTAGACGACTTCAATGAGAGTCAAATTCCTACAAAAGCAAGACCTGCACAAATGAATCAAGAATATCTTGGTTTATGCAAAAAGGAGATAAAATCTCTTTTAGATAAAAAATTAATTAGGCCCTCTAAATCCTCTTGGAGTTGTACGGCTTTCTATGTAAATAAACACGCCGAACAGGAACGTGGAGTTCCCAGGTTAGTTATAAACTATAAACCTTTAAATAAAGTTTTGAAATGGATTAGGTATCCAATACCTAATAAAAAAGATTTATTGGATAGGCTTAATGAAGCCTTAGTTTTTTCAAAATTTGATATGAAGTCAGGTTACTGGCAAATTCAGATTAATGAATCTGATAAGTATAAAACAGCATTTACAGTTCCGTTTGGCCACTATGAATGGAATGTAATGCCTTTTGGGCTTAAAAATGCCCCCTCTGAATTCCAAAATATTATGAATGACATATTTAATCCTTATACGGATTACATGATAGTATATATAGATGATGTCTTAGTATTTTCTAAGACTATTAGTCAACATTTTAAACATCTTAAAAATTTTAAGAATATTGTAAAAAATAATGGTTTAGTTTTGTCTGCTTCAAAAATGAAGCTTTTTCAAACTAAGGTTAGATTCCTAGGTCATGAAATTGACCAAGGGAAAATTATCCCTATAAGTAGAAGTATAGATTTCGCTTCTAAATTTCCTGATGAAATCCTGGATAAGAAGCAATTACAAAGATTTTTAGGAAGCCTGAATTATATTTCAGACTATTATAAAAACCTAGCCCAAGATACAGCCTTATTATATAATAGGCTCAGGAAAAATGCTGGTCCATGGACTGAAGCCCATACCAAGGCAGTCCAATACATTAAAAACAGGGTTAAAACCCTTCCTTGTCTAAACCTGGCAAACCCAAAGTTTTTTAAAATTGTTGAAACAGACGCCTCTAATGCGGGTTATGGAGGAATTCTCAAACAAATTGACCCAAATACTTCTAAAGAAGTATTAGTCAGGTTTACTTCGGGTAAATGGAATCCGACCCAATTAAAATATTCTACAGTCAAAAAAGAAATGCTTTCAATTATTAAATGTATTTCTAAATTTCAAGATGACTTATTAAATCAAAAATTCTTGTTAAGAATTGATTGCAGTTCTGCAAAACAAATTATTGAAAAAGACGTGAAAAATCTGGTTTCTAAACAAATTTTTGCAAATTGGCAAGCTCAATTATCAGTTTTTGATTTTGATATTGAATACATTAAAGGTGAAAATAATTCACTAGCTGATTTCTTAACACGTGAATTTCTGCAGGGAAATGACAACCCCACATAGGGGAAGAGGCCGTGGTCCAGGTGGCCGTGGCAGAGGAAGGAGTAGCAATATGCTACCCTACCAACAAGAACCAAGTGTCCCTCTTCTAGGAGATTGGACAACAGTATACCCTAATAGGGGAAGAACTATGCAGCAATTGCCTGCTCCTCCGAAGAAAGAAGATATTTCTTCTTCTTCTGGAACAAAACAAAGCTCTTATGCAGAGACTATTGTTAATGACTCTCCTCAAGAGCAAACTCAAGAATATTTTGAGAATCCAATAACTGAGGACATCATGTATATTGATGATGAAGACCTCAGTATTACAAAAGATCCTTGGTCAATAAAGACCAGGTACCTCGAATCCAGAGGATACCCAGGATTATATGGTAAATCAAGACCACACTTAGAAATTTTATTATTAGTTACTGAATCAGTAACCATTACTCATCACCATCAAAATAACAATCCTCAAAGTTTTATAAACTTTAGCAAATGTCACATTAACAAAATCCTTCTTCCAAGGGAATGGGGATTAAACCCAAATGGGGAAAAGGCAATAAAAATTGCTGAAAATTCTTATGCATATTTTAATTATTGGGATTATATCCAGGCTTTTTCTAAAGCTTTCTATTATCAGAACCCGAAAAACAAACATTCATGGTTCTTTAGTATTAACCCAGAAGTGGTTAATAAACCGATACCAAATTGGTTTTACAATTGGTGGCAAAAATTTGGGCCATCTTTGGAAATTCTTCCAAAAGAGTTATTGGAATTATACAACTCTTGGTGCGACAATAGTCCTCTTATAACAAAAATAGCTTCGAGTAAGCTTATTATAGGACAATGTCCATGCCTTTTCTTCATCAAGTTTCAAATCCCATGGATATGGAGGTGGTCTATGACCATTGGAAAAAACCAAAGAAATATTCCTATACTTAGAAGAAATTTCTTCTATAAATGGTGGATCAGAATGGATCCTGAAGATCTCAAAAAATTAATATCTCAGGTCTTATCTAATATCAATGAAGATAAAGAAAATGGTTTAAATAGTGTTAATCTCCAAAATTTGTCTATGACAAATTTAAAACATTACTTCCAGAAAAAGTACCCTCAAGAATCTGAGGAAGAAATTATGGTTAGAACTCTTGATCACATGAAGACACAATTCTTCAGCACATTTCAAGTTAAAGAAATGTCAACATCCTCACAGGGATCCATTGAACCAAGTGAAATGGAATGCTTAGCTGGAGAATCCCAGCAAGAAGATGAACCTTATCCAGAAGATTTCTGGGATGCCATGATCCAATCCATGACTAAGCATGTGAAAGGAAAAGGACAAGAATAAGGGCCATAATTAAAAGTATGATTAAAAAGATCACGTGCCAAGATTTGGTGGGAGACACGCAATTATGCTGTCGACACACGCAATTATGTTGTCGACATTTTACCTTTTTTTTTTTTTGTATTTTTGTCTTTTGAATTTTGTCTTTTTCATTCAATTATGTGACGATGGGGCCCAATGTGTACCCGGCATAATTAGTGAAATTTTGTCGTTTTTTGTAACCGGCTACCGGAATCTACAGTAGCCCTTTTACCGGCTTAGATAGTAAGCCTTAGTTTGCCTATATAAGGCATTTTATTTTCCTTTCTTAGGCAGAGCTTCGGCTACCCCTCTCTCTCTCTCTCTCTCTCTCTTGTAACATACTTCTCTCTCTCATACCTCTTCTCTTGTAAACACTCTTCTTCTAATAACATAAGCTCTGAAGTTTAAAGAAAGAAGTTCTCTCCTCTTCTCTATTCTGAAGACTTCTAAGGTAATTATTTACATGCTTTTCCATAGCTAAGCTTGTGTTGTGGTAAGCTGGTTCTCATGAACTGGCTTTATTAGATGAATATCGTATTCTTTCCGCTGTAACATTTGACATTCACAACAACAGCTGTCAAAACAGTAATTTGAATAGCTGCCAAGACAATAATTGGAATCGTTGGAAATCCATTAGTGAAATAGATGGCTTAAATGATAAGCAAATTATTGATACGGTACATAAAATGATTATGTACTCCAAACAATATGGAAATAATGATAGTTCCATTGCTACGTTCATAGCCACTGGCTTTATTGGACAGTTAAAAGGTTGGTGGAATCATTATCTCACTAATGATCAGAAAAAGGATATATTACCCCATAAAAAAGCCCTCAAGGGAATCCAGGATGATCAATTAAGATCACAATTAGTCTTATTAACCAACTCTGATTATAATTCAGATAGAGAATCTTCAAATGAAGATATAGACATCATCCGAGATTCTTCTGAATCATCATCTTCAGGCAACAATGATTGCCAATGTAATGGAGTAAATTACTGGAAGTCCATCGTAGATATGAATGGTCTAAATGTTCTCACTGAAGAACAAGACGAAGCCTTAAAGGCTTTAGACTCCATAAAAGATGGAACGGTAAGAAGAAAAATGATAGAAATTCTTATGAAAGAATATTCTAAAAAGGAAACTCCTCTAACTATAGAGGCACCTTATCAAATAAGTGAAGTTTTATCTAGATTCCATGAATCTAGTAGTAAAGAAAAACCCATTTCTATGAATAATTTAAAAGGAGAAATCAATATTTTAAAAAAGGAAATTTCTCAAATAAAAAAAGGTAATACTAATTTGTCTCAAAAAATTTCTGTTTTAGAAAACCCTAGTAAAACAGAATCTTCTTCAAGTAATTATCTTTCTATTTTGAATAGAATAACTTCGCAAAAATGGTTTGTGAAGATTGATATTATTATCAATAGAAATTTTATTTTGAAAAATGAAATTGCTCTAGTTGATAGTGGAGCAGGTTTAAATTGCATTCAAGAGGGAATTATCCCTACAAAGTATTTTTCAAAAACTACGCAATCACTTACCCAAGCAGGAGGTGATAGGCTAAAAATTAATTTTAAATTACCAAATGCACATATTTGCAAACAAGGTATTTGTATACCTACTTCATTTATTTTAGTTAAAAATTTAACCCATCGTATTATATTGGGTACACCTTTTTTGCATAACATTATGCCTATTATTAATATTGACCAAAAAGGTATTACAACTATGTTGGAAAATAGAAAAATTATTTTTGAGTTTATTTCTGATCCTCATACTAGGATGATAAATGAAATAAAAGGACTTCTTTTAAGTAAAGAAAAACAAATATGTTTCTTAAAAGAAGAAATTAATTTAGCCAATATAAATGAACAGCTTAGTAGAGCTGACATAGAGACCCAAATAAAGAGTCTAGAACAACAGTTCATAAATGAAGTATGCAGTGAGATACCAAATGCTTTCTGGAGCAGAAAGAAACATGTGATATCTCTACCATACGTAGACGACTTCAATGAGAGTCAAATTCCTACAAAAGCAAGACCTGCACAAATGAATCAAGAATATCTTGGTTTATGCAAAAAGGAGATAAAATCTCTTTTAGATAAAAAATTAATTAGGCCCTCTAAATCCTCTTGGAGTTGTACGGCTTTCTATGTAAATAAACACGCCGAACAGGAACGTGGAGTTCCCAGGTTAGTTATAAACTATAAACCTTTAAATAAAGTTTTGAAATGGATTAGGTATCCAATACCTAATAAAAAAGATTTATTGGATAGGCTTAATGAAGCCTTAGTTTTTTCAAAATTTGATATGAAGTCAGGTTACTGGCAAATTCAGATTAATGAATCTGATAAGTATAAAACAGCATTTACAGTTCCGTTTGGCCACTATGAATGGAATGTAATGCCTTTTGGGCTTAAAAATGCCCCCTCTGAATTCCAAAATATTATGAATGACATATTTAATCCTTATACGGATTACATGATAGTATATATAGATGATGTCTTAGTATTTTCTAAGACTATTAGTCAACATTTTAAACATCTTAAAAATTTTAAGAATATTGTAAAAAATAATGGTTTAGTTTTGTCTGCTTCAAAAATGAAGCTTTTTCAAACTAAGGTTAGATTCCTAGGTCATGAAATTGACCAAGGGAAAATTATCCCTATAAGTAGAAGTATAGATTTCGCTTCTAAATTTCCTGATGAAATCCTGGATAAGAAGCAATTACAAAGATTTTTAGGAAGCCTGAATTATATTTCAGACTATTATAAAAACCTAGCCCAAGATACAGCCTTATTATATAATAGGCTCAGGAAAAATGCTGGTCCATGGACTGAAGCCCATACCAAGGCAGTCCAATACATTAAAAACAGGGTTAAAACCCTTCCTTGTCTAAACCTGGCAAACCCAAAGTTTTTTAAAATTGTTGAAACAGACGCCTCTAATGCGGGTTATGGAGGAATTCTCAAACAAATTGACCCAAATACTTCTAAAGAAGTATTAGTCAGGTTTACTTCGGGTAAATGGAATCCGACCCAATTAAAATATTCTACAGTCAAAAAAGAAATGCTTTCAATTATTAAATGTATTTCTAAATTTCAAGATGACTTATTAAATCAAAAATTCTTGTTAAGAATTGATTGCAGTTCTGCAAAACAAATTATTGAAAAAGACGTGAAAAATCTGGTTTCTAAACAAATTTTTGCAAATTGGCAAGCTCAATTATCAGTTTTTGATTTTGATATTGAATACATTAAAGGTGAAAATAATTCACTAGCTGATTTCTTAACACGTGAATTTCTGCAGGGAAATGACAACCCCACATAGGGGAAGAGGCCGTGGTCCAGGTGGCCGTGGCAGAGGAAGGAGTAGCAATATGCTACCCTACCAACAAGAACCAAGTGTCCCTCTTCTAGGAGATTGGACAACAGTATACCCTAATAGGGGAAGAACTATGCAGCAATTGCCTGCTCCTCCGAAGAAAGAAGATATTTCTTCTTCTTCTGGAACAAAACAAAGCTCTTATGCAGAGGCTATTGTTAATGACTCTCCTCAAGAGCAAACTCAAGAATATTTTGAGAATCCAATAACTGAGGACATCATGTATATTGATGATGAAGACCTCAGTATTACAAAAGATCCTTGGTCAATAAAGACCAGGTACCTCGAATCCAGAGGATACCCAGGATTATATGGTAAATCAAGACCACACTTAGAAATTTTATTATTAGTTACTGAATCAGTAACCATTACTCATCACCATCAAAATAACAATCCTCAAAGTTTTATAAACTTTAGCAAATGTCACATTAACAAAATCCTTCTTCCAAGGGAATGGGGATTAAACCCAAATGGGGAAAAGGCAATAAAAATTGCTGAAAATTCTTATGCATATTTTAATTATTGGGATTATATCCAGGCTTTTTCTAAAGCTTTCTATTATCAGAACCCGAAAAACAAACATTCATGGTTCTTTAGTATTAACCCAGAAGTGGTTAATAAACCGATACCAAATTGGTTTTACAATTGGTGGCAAAAATTTGGGCCATCTTTGGAAATTCTTCCAAAAGAGTTATTGGAATTATACAACTCTTGGTGCGACAATAGTCCTCTTATAACAAAAATAGCTTCGAGTAAGCTTATTATAGGACAATGTCCATGCCTTTTCTTCATCAAGTTTCAAATCCCATGGATATGGAGGTGGTCTATGACCATTGGAAAAAACCAAAGAAATATTCCTATACTTAGAAGAAATTTCTTCTATAAATGGTGGATCAGAATGGATCCTGAAGATCTCAAAAAATTAATATCTCAGGTCTTATCTAATATCAATGAAGATAAAGAAAATGGTTTAAATAGTGTTAATCTCCAAAATTTGTCTATGACAAATTTAAAACATTACTTCCAGAAAAAGTACCCTCAAGAATCTGAGGAAGAAATTATGGTTAGAACTCTTGATCACATGAAGACACAATTCTTCAGCACATTTCAAGTTAAAGAAATGTCAACATCCTCACAGGGATCCATTGAACCAAGTGAAATGGAATGCTTAGCTGGAGAATCCCAGCAAGAAGATGAACCTTATCCAGAAGATTTCTGGGATGCCATGATCCAATCCATGACTAAGCATGTGAAAGGAAAAGGACAAGAATAAGGGCCATAATTAAAAGTATGATTAAAAAGATCACGTGCCAAGATTTGGTGGGAGACACGCAATTATGCTGTCGACACACGCAATTATGTTGTCGACATTTTACCTTTTTTATTTTGTATTTTTGTCTTTTGAATTTTGTCTTTTTCATTCAATTATGTGACGATGGGGCCCAATGTGTACCCGGCATAATTAGTGAAATTTTGTCGTTTTTTGTAACCGGCTACCGGAATCTACAGTAGCCCTTTTACCGGCTTAAATAGTAAGCCTTAGTTTGCCTATATAAGGCATTTTATTTTCCTTTCTTAGGCAGAGCTTCGGCTACCCCTCTCTCTCTCTCTCTCTTGTAACATACTTCTCCCTCTCATACCTCTTCTCTTGTAAACATATTCTTCTAATAATATAAGCTCTGAAGTTTGAAGGAAGAAGTTCTTCGCTTGTTCTTCAGCAAGTAAGTCTTTCTTTAATTTTTTTTATGTTCTTTCATAGCTAAGCTTGTGTTGTGGTAAGCTGGTTCTCATGAACCGGCCTTATTAGATGAATTTCGTATTCTTTCCGCTGTAACAAAAACGACAAAATTTCACTAATTATGCCGGGTACACATTGGGCCCCATCGTCACATAATTGAATGAAAAAGACAAAATTCAAAAGACAAAAATACAAAATAAAAAAGGTAAAATGTCGACAGCATAATTGCGTGTGTCGACAGCATAATTGCGTGTCTCCCACCAAATCTTGGCACGTGATCTTTTTAATCATGCTTTTAATTATGGCCCTTATTCTTGTCCTTTTCCTTTCACATGCTTAGTCATGGATTGGATCATGGCATCCCAGAAATCTTCTGGATAAGGTTCATCTTCTTGCTGGGATTCTCCAGCTAAGCATTCCATTTCACTTGGTTCAATGGATCCCTGTGAGGATGTTGACATTTCTTTAACTTGAAATGTGCTGAAGAATTGTGTCTTCATGTGATCAAGAGTTCTAACCATATATATATATATATATATATATATATATATATATATATATATATATATATATATATATAGTTTATGGCTTATTTGGTACATATACAGATATATAGCAAGATTAAGTGAGATGACTTTTTGGAATTAGATTAAGTGTGGTCGAGTTTTGGTGTAGTCAGTGTAGCCAAGTACAAAATAGCTCTTGGATAAAATCACTAAACTATCGCGTGTCAACTTGTTTTTCTTTTTAATTTTAACTAAAACATATTTAATAATACACTAACTATACCTGACTGCAGATTTTATTGACTGCAGTTAACCCAAATCCTAACTTTTTATAAAAGGGAGTGAGAGATTAAGAGAGATTGATTTGACTTTTAAAAAAGGGGGAGGAAAATTAAATACAAATGAAGATATTTTTCCTCGAAATAGACATGTGGCTAAAAAATAAGTTTTGAATTTAGTAATTTATCCTGCCTTTGTATTCTAAAATTGAAAATTGATATAATAGAGATCTAGATTTTGAAAAGTTTTAACATGTAATGATCACCTAAAACCCACATATTTGGATTCAATGACTTTACAATTTTATACATTTGCCAAATTTAGGCTTATTTTAGAGAGAGGGAAATGAGAGTAAAAAATAAATTGTGATGAGAGAGAAAGTTTAGATGAGAAATATAGACACAAAATCACATAAAAGCGTGTTCTGTTCTTTTCTCGCCTAAAATACACCAAATCCTTTCTCCAAACCCATTAACAACAGAAGGAAATTCTTTCATTAGGTGAAACTGACCATAATAATCAAACCATCTTATTATGGTCTCGGGAAGGTAGCTCAGTTAACAAGCCAAAAGACATAAAAAAGTTTGATGAAGGAGGTTTAGTGCAAAAAACGGCACTAAGAATGTGTATTTCTTTTCACGGCTAGAATGCTTCGGTGTATTTTTATTGTGTTGCTAGTTACTTTCTTACTTTTCCCCTCGTATCATATATCAGATCTCTTAAAATTAAAGTAAATTTACATAGGACTTTTGAATTAGATCGGTTTTCTTCTCATGAATGACAGTTTATGAACTATGGCTAAACTTGACAGCGAATTAACAATTGCATGTTCTTCGGGAACTAACGAACATATCAAATTCCTCTACGGCGTTCAGACATCATCCTATTAATCAAATCTTTTACCACCGATTGTCGAACGCTAGCAAATAACAATTGTGTTTATAATCGCAAAACGCTGGTCTTTAAGCATATCAAACCAAAAAATTTGCCCCTCGTAGAGCAGCATGTAATAGGCTTCCATAGCATTTGGTTCTCGCTCTCACTATTATCATACCCGAGGCTTGCATCCAATTCTAGCTAGAGAACAATACAACACAAGTCTACTAATTCGTGGAAAGTTCATATCACCAAACAACCATGTGTAGACAATCAACTTGTTTCAAATTGCTCATGTAGTGATATATGTTTAAAATTAGATCCTTATACCTTTAAAATAATGTGCTCACATTCAATAAGGTGAAACTAGTGACTTATTTACTAGTTAAATTGATGACTCATGATCGATATACCCTAACAGTACTGATTATCGAAATCCAGTTTTTAAGTTTAATAACACAACGCAGAGCTAGGCGGGATAGCCCACCATGCAAAGACAAGAATCCTAAGAAAATGTTTACACCACATACAACATATCATTAAAAACATTAAAAAACCAGAGCAATAAAAACGGAAAGCATAAACTATATTAAAGAGATAGCATTTACCAATACTATTTTAAAATGACAAACTAAGCATAAATATTCTGCAAAGATATGATAAGAATTTTTTACAAACTTGCTGTTTTGCCTTGATAGGTAACCATAGCAACTCAGTTACTACGACACACATGAAGTAGAAGAATGCGAATATATAGAAAAAAGCTGTTACGCGCAGACAATCCACATAGTCTTACAAGTGTCTTCCGAACCCACAAATATTTTGATTCCTGTACTTTCTAAGCCCCGTCTGCTAGAGTCCTCTTTGAGGTACTGATGTATAGAACTGCATCAAGGAAAACAAATTTCCGATTATTTCTGCAATCAAATATCAATAGAGAATCAAGAACATTTTATTTCAAGCACTAGTACCATTATTCCCTCGAATGAATGCATCGCCATACTTGTTCTTCAGTTGTCCATTCACATACTCCTCTGTCTGTTCCATTGCAATATTCATATAGCCATCTAGACAAGCTAGGATACCTGCAAGATTTACAAAAAGGACTGACATTCGAGCCTAGTTTATGTGCACCTAGAAGCATAACATAACAGATACAAATGGACATATGTAACCTACACTAATATGAAACCTCGCAATGTAGGATTAGCTAGCCATTTCCTAATTCATGCTAGCCACTTCCTAGTTCATTGTAAGTGATTAAGAATAGATTAGGAATAGGCTAAGATTGCTAGCAACTAGGAATGGCTAGCCACTTCCTTTTTCATGCTATCCACTTCCAAGGTCAATGTAAGTGATTAAGAATAGATTAGGAATAGGCTAGGATTGACTACCCACTTCCTAATTCATGCTAGCCACTTCCTAGTTAATTGTAACTGATTAAGAATAGATTAGGAATAGGCTAGGATTGGCTACACTAATATGAAACCTCGCAATGTACAGAGCTATAAATAAATATAGAACTGAAAATAAATTAACAATCAGAATTTTAACTGCTCTCCCTTGTTTTCTCAATTTGAAACACAATTCCATTTCAACTACTCTCATGGGGAGTTTAAGAAAAAACATATCATAAACTACAACTATCAACTATTTCCTTATGGGCCATGTTTGAATATCTAATGTGGAGTGAGATGGAAAGGCATTAAAATAGAATAGTGTTACCATTTGATTGTTTGGATTTTCTGTAGATAGATCAGTAGAAAGAGACTAGTTCCGTCTCATACCGAGGTAGGAAGAAAGGATTTTACCATGCTCCCTTACATCCTACCATATTTTAAACACTCAAACAATAGAACCCAATATCATTATATTTCATTCCACCCCATTTGATCCCATTGCAGTAAACCAAACATTAGAGCCTTTGATAGTTAGTGAACCCACGTTTATTAAGCAAAAGTGCAACAGGCATATAATTACTACTTAAACCACTTGATAAAACAAATCATTTCGTGATTCACATCAAAACAATACCTGTTGACTCAATTGAGAAGTGACCAAGCATACAAATGTAAAAGAAACAAACCAAAGAATCTTGGAAGTGCATATAGGAGGGAATGGGGAGGACAGAACAAAAGTGGCAAATAAGAGACAAACCTCGATAATCAACACCAGAATTCAGCTTTACAACAACTGGTCTACCACGAATAGATTTCAGAAAATCTGCTGGAGTTTTTGTGGTTCCTGATCCTTTCTCAGTTCCACTCATATTTTCTGCGTTTTATTCTTCGAGAAACAATAAAAAAACTTTCAATTAGGTTAAAATTCTGATAACCACTAAGGACAAAAATCTAAATCAGTTTAGGTACAGATTCAAGTTCACGAAGTCCGTAAGATTCCCCAGGGAAATCTCTTCTGAATTTGGGGAAGCTCCTTTTGATTTAAAGGGACTCCTAAATCAAGAGAGGCAATTCCTATGTTATGTGTGGCCATGTCTAAGGACATATTGGTTGTAGAAGAGTTTTTTTGACCAATCAAAATGAGAAAAATATAAGTGGTGTTCAGCTCTTCGTTTTCTCAATACAACTTTCTTGCTATTGTAATAAAAGATTTATGTGTCAAATTCAAAATAACAGACACCAGAAAACTAAAGCAATAGTTATTATTTCATTAACCAAGCCAAGACAAAAATTAAATGATAAAAAGAAAAGAGCACTGGAACATCAAATAAAAGTACCAAGCATAACATACAAAATACTGCAAATTCTAAAGTTGACCAAGCTGTGGAACTAGTTGACCAAATAATGCAATACCGCTCCAATGAAAATGAAAGCTGAAGCCAAAGAGTAATTGACACCCAAATCCACTTTCACAAAACCCCCCACCACCTCCTCCTCCTACACCATCACCGCCTCAACAAATCCAAATGACTCTAAACCCTAACCCCCAAATCTCATAAGCAAGCAATCCAAAATCTTCACCATTAGCACCCACCACACGACACCCATAACCCGATCTCGTCAATAACAACTCAAACTTTAAACAAAACGAGCATAATTTAAGAGAACGGCGAAAACATAAGATAACTCGAACTCAAACTATTCCAGTTTTGAACCAAAATATTATAGAACGGCGAAGAAAACAGTAAATCGCACAAGCTGATGGCAACCACACGAAGAAGTAAAAGAACAATCGTCGTAAAAATTACCTGAAGGAGTGAGAGAGGAGTCAGTCAAAGGAATGCAAACCCTCCAGAACGGTGGCGTAGTGTGGCGGCGATGACGATTGCAGTTGGAGTGGGTAGGACGGTGATGAGTATAAAGGTTTGGTCAGTGATGAATGTTAGGTTTTGAAATCGAATCAGGAGTTTATTTTCCCCAAACCGGCTTTTAAGTTTTTTTTTTTACCCCCACGATTTTAATACATTAACCCCCCAGGCCACGCTGCGTATGAAAAGACCAAATTACCCTTCAGATTTTACAAAATCTCAAAACATTTATCATTCTCTCACTTACATCCGTTTCAGAGAAAAAGTAAGTCAAAATTTTTCTCTTCACGGAAGTACTCCGTTAAACGAATTTACGTAAATCTGCAGGCAAAAAAACACGCTGCGGAAGTATGTAGTTTCGTGTGCAGCTCGACGAAATTACATACTTCCGTATGTTCAAAAATGGCTAACGGATCTACCTCAAATCCGTAGGTTTCTAATTTTTTTTTCAATTTTTTGCAATGCCTCGTACTAGATTCGGTGGCAGAATTCCCCGTAATTCACCGGGATTGATGTTGCGAGGGCAGTCTTCACGGTCGGGTGGTGGTGAACCGGAAGAAACTCTGGTGAGTACACGGACTCGTATTAGAGAAGCCGGACATGCGTCTAACCGAGATAGACGCGCCCGGAGACAAGAGCAGCCTACTCAGGAGTACCAGCAGCACATGGAGGAGGATGAGGAGCAGCCGAAGTACCATCACCAGACGGAGCACCATCACCAGTCGGAGTCAGAGTACCATCAGTACCAGCAGCAGTACTAGCAGGATGAGTACCCGGTTCATGATGATGATGTCGATGAGCAGCATGCTCGGATAGGACCTATGGATGGTTTTTTGCTCACTGCATTTGATGCTCATGTAGCATCTAAGATTCTCGGAGGCCACGTAAAAATAATTTAATATATTTATTTACATTATTATATAAATTTATAGATAAATAGTTTAAGTAAGTTTGTTTATTTTTAATTCAGTTGGGGGATAAATTGAAAGTATCGGCACGTGGGAACAAAATCCAGAAAAATTTGGCCCCTCTATTATCATGGCTTTTATTATCATATTCAGCATTCTAGATTAGGGCCCCTCGTCTTTTCAAGTCTAACCACGGTTGATCATGAGCTTCTATCTGCTTTTGTAGAGAGATGGCACCTAGAGACATCACCATTTCACCTACCATTTGGTGAAATGATGATTACTTTCGATGATGTGTCATGTCTGTTACTATTGATGATTCCATTCAGCTGGCTGTGGATTATCTGGGGGTGACTTTTGTTGAGGCTACAGAGGAGACTATTGCCACCAGGGGGCATATTTTCGGTTTGATTGGCTACTGGAGGTCTGCAAGTGTCACATTTCACAGGACCAGTGAATTCTTGCTGCCAGGGCATTCTTGCTGCTTCTTTTAGGGATGACTATATTTACTAGCAAGACTGGAACCAGAGTTGAGGATAAGTGGTTGCATTTACTAGAGGACGTCACCACAGTTAGCCCATGGGCATGGGGTCCAACAGCCTTTGCATTCTTGTATGACCAGTTGAAATTTGCTTGTTTGGAGGATAGCTGTCAGTTAGTGGGGTATGCGACGCTGTTCATGGCAAGTTTATTTTTTTTTATTTTTAACGAGTTTGTTTTTATTTTTTATATTTTATTTTTAACAATATTGTTTATTTGTTCATTTCAGACATGGATCTTTGAGTACTTCCCTCAGATTGTGAAGCTAGAGGAGTACCGTAGAAAGATTGATGCTTTGACACTTGCTGATGTCATCTGGAGACCCTTTGAGGACTATAGACACGAGAGAGCCTTTAAGCAGATCTCATTATATAGGGACTTTTTGAGCTGGGAGGACATCATTGTCCCCTACATGTCGGATAGGTGCCTCCAACAATTTGGATACGTCCAGGTCATCCCTCGTGAGACGCTTCAGGGTCGTCTAGGGTTTAATGATTTTATGATGCGATTGTCCAGATGGAGTGACAGTGCGGATGGTGCTTGAGTCTGGAGAGGATTGATTGATCCTGGGCTTGATTGATTTGGCAGATGGAGAGGATTGATTTTTTTTTTGTATTGTACCATTTGAACACCTGGATTTATGTATTTCTTATTAGTATTGTTCTGTTATTATATTAGACTAGTTAAATAAAAAATTTATTTTCATTGATGCAAACATTAAAAATAAAACATAAAAAGTAAAATATAAATGTTACAACATAAACGTTAAAACATAAACAACAACAAATACAGTTCTTAAACTCCCGGTCCTCCAACATACAAACGGCGTATAATCTCATTGACGCTCCGTTGAGTCTCCACGTACAGCTCCAACGGCCTTCGATTTTGAAGCATGTCATGGATGTTCAACATGCTTCGTACGTCGTCATCAGTCTTGATCCTCATGGATGAGAAGTAAATGCAATCATCATCTCCACGATCGGGTTTGCGATAAGTAATACTAGTAACCTCACAGTTATCACCAATCACTTGAACTTTGAGCTCCACTTTATCTTTCAAACCGTCGAAGGTGATGTCGTCGTGGAGCCTGCATAAAATAGGCTTTGGACAAGAGAAGAAGACACCATATTCTCTTATGGTGATTTGGCCGCCATGGTGAATAGCGGTAAGTCTATTGTCGCTTGAGTACTGAGTGGAACAAGTGTTCATTTTGGAGTGAAATGTTGGTGTGAAAAGAATGAGGGTAAGTGTGGGTATTTATAACAATCGTCACTGATTATCCATCGTTGATATTGTCGGTGCGATCTACACCACTAAAAATATATCTGTCGGGCCACAGTTACCAAGACGAACAAAAGTGGAACGTTGATCAAAACTGTCAGTCAAATCGTGTCCGTTAAATTTTAACAAAAACGGATTTATCTAATAAATAGATAAATCCGTTTTGAGAAAAAACAAAATGGATTTACGTAAGAAATAGGTAATTCCGCTATTAAAACCTTACGAAGACGGAAGTAAATTTGCATTATGTAATTTCGTTGTTCTAAATTGGCTTAAATATGTTTTAGGCCCCTGCAAATATATGGTGTTTTGGTTTAAGCCCCTGCAAAAATTTTTTTTTGTTAAAAGCCCTTGCAAAATGACATATTTTGTTATAAGCCCTTCTATGACTAAAATGTTAGTCTTAACATGGAATGCTATGATTGCTGGATATGTTGAGAAGGACTTATAACAAAATATTTCATTTTGCAAGGGCTTTTAACAAAAAAATTTTTTTGCAGGGGCTTAAACCAAAACACTCTATATTTGCAGGGGCCTAAAACATATTTAAGCCTTCTAAATTTAAAACACGGATTTATGTTTGGTTTAAGTACTCCCGTTGGCTTATTTTTTCCAGAAATGGATTTAACTAACATCAACATAATTCCGTTATGTTTTTTTACCAGAAATAGATTTATCTTTGGGTGAGATAAATCCGTTAGTACATTTTAATTAGGGGAATTCTGGGAATAGGAAAATATGTGGGAGTATAAAGTGTAATAGTGGGGGTACAAAAAACAACCGGCTTTTAAAATTCAACTCGGGGTTCCGACCCGTTTTCAAGTCCAATAGAGCACAAACCATTTAATTTGGGTTGGGCTTTTTTTGGGTGTAGTCAAGTCTGGCTCTCAAATTTGGTGGGTTAACCAAATATTGGATGCTTGCTTTTCCACACAGCTAAACCACATACCCTTCCCCCCCAACAACAAATTTTAATCCACTTTTACCCTCACTAAATTTTTACATTTTCCAAAGTAATTTTTTCCAGGTAGAGTCAGGAATTATTTTTTTTGCTTTTTTTTTTCGGTATATAAATTAAACATGAATTCAGTTTCATTGTATTGTAGTGAATTGAGTTTACTATAGACTTGTAAAATCTAAAACTCAGACCTTATTGTGAACTTAGTTCAATATAAGGTCGGGATTTCATTTTTTATCGACCTTTACTGAACTCAGTTTACTTTAAGTCATCATGAACTGAGTTTTTGGCCATGTTTAGTTTTTATTACTTTATAATGAACTGAGTTCACTAACATATGCATAACCTGAATTCAAATTGTATTACTATGAACTGAGTTTATTTAGGCATGAAAAAATTGAAGTTCAAAGTTATAGTACAAGTGAACAAAGTTCACTTCTACACTCGTGAACTAAGTTCACTATAGGCGTTGGGTTTCCGTTTTTATAGGTTTATAGTGAACTCATGCAGCTTTTACAGGAATATTAAACTAGAAACTGGCGATGATAATTTACAAAATTATAAATAGGATGGGGATTATGAGTGGAGCGAATACCTTTGCGAATAGCAATCGGAACCATGGATAGATGTTTTCGCATGAATGGGGTAGCCCTGACTACTCAATTTTTGTTTTTAATTAAATAAGCATATTAATATTTAGTTACCCAAAAATGAATTACTTTGCGACCCCAAACAAATTTATTAGCCCAAGGTGATATAAGAACAACAAGAAGTTTATTTGTCTATTATTTACCCAAACATATAGGACCCTGTAAGTCCAATATTATATTAAAATAATAATATAAATATGTCCAAAATATAAGAACACTCTTTCCGTTGTACCCAAAAATTAGCAGAAACAAAAAAGTTAAAAAATTATCACTTGATTGATATATTAATTCAACTTTTTTTCTACTTTCAGTCTCTACCGCTAGTACAGACAAAGCATTTACAATAATGAAAATTGTCAAGACTAGTGGCAGATCTACTTGTATTCCAGGTGTTCAAGCGAACCCCCTGTAAAAATAAAATTAAATTCGATACCCTAAGAAAAATTATGTTTGCACACCCTGAAAAATATATTTTTCACCCAAGTCCCTAGTTTTGCACAAAAGTCCCTAGTTTTGCAACACAATCACTCACACTCTCACATATTTTATTTTAATTTTTTTTTTCTCTCCTTGAATCAGTTCTTGTTCTTATTATCCTAATTTTGATCCTATTAATGCTATTTAATTAGTAATTTATGTTAGTGCTATTTAATTAATTTGTATTTTGTTTTAGTGCTATTTAATTTAGAATGGGGATCAACTTACTCCAAGAATTATAGATATTTTTTTTGGTATAAACCGAGTATTCTCCGCTCATTATAGAAATTGAATATATATATATATATATATATATATATATATATATATATATATATATATATATTTGTATAAATCGAGTATCCTCCACTCATGTTTCTTAAATATCTAATTGTCGACTTCTATTTCCTTTATAGTCATTTTAGTTTACATTTTGTGTAAGAAAAAATCATTACGAAATTCTTATTTATTGATTAAATTCAATATATTAATTTTAAACATACATTTTATTTAAATTTTATTGAACTTAATCAATAAAATAAGAGGGACCGCATGACTTGGACCCGGTCTCTATTTTTCATGACTCGAGTCGGTTTTTAAAACACTGATTAGAAGTTAAAAATGCATAAAATAAAGAATTTGTATTATAAAAAACTAATCTTAGATCGTAGTTTAAAACAAAGGAAAGGTTTATTATAATAATAAAGAACAAGAAGTATCAAGAAGATGACAATCTTTTCTTTCTGCAATACCAAGCATTATCTACTTGCAAGAAAATACGGGTATAGTTTAAATTTAGTCTATTTTTATACGAAGTCAGGAATATTAAATCAACAACTAAACTTTCTTAATCTTCTGTTTTACTGTAGTTTAGATTGTTAGTATGTTACACCACCAATTTAACATAAATGCTGAAATATCACCAATCCTTGAACACAACTTGAATTCAAAGTTTAAATTTCAATTTTTCCGAATTCGTCACATTTTCCAACAACTTAACGAGCGTTTGTTATATATGAATTGTAACACCCGTTTAAGAATCAAGATAAAGTGAAGAGAAAACATTTATATGTATGGCAATTTAATCTGTACATAAACATCGAATGAAAACTGTGACCCCCTTTGTCCCCATTCCATAATCATCATCTACAGCAATGACAAAAAGACTATTGGCTTCCAAATCACATTACTCCAGCCTAGGAAATCATCAAACATCTTCCACATTACAAGAAACAAAGGAGGGCACCCAACTTGAAGAAGGCAACAAATTCGTTTGATTATGGCATTGTCCCTTTAACTTCAACTATGAACTTCCAATGGTATCCACCCTATCAATGACATCCAAGGCCTTCATTCGGTCAATATCAAAGTCAATGACAGGAACAGAAGGTAACCTCCTTGTTAAGAAAACATCATTTTTACATTCACTGCTTGGGGAATGATTACTACTCTTGCTTAGCCTATGGTATTTACTCAACCTATTCTTAGCAGAGTCAAATTCCTGGCTCTTACTGATGCCTGGTGTTAGTTTCCTCTTACCGACATCTCGAAGCATTTGTTGGTCTTCAACTGTTAAGATAGGAGAAGTAGAGCAGCCTTTGTGTGTAAATAACTTCTGATTAGGAGAACGAATTGGAGATTTCACGGGAGACCTTAATCCTCCATTGCCAACTCTTACTTGGCTTACTAGGTGATGGAGCCAGACAACCAGTTCAAGTATATAACCTTCTGTTTTATCTTTATCAGCATGGTGTAGTGTTTCAATTCTTAACAAGTCAGACTGGCCCGCGGGTTTACGGTCGGACCTATACAAACTTGACTTAGAAAAACATGAATAGAACATAAACATGGATGGAGGAAACAAATCTAAAATCCTGTCCTTACCCTGTATTTGCCCATTCTCCAACCCATCCAAAGCCATGATGAGCTCTGAAGTAATGCAATTGAAAAAAGAGATAATTAAACTTGAGATCAGAACATATAGAGGTTAATGGTAATTAAATAGTAGAAAAGGCCAACAGTAAAATCGGTGATGCACCATTTTTATCTCTAAATGTGAAATGGTCCATAACAAAAGCAATTTGAATTGTTCTTTATGAACATACTGATAGAATTGCTAATTATTGACGATGATGAAAATTAAATGTGTTGCACCATGTACAATACTAGGAATTTTAGAATTACTGAGTAAGGGCTAGCAAATATACTTCGTTGTGTTGGCAGCAATAGGAACAAGCCACTGCAATGTTTTCTCCATTTCAGCTTTGATTTGTGGGACAGTAAGCTGCAAAAAAGTATTTCCATCATTTAAGATTTAGATTTAAAAATTAAAAATGTCATAAACAATATATACAGAAAAGCACATTTTTTGAGATACTCGCAACATGAAAACTGAGATAAATGTTAAATCACAAGGCCCCGTTTGGTAGCATATGATATTATAGGATAGGCTTATCCTATACTATACATTAGTGTAGATTTCATTTTGAGGGAGAGGTTGGGTTTACAATAAGTAGAATATGATACGGTTTTTTTTCTTTTTCTGATTTCACCCTTATCACGACCCTCTCCTCCTTTCTTTTCTCTTCCTCCCATCCAGTGTCACTTGCCAGTTGCCACCCAAAACTCTCCACCATCACCAATACTGACCACTCTCCACAGCCGGCAGCCTGACACCCTCTTCCATTGTCACCCAACACCATCTGCCCCCACAGCTCCTGACACCCTTCACCAGTTCACCGTCTCCACTACTCGATATACTTCTGCGTTGTCGTTTGGCACCCACCTGTATTTCCCAACACCCTCCACCATCACTGCCCAACACCATCTGTCACTCATTGCCATCACCAAACACCCTCCTCCGGCATTTCCAATGGCCACCATTGTTGATATGTCACATAGGCCCCTCCACCACTTCTGCTGCTCAGCACCCATCACCGTCGTCGTCACACCCGCGTCAATGTTAGGCCTTTTTTTTTAATATAGAAAGTTTAGGTGAGTTGGTCCAGGGGCTCACTAGGGCCAGGGCAGGCCTCACGGCTCTTTGAGCGCTTACAGAGGTACTTACAGATCACCCACCAAAGAGGTCCTCACATCGGCAGCGGGAGTTGAACCCACGCCCTTATGGGGAATGAGCCAACTCCTTACCAACTGAGCCCACCTTCATTGGCAGTTTATTATCATTTCAGCGTTGTAACTCAGTAACTGTCAATAATTATGTAGTTTGAATAAATAGAGAGAAGGGAAGAGGAGAGGAGTTTTTTCACCACTGCTTGACAGAAGGGTGATCTTGCCATGTCATTATGTAGTCCACCTCAAAAATACGATAGCATAACAAAATATACTAATTTGTGAACTATTTTGGTGTACATCAAATATTGGATAGGGTACGATCATATTATGCTCGTATCATATTCTACTTTTAGCCAACTATTTTATCAATGTATAACCAAAATTCTAGCAGATCATTGTGGAGAAATATTTATAGAATATCATAAAGAGAGCTCTATATTAATGCAATACTTCCTTATAGTTTCAAAGCTTGATTGAAAGCTATATGTACAGAGTCAGGGATGTAAGTTTGAAGTATATCTAACATAAAATATTATGTCACAGAAAACAAAAAACTATTTGAGAAAATGGTTTATTTTTTAATCCTCATACTAATTCACATCTTGCTTGGAAGAAAGTACAACCATTAAAAGATAAAAATTCCAATTAGATTTAATATTTCTAAATGAAAAACAAAAGGGGATATGAACCAAAGAAATGGGATATGCACCTCTTCTTTAACCTGAAATGATTGTAACCTTGAGCGCAGTGCTGATTTTACATTAGGCGGCAGCCCTTGATATAAAGCATCCCTTGTATTAGGAGGCACGGAACTTGATCGAGATACCTGATTTAATTAAAATGTCAACTGACGGATACCTTCCCAAGTGTTTTGCTATTATATTAAAGATGCGAAATCAATGCAGTTATGACCTTATGTCGCACTAACAATTGTGAATGCATTATTCTTTAAAAATAATAATAATAATAATAATAATAATAATAATAATAATAATAATAATTTCTATTCCCTTGGAAATGTAAGATTACCACCCTTTATAATGGGAAAATATATTCTTGGGAATCCAAGATACCTAGGAATAATTTTTTAAAACTTGGACCAAAAATGAAAATGTTACATTCCCAAGCTCACTTTTTCGGGGATATTTTCACATACCTTGAAAAAACACACTATTGTTTATAATTAAAAATTAGACATGGAAGAAATAAGAAAAACTATTGCAAGATTGTGCTTTTTAACGAAGACTAAGAAAGATAATTTGAACTTCAAAGACAACAACAAATATAGACTAAAATTTAAGTAGCATCTTCAACCAACCAGAGTATCAATTTGAGTGATAATATTTGCATAATGCAAAGCAAGACCAGCAGCACCCAACTTCTTATGGTTGCCTTGAGAATCTTTCACTTGTTTACCAGTATCTGTGAGGTTAAACTAGAAAATAAGTATAGAAGACACAACCTACTTAATCCAGCATCTCAACAAAACCAAAGGAGGGTCTAAATGTTGCCAAGAAAGAGAAAGGAACCACAATTAAATTGAGTTGGACTAAGGTACAAAATGGTAAGCACAAGGCTAACAAGATCAGAAAATTCATTTACATAAAACAAATACAGAGTAAATTTTAAAAAAGTATGAGATGCAATTGTAATTTCGTAGATTTATGCACATAACATCAGATCAAAAAATTTCTTAATTTAATGTCGTAATGGTAATGAATGAGCCCCATAGCCTGTTGCTGGATACTATTTCCAAATTTAATGTCGTAATGGCACAAAAGAGTTACTTTCATTAATAAATTGTATAGTATTTCTGCATAATAGACTTCAGCATATTTGACATATCATACAAGGCAGGGAGATATCTTGATACCTCACCCCTATGTCATTACCCATACTCAAGGAACACAAAATTGTTAGGTAACCCCGCCCAATCATATGTTAATAAAAAGTTACTCAGATGGAAATTGTGTTACTCAGATGGAAATTGTGCATTAGGCTTTGATGTAAGTGATAAGAAGGAAATCGAGGGAAGCAAGCTATCTTGTCATTTGAGAGACATTTGCAGCCTGATAGGCCTACTATTATTAGGCATTTAGGCCCACTATTAATTAGAGGGGAGACACATGTGGGATTGGCTGAAGGAGAGGGAAAAGGGAATAACAAAATGAGTTGAAGGAGAATAAGTATATAGGTGGTAGAGGGAACCAAAAAGGGAACCAGGAAATTTGTTATGGAAATATTGGGTTAGGCTGAGAGAAGTTGGGTCTTCTTCCTCAGAAAAGGGTTCCATAGTTATTTCATTTTTGGGTTTATCCTTTTAATTTCTCCACTTTTGTAACGAGCAAAGCTCCATTTCATTTAGTTCTTAATTATTTCACAATTTCAGTTTTCATATACTGTTATCCAGTCTCTGTTTTTCATTGTTTTACAAGTAAATATCAGTTTCTTTCTATTCTACTGTTTGGGTCCTATCAGAGCCTTCGGGCCAGGAAGGAGCAGACCCTCAAAGTTCCTCAAGTTTATAGCAGTATTCAGAGGAGATTTCCCTATTTTTCCTAATAAAATACCAGGTTTCTATAAAAAAGCATATGGCTAATCATAATTAATAATAATATTCCTTGCAATGCTTGAAAGCATACCAGCACTACCAAATGCTTCTTGTATCTCCAAATACAGAAAATGGACAATATCGACAAGCTTCTCCATCACCTGTAAATACAAGAATCAGATTTTATATTTGTATGAAAATAAAATTGTTTAAGAAAAAAGGTTGAAAAGAACTAGAAAAAAACATTATTTGAGAAAGAGGGAACCTACAACAGCTAAAGGGAAATAATATCGTAAACTGAAACGACAAAAAAATCAGTAGACATGATACAACGAATTCAAAAACAATGCTTTACAAATGCCAAATCACCAACAATACAAGACCAAGACCAAAATCTAATCATAAATTCCAAGATTAAAGTTCAACCTTCTTTTTATTTATATTTATATAAAAGTGAAGAGCAAACTTCCATAATACACTCTCCTAATAATACTCATTAAAATAGAAATAATACTTCCTTCTCACCTCTTCCAAAATCTTGGACCATAGTGATTTTTTCTTCAAATTTCTCACATGCTTCTTTTGACTCTTCAATTCTGATCTTAAAATTGCAAGACTGTCTCCTACACATTTTGTAAATAGTGACCTAAAAATATGAATACTCATTGTGGTAACATAGACTCATATAGTTATAAGATTATTTTTCCTAAATTTCAAATAATTAGTCAGCTTTTCGGACATCTGGAAAAACTTTATGTTCCAGAGATAGGGCTTACAACATATTGAACTTACAAAGGTAAATAGCAAAACTGATCAATTTGATAAAAGTTCAATCACACCATGCATTCCAAATTTGCTTCCCACTTTGAAATGAAAAATTTTAAGAAAAATAGGAGGAAATATTTTCCTGCTAATTCTTAAGTAACAAACTGTGTTCCATTGAAAGAGCCTGTTCCTGTTCTTCATGTTGAGCTGGAGTTTAAAGGGTTTGAACCAATCAAGTTGTACAAAACACCAGAGTGGTGCGCAGTTTTGACAGTTCTTTGGCACATTTAGTTGTAGTAGAAATCTCATATTTTCCATAGCACTTAATTATCCTTACCATTGTTGCAGAAAAACTAATTTTTGCAATTTCTCTCGGTAATGTGCCCATTCTTCTTTAAATGAAACTAACTCTCAGATAGGAACAGGGATTCGAAATTTTTAAAGTCCTGATGAGATTATTTGTTTTTGTTGTATTCTTTTTATGGTCACTTTAAAGGAGCGACTTTTCGCTTTTTACCTCGTTGCTCCTCTAATTTTCCTACCTTCTTTTATAGATGAAGATATAGAGTTTACAGCAACTGCAAATTTGATTGATCAATGCACACTTTTGCACAATACAATCACAAATAGGAAATTGATGCTAAACAGAATAACTATTTCAAATACACAATGCAAACGGGATTTAATAATATTTGGATAAGTAAAGCAGGTCAAATGTGTACCTCTTTGTGTGGCATTTGAATTGTCCTCTTCTTGAAGCTTGCGCCGATAATCTTGATCGAACCTGTCTAAGGCATGCAATTCATGATACAATTCCTGCACTCCAAGAAAAATTTTAAACTAATTTAGAACAAGTCTTGATGAAATCATTGGTGCAGCTGAAAGAAACAAGAACACATTTTATGTAGTATTTTATGATAGTCAAATACGCACGATAAATGAAGATAGTAAAAATATAGAGTTGAGTTCAGCATACAAATTTGAGGAACAAGACATGCATATGCAGAGTTCCTTAACAGGTTTACTCACAGCTGTATACTGAACAAAGGTCATTAATTGCTGCATCACCATCTCTGTCTCTTCTTTCAATTGCTTTTGTGGTGCAAGCTCTGAACCTAACCTAAAAATGAACGAAGTCAAAGCAAATCATAACTAATACATCGTGGGATGTTACAAGGAAAAATACAAGGTAAGGTTAAATCAACTCTACTATGATTACTTGTCAAAATAGCGATCCAGGTTGTGCCACTGAGGATCTTTGCATCGATTTCCAAAACGTACGACTTCACCAGAAAATATCTTCAACTCTTCTCTGCCAAAACAGTACAAGATAGTGAAAGTGCAGATAGCAGTTAAAGAAAATAAGATCTGAATCAAAAGTAGAAGGCTACTAAGTTGATCACAAAAAGCATTCACTGATAATCTACCTCTTGTCCGCTGCAGCAATTCTCAGAAGTTCATTCATATCTGTAGATATCAACTTTTGCACTCCTTCAGAAGGTAAAACCACCTCTTTTAAATGTCTAATGTTCTCTTTTGAAAGAGATTGCATTAGATTGGCACCCTTAACAATTGTGTTGGCAACTTCGAAGGCCAAAATTGAAATTTTATTTCCTTTTGTTGTAATGCCTGATGTAAAACCACTACTGAGATTCAAATCTGTCATACTACTACCTAGTGTGTCCAAAACATCTACTGCCTTGCCAAGCCCAGCTGTACCAGCTCTGCCCAAAAATGAACTCACTTCTGAAACCTGTAATACACCAAAATATAAGACGGAAAGCAAAACTAATCTTTTTTTTGTTACATAGAGTGTATTAGGCAAATGTCGATCTTTAACACATATGTTCGGTACCGTGTGAAGTATTAATTCATTAACAAAAGGTAATTCAATAAAAACAGATCTTTTAGTACAAACTCTACCTTTTTTTTACTGAACTTTGTCTCTATATCATAAACACAGAGACCACCAGGTATCAAAAGAATAGCTAGACTATAGATTAGTGGGGGAGGGGCGAGGCTAGAGAAAGACACTATTTTATCATTCTTCTGGGGACAACAAAAGAAAATTTTACTAGTGCAGTCTCAAAGTGCGAGGATAAGATATTCACTCATATTGTGAGACCAACATCAAAAGACTCGAAAATAAGCCATTCAATCTTCACCCAAAAGAAAACCAAAAACATAAGTCTGTATCAAATCAAACAAACTGTGATAGCTCAGCTGTCTAGAAGCTCTACCACTGTATTCAAATCATAGACAATAAACACCAGAAAAAAATATAAAGCATATAGGCTTTGTTTGGCAAAAAATGGCGGATAGCAGATAACCTAGCTTATAGCGGATGAGCTAGCGGAATGAATTTAAAGTGTTTGATAAAATTAGTGGTTGAACTAGCTTATAAATATAAAATGACATAAATAGACATTTGTAATTAACGTTTGAATAGGAGAGAGAGAGAGAGAGAGAGAGAGAGAGAGAGAGAGAGAGAGAGAGAGAATTTTCATTTAATAGAGGATAAATGAGGAATTTAATTAAAATAACAAGGGTAAAAATGAGAGAAAAAGTGAAACGCTATAAGCTATAAGCTCAAACGCTACTTCAAGTAGCGTTTCAAAAAACGCTATAAGCTAGTGAAAAAAACGCTATAAGCTAGTGAAAAAAACGCTATAAGCTAGTTGTGTCAAACGCACACAAGTAGCTTATTCGCTATAAGCTAGCGGATTTGGTTTGCCAAACAGAGTCTTAATCCTCCCAAGCAAGGAAAACAGCATATTCCAAAGTTTGCAAAAACGTCTAGAGTATAAAATCAAGGGACCGCAATCTCGACATGTGAACCACATTTTTGTGTTATTTCCATCAAGTATTATTTAAACAGATACCATTACCTCAGAGGATCTTCCATTCCATAAGCAATTATTAAAATTAAAACAGGTTCTAATAGACTCCTTTGTGACCTTTAGGTTCTGTCCTTGCCTGATTCCTATTATATCTTGTTAGTCAAACCTGATCTAACCACATCAAGGTGCCTATAGATTAGCGTGGTTTCATAAAGGGTCACCAAGTCATGTCTAAGGGGTTTATATCGTAGCACTTAATGAGGCTAGTACAAACAAGAACCGTGTTGTGGATTCTTGGGACCCACAAGGATCTTTATCCTCATTGTTGCATACAGTGGCCCATCTAGGTTAACAATATAAGGAGACTACGTTTCACAGGAATAATTTGTTTGATTGTCTAGGACAAGCATTGGCGAGTCCCTTCACTTCAGAGCAGTTTCTCTTGGCTCTGTTTAGAAGTTTTGCCAGAATAAAGGAGGTTAAAAATAAAAATGTTGTGACAGTGTACCAGAATAATAAAGTATCCACATTTCTTGTTGAATGAAAAGATGATTAAGTTTTTGCAAGTGCTCTACTCATGGCTTTTTCAAGAGTTTCATTTTCTGATATACAGGCAACTTTTGCATTCTAGTTTTCATCCTTTTATGTTTTTATTTTTTTCAAATGATATCTTATCCACTCCCTAGCTGTACTCTCCCTTCTATTCTCTTTACTTAAACTACTTTTTCTATTACAAAAGCTGTTTGATTTTGCTTAATTTTTACCCAAAACAGCACTTCAGCAAGAAATCTCTATTTGCATCATTTTGATCATACAATTTTCCACTGTAAAATAAGCAAATCCAAACGCACAAGAAATAGAAAGATCAAGATGAGAATGGTAACTTAACTTAACAGCAGAATTCTTGGACTTAGTTGGTCTAGATTTCTGTGATACTGTTCTGGCCAGGTGAGGAATCCCATCATTGATATCATCCAGCCCATATGAAACCTTATCCAATCCGGTAAAAGAAAATGATTCGCGTTGATGCTTATGGGACTCATCGTCAAGAGGAGGCAAAGTTGAATTACTATTTATATTTCCAGACATAGACTGGTTAGCATGACCATTAGCATGTCTTGAGCTGTCATCAAGTGCATTATCTACAACTACCCCATCTACAGTACCTTTCCATGACCTTGAGCAAATGCCACCCATATTAAGTTCAAATTCTTGTGACTATCTATCTATAGGTTTACTCTCTATACACAATATTCATACAATTCACCATGTGATTAGAAGAAAACCTCACTTCATCAAGAAGTGGCAACCCAAAACACAATCTTTAATTGACAGGAATGTTATAATCAATGCACAAAATTTGATGATACCAATTCTGATCACCTTTACAGCTCCAGTCCATCAACTCTTGTGAATCTCCAAATCTGAATTAAATAACAAATTAATTTAATGTGGAAAATGAGGAAACAATACTAACAAAATCCAGTTGAAAATCAAAGATAGTGAGATACCTAAGAACTAATTTGATTAAATGTTTAATCTTTTTATAAATAAAAAGAAAAAAGAAAAAGAACCCTCCAAGAATCGAAGTGAGTGGATCCAATAGAGGTAGTTGAAGGGGTAAAGAGGTACCAGAAGCAGAGATCTGCGAGGTGCATGTGTGCCATTTTATTACAACGGGGATCGGTGAAGAATTGCGGTGAAGCGCGGTTGAGTGAAAGCTCTCACTCTTTCTATCAGAAACACAGAGAGAGACTCTCTTCTGCTACGGAACAGGAACTGCTGCTACACGCAACGCAAAAGCTCAGTGAGGAGCAGAATCTTGTCTTTCTCTTCTCTCTCTTGTTGTTATGGTCAAAACACGCAGGCTCGGCTCGGAGCACAAACGCCCCCCCTACTACTCTCACTCTAATTAACGTTGCTTTGACTTTTGACCCTCATGGTGAAATTGGTTTTGCACCTCTCCATGAAATCTTCTTCTCTTTGCGTTGTCTTTTTTCTTCACTACCTTACTCTTGGAATGACAAGAATCGCCTTTGTAATGAAAACAATTTCTAGTGTGATATTTGGGCCCTAAAAATACTGATAAATTAGTAAATAGCTGATAAATTATTTTATAGTGAGCAGTGGATAAGTTACTCGTATAAATTTAAAGTGTTCGATAAAATTAGACATTGAACTAATTTATAAATATAAAAATTAGAAATATACATTTTAATACCTTTTTTCTTTGAAGATAGACAATTTAATACTTAAAAAGGAGATAAACTATTGATTTTTTTGGTTACACTATTGATTTAATACATGATAAATAAGGATTTTAATTATAATAATAGGGATAACAATTGAAAATCTATAAGCTATAAAGTCAAACGTTATTTCGAGTAGCGTTTGGAAAAACACTATAAATTAGTGGAAAAAATGTTTTAACAAACAATTCTATTTTGGTTCTACGAGCTTATCTACCGTAAACTATTTACCCAATACTAGTACTTTGATCTTGCCAAACAGAATCTTAAATTATTAAAAATTTATGAGGGGTCAATGTACCTTGCATAATGACGCGTCAATTTGAAAAAATATAAAGCAAAGTTAGGTGGAGTATATATATATATATATATATATATATATATATATATATATATATATATATATATATATATATATATTATGTTATTTAAATGAATTTGGAAAAAATATAATGTGGAGTCATATATAATTCTTTATTGTTATTATGTTATTCAAATGAATTTGGATTCAGTGACTTTGGCATTACATATATTCGGTGACTTTAGGATTTTTTGAGGAAAAAAATTATTGTGCTCAATATTTATAGGAAATCATTGAGAGATTTTGTTAAACGCCGAAAAAACAATCATCGACTTTGCAACTATAAAAATTTTATGATATCGTAGTTGTGAAGTATTTCTAATTTTCCAAATCAATAGAGCATGACGGGATTTATGTAGAAGGTTCTGGTCCTCACTTATCCCTTTAGTTTGTCCTACCTTAACCTAGGGTGTCATACTGTCATCACTTCACGCTAAATTTTTTTGTATCAAAAGAAAAGTATTTATAATTTTTCTAATATCTAATTTCCGGCAGAGAAAATGGCCACATAGAGAAGTATTCACTTTTATGGTACAGTTTTAAAAAAATGGGACTATGAGTAATTTAATCTTTTTGTATTTTCCAGATTACAGAAGGCAATTCTGTCATAATAATCCAACATTTATTCTTGTTTTATTCAGCAAAAAAAATACGTCCAAAAACAGCAACAGCTCCATTGTTTTACTTTTAGTCAACGCGATTTTCAGTTTGCAGTAATCAACGCAAGTAGTAATTGTTTATATTTTTCTCTAACAATGCTAATTCAAATTGAACCATGTCACACTTCTCAGCAGAAGTTATTATTTGGGAAAATGAAACCAATATTTTCTCCATTCTCAATACACATCCAAAACAAGAGGCAATGCAACTTAGCTTTCAGTCGTGTAAACTGTAAAGCACGTCAAGTTCTTCTCAACTAGTATTTCAACGTACTAAAAAAGTTGTTACGTTACATTGTCAGAGAAAACTTGGTGAAACTTAAAGGAAACTTCTTGCGGATTGATGAGGAAATAAAATCAAAATAGAGGGAGAAAACTATATCTCAATTATTTCCCTTCAACATGGAGAGGTATCACCCACATCTATCCCCTCACCCCATGTGAAGTTACCCTTGTTTGGTAGTAGCTAATTTATAATGGCTTTGGATTTTTCTTTGCTAAGCTGGACTTGCATATAGCATCTGTTGTCAACGCTGAGGTGTGTTAATTTTTCTTCTTTATCCATTTTTTTGTCCATACCTAGCCAATGACACCCAACAACTATTTCTAATCAATTAGGCAAGTAAGTCCTCTTAAAAGACTACAGAGCAAGATAGTTAAGACTCAAGAAAACAATTATCTAACTTTTTGGCGGAAAAGTTACAGTGACTTTAGACAAAATGAGGTAAAATAAAGAATAAATGGGAATTTGAGAGATAGAAACAAAGTCAGAGAAAGGTAGAGATGTTAAAATTAGACAATCCATCACCTAAGACTCATCAGGAAAGTTTCTGAAATTGTCAAATAATGATTTGGTGGCTCTTTAACAACCTATGCCTAGATGTCTAGGACCAGAGGGTAAGCCTATATGGTTGAGGTTGGTCAGCTTGAAGCAAATGCAAAGTTGCAAACTATGACTGGCCGACTATGGCACAAGAGTCACATAGTTTACATCACATCACATTTTCTGAGGGGATATTCAACTACTGTAGGATGCCGTTAATAGCTCTATGCACTAACGCCTTTGGTATTCTCGCGGCAAAGTAGGGTAAAAAGAAGAAAAAGTAACAATAGGACAATGGACGTTATCATTATGCACTACTGTTCCCCAATAGAGTTCTAGAAATATAATGAAAATGATGCTGGTGTTTGTTAGCGTTCTCCAGCCTGCAATTATACATAAATGGTTTGAGAGTAAACGAGTTCAGTGAAAATCATAAAATCTCCAAATGCTACTGATTCAGCTGCTGGGAGACATAAGCATTAAGGAAAAAATGGAACACACTTGAAATTTGGCTTCTGAATGAGGCAAGCAGCTCAACATCCTTTGATCTAGCACTGGATTTACATCACACAAAACAAAAATTCATCAAGCTGCGGAAGAATAATTTTAACAAGGATGTAATAGAAATGCAAAATACAGAAAACCAATGTACAAATCTTATCTTTTATACATGGACTTCAGGATCTGAGTGGTTTTTGATATCAGCAAAACTACCAAAGGAAAAGAATTAAAGAACGTACCCTTCTATTCTCATTACTGTTGAGATACAAGGTCTTCCAGTTCATCTACGATAGCTTCGTAGCAGAAAATGTACTGATCCTGATAGATTGCAGAAAGAGTCGCTAAAAAGTGTAGAGAGAATTTATACAGAAGGAAAATGACAGATTACAATAATATTAAGTACAGCAACACTAACAATATCAGAACTATAAGGGGCACTGAGAAGGAACATTGGGATAGGGAGCCAGAACTATTATTTAAACTCCTACCTGGGTTAGATTCTAAGTGGCTGGTAAACTGAGGCCTCCGAACCAAAAAGGTCGGCTGGCAAGAAGGCTGGAATGTGATCTTCTGATGCAGCATGGAGAAGCAAATTTATGGATTCGTGTGTTATTTAAAAACCATTTTGTTATTATCAATTTTTTAGGAAATTGTTTTTAGGAAAACAATATCATATTAAGATTCTTAGTTGAACAGGATTTCATACATAAGTAAGATTTGGGTGATTAAACAGGGGAGACCTAGGGTGATTAAATTAATATACAGTTTTGATTTGGAAAGTATTTCGAGTAAGTGGGGTACGCCACCCATCAAGCGAAGTTGACAAACCATCATTATCTCAGCTTACCAGTGGGAAAATTGGCGTATTTGTACTGTCTTTTTTTTTTATCTTATATTCCACCCATTTCTCCTTGTTTTCTGTATTGTTGATCAGTTTAGCGATTGCTACAGGAACTGGCTAAAAGGAGTCACTCTTGACTGCCCAACATAAAATCTTGGTTATGGATATACGAGTTAAGAGGAGAGTGGAGAGAAGAGGCCACAATAAGGTTTGAAGGATCAGGTGGTGGAAACTGAAGGGTGAAAAACAAAGGATCTTCCAGCACAAGATTTTAGTCGGAGATTTTGGAAGGCAGAGGGGAGCGGAAATGCTATGTGGAGCAAAATGGTCGGGGGAACGGGAAGGCGGCAATAGAAACACTTAACGAATCAAGAGATTGTGGACCTAGGGACAAAGAATCCCACTGGTGGAACGAAAGTGTGCAAGGTAACGTTCAGGTTGAAAGGGAATGCTTTGAAGCATGGTCTTTGTGTTAAAATGTACAAAACTGAGAAAAATACAAGGTAGTTAATAAAGAGACCAAAAAGGCAGTCGATGAAGCAAGACCTTAAGCTTTTGACGGCAGAGAGATAGAGGGAAATGTAAATATCTACATATCTTGGATCCATTATTCTAAACGGCGAAGAGATAGAGGGAGATGTAAGCTGTCGAATTTAAGCGGGGTGGTTGACATGGAGGAGAACTTTGAGCATTTTATGTGATAAGAAGGCACTGCTCAAGCTAAATTGATTTTTTTTTCATACAGTTGTAACTTGTAAGACGAGCATTATTGTATGGGATAGTGTTGGGCGGTAAAAAGCCAACACGAAAATAAACTCAGTGTAGCAGAGATGAGAATTCTGCAATGGATTAGTGGCAAGACTAGACGAGAGAAGATTAGGAATGATAGCATCAGAGGGGTGACACGTATTGTAGAAAAGACGGTTAAATCTTGCCTCCATATTAATGCTGTTCAACATTTCAAAACTTCTTGCCTCCATATTTAGTTTAGAAGTGGAACTTTAAAAATATGTGGCCCAACAAAATCCATGGCAATGCATGGAAAAACAGTATATTCATTAATCACAGCAAAATATTAAACAAGAAAATTCAACTACCTGGGTCTGAACCATTCCAATGCGCTGGGACCTAAACACAGATACTGTGTTAGCGATATCTACAGCAGACATATCACCAGCAAGTATTCTCTGAATTGTGTTGTGAATTGTGCAGTATGTTCCGGTTCTACCAATACCTGCACTGAGCGAAATAATGTGTCTCAGGCAAATATGCATGTTACTCATTGTCATTGTTGCCATAAAATGAGTAAAAAAAAGAGGAAAGAGATGAACCTGCAGTGCACCACTATTGGGCCAAGATTTGGTGGCAAATGGTATAATCTTTTCAAAATTTCACGCACAGATGAAGTATCATTCGGAACTCCATGGTCAGGCCATTCAGGATACTGAATATGCAAAATAGATAATGGTGTATCTTCTACCTGCAACAATATCAACCGAAGATTAATATAAACTAAAATGCTTTGCTTCTTGGTGGTGGAGTGAAACCGAGTCCCCTCTAAAATAAAAACTCAAAAATTTGGGACTCAAACCTAATTCAACCTCAAAGAATAGCTCAAGAGGTGAGGATTGCGCAAGCCTTCTATAGACTAATTTGGCCATATCTACATCACGATCACGACTGGATATTTGACGGGTTCACAAATATGGAGTGACCCAATAATAATAATAATAATAATAACAACAACAACAACAATAATAATAATAAAATAATAGTATAAAAAGAAAAATATTTTCAGGCTAATATGTATTGATGCAATTGGTGCCATTAGCCAAAACCAAATTACAATCTGGCAAATCATTTTTTATTAACTAATATCCAGTAGGCTTCCAATGAACAGTCTCATTCATGTTGTCTCTATCATGTTGTCTCTATGTCTGACATAAAAAGTAAGTGTAAAAAAAGGAGAAGACGCCCCTCATCTAACATCACTTGGTATGAAGAAAATGTAGATGGATTTCTATTTCCTGTAAGAAAATATATATTTGAAATTGTGGCCAGTATTCAACTAGGGGGGATAAAAAAAACCTCCAAATTAGAAGAAACTAAACAACCGGGGGGGGGGGGGGGGGTGTTAAGTGGATATAGTTCCTCAAAGTCACATCAACCCTGTGGAATAAATAAGCACAGTAACTAGTTATACAACCAGCAAAGCAAACTTCGCAAAGCTGTGGGTAGTTGTTCTATAATTAGAAATAAATTACTTTGAAGGATGTCATTTCCTTCAAATTGGTAGAAACCATCTTTCTTTATCTTAAAATAGTAATAGTAATTTATATAAAAAAAAATAGTAATAGTATACATTTATGACCCTAAGAAATCATTATTAATTTTCAAAAACGAGTAACCCCCAATTACTGAACTTCAAATATTTGGAACCACCCCTTCCAGGAATAACACGTCGCATCCGTAAATTTGATAGGGCATCTTGGCTTCTGGTGTTACAGCAACACTATTGAGACAAATACGTCATTAACGAAAACATTTGCCTTCTGGTGCAGGATATCTAAGAAAGGTTCCAATATCCAAATCCAAGGCTCTAGAGTGGGTTCAACAGTTGTTGAAGTTACAGGTTTTAGATAATAGAAGAAAAAGAGAAAGAATAAAGATGTAATATAACTGATAATAACTTGATCACGATAATATCTTGGTACAACTACAAAAGACTAAACACTTATCCATCTATAGAGATTACAAAACTCGCAAGCCTAACTAAAAGGGTAAATCAGAAAACAAATCACAATAATAACTAAGTATTTTGGAAACTAACCCTGTGAGATAATCTAAGATACACTGAGATTAGAAACTAATCTTACGAGATAAATTATGATAATAATCAAGATGTTCCAAGATACTTTCGTATACTCTAATAGCAGTATTATCGCAAAACAACTATAACAAAGGCCAAGAATATGATGAAACAACAAAGTTTTTGAGAAGGAGGGGGGCTCTCCCAAAATCACCTCCAACTCTCCATCAGAAAAATACCACTCATACCAGTCTGTAAAAAAAGATATATCACCTAACCAGAAACAACAATTATAAGCAGAAAAACCACCCCACCTCTCTACGGTTCACTTCCAAATGGCGCAGAACCAATGAAGTCTCGGTACTTTTCGCCCATTTACAGGAAAGAGATATATTGCCAAATTCTCTAGGTCCACCCTCAGATTGAAAATAATCTCCACACTTCACCATCTATAAAAAGAGGATCAAAAATATGAATAAAATATAAAAAGAAAGGAAAATCAATCATCAAAAACAAGGAAGCAAGTGGGAAACACCTTATAATTGTCGACCAACCTAGTAATCATCACAATTGCAGGACAGTGATATTGAATAATCATTTCCCAGAAATCCTCAAAAGTGTGTGGCAGTGGGCCTTGTGTGGCTATAAACTGGGACACAGTTCCAGGAGAGGAAGTCTACAGTAGATAAATTGAAAGAGGCCCATGCAAGTATCAGCCAAACTACAAATTCATCCCCTTCACTTAGCTTTTCGAGATCATTATCAAACAAAGACAAAATAAATTTCTACCGAGATAAAGCTTGCATTGATATACCCCTTTGCTGCAGGCCTATAATCTGAACTCGATTCGAGAACAACCCTGTTATTATCAACTGAAACAAGGAATGGCACATAAACTTTCATTTTCCTAAATACAACACAATAACAAATAACCCTTGCATTTGAAGTGCGTGCATTGATATTGGTAAGTAGAGTAGTAAACTTACATGGTAACACGTCTGTGTATCGATTTTTGTTCAAATTGACAGCATCAAGAGCTACGATACATCTTCTCTTCATCTCACTCGGTGTTATCCTATTCGCCTAAATAAGTAATATAAGATAATTTGATTTTAATAATTGTGATATGAAAATCAAGAATTCAATAGGGATTGGTGTGAACCTCCAAGTGAGCGAACTCGTGGGAGATAGTGTTGGGGTTGCGGAGCTTGTTCTTCAGCAAGGCGAGTGCTTCGGTGCAGTGTTTGACCTGATCAGAAGTGAGGGGGATTCGGGGTGGGAAATCGGGCGAGAAATTCAATTTCTCGCGAGAAGATACCGAGGAGGGAGTTGCGTGATAGCCGGCCATGGCGGATCTCCGGCGGGGACGAGAGCGGGTGGTGACGAGATTCCCCAGTTCCAGTTGCGTTGTTAACTCCGATTGGGTTTTTACAATTTGGTTTCTCTGTTTCACTATGATGAGGGAGTGAGTGACCGAGTGAGTGGCTTTTGTTAGCTTTTTGCTTTTCCCTTCCCTAATCACATGTTTATCATCTCTTCTTTTGGCAACTTCATTTGTAATAATCCCTTTCTATTTATTTAAATTTTTAATAATCGTAATGGTTTTGTTGTGATTTTTTTATAAATTTAGATTTGATATTTTAATTGATGAGTTCTAGGTAAAGGAATGTCTAAACAATTTCATTAACTGAATTTTTTTTGATGAATATTTCATTAACTGAATTTGTAAAACTTTTAAAACATTACGATTATTAAAAATTTAAATAAATAGAAAGGGATTGAAGAACTAAATGTAACAATAGAAAAATTTAACATACTACTTTAATGATTTTTTTATTACCCAGTATATTATTTCATGTTAGTCCCGTTAATATAAAATAGGTCCATGTTATTTAATTGAACCATATGATATACATACCCACCAGACTATGGTACTTTTTATTATCATTCATCATCATAACGATTTTCTTATAAATTTCTCAAGCACACACATGACTCAAAATTCTTGGAAGAAAACTCCTAATTAACATTGATTTAGTTTGAAGCTTGCATAAGATAACTTCGGTTAGTACGATCTAACCAAATAAAAATATGACTTCGGTTAGTGGAAACCACAGAATATATCAAGTTTGGGTAATTGATCCTAAATGTTCTTTCAGTGGCGTGATTGAGAGAGTACATGCATATTACAAATGAAGAAGAAAGGACTTACGCGCAAGTAACGATGAAAAACTGATTTTAGTCCCATGTTCATCAACATCATAACGAGACATGATCAATGGCGTAAAGGAAGAGCGTGCTTCAATGACGTGGATCAACGGAGTCCGTTTTTTAAACACCCGTGGGAGTCTTATTTTTTGGCGTGAGTGCGTTTTTTAGGCTTCTGTTGCGTGAAAAATAAAGAAAGATATATGTAACATGAAGAAGAAGAAGAAAAAGAAGAAGAAAAATAACATGACAGGTGAACGTAAGATAAAATTGTGAGAGAGAAGATAGTGGAATTGTGAGAGAGAAGATAGTGGAAGAGAAAATCAAGGAGTAAAATAATGATTTGTTTTAATAATCCCTAAAAAAAAGGCACATTTAATAATTTATTTAATGTAATTAAAACACAAAAAAAAGATGTGACACAAATACCCTTATTAAATACTAGCCATTAGATTGAATTTCATTGAAATTTTGTCAATCCAATGGCTAGTAATGATTTAGTAACTATTACTAAGCAAATAGCTTAGTACTACAGGGCGTAGCCATAAGTTTGACATCAAAAGGATAGCCATGTTCTCTGTGTTTCATCTAAAGCCAAGGGAGAAGCCTCAAGGCAACGAAGATGAAGAGTGAGAGTAAGTTGGAGCTGATGATGAGGATGCAATAGTGGAAATATCAGTGGCATTGCTTTTAATTCCACTAGAAGATCCTACTGTAATGGATTTTGGTGCTGGTGGCTTATCAATATTTGTTACACCTTCTAGCATTTGCACAACTTTACTCATTGTTGGTCTCTGAGATGGTTGCTCTTGTATGCACCAAAAACATGCCAAAAGCACTCTTTTCACTTGTTCCAAGTTCATTTCTTGACTACCAAGTCTTCTGTCAATTATTCCCATTATGTTACCTTTCTCAAACTCTTCATAAGCCCAAATAGAAAACATTCTTCTATTTGTTTCTTCTGAGATTTCAAAGTTCCTTTTACCACTAACTATCTCCAACAAAACCATACCATAACTATAAACATCTGATTTAGAAGTTATGGGAAAATTTGCAAGCCACTCAGGAGCGAAGTACCCTCTTGTACCTCTCACACTTGTTAAGGTTCTGTGTCTGTGATCCACTGGACTTAAGAGCTTTGCAAGGCCAAAATCTGAGACTTTTGCATTGAAACTTTCATCTAAAAGAATGTTTTCAGGTTTCACATCACAATGAACAATGCAGTTTCTACACTCCTCATGAAGGTAAGTCAATCCCTTAGCAGCTCCTAACGCAATGTTGTATCGGTATCCCCAATTCAACGCTTTTCGCGACAATTCATCGCTAACGAAAAGAAAGTTATCAAGAGAACCATTTTTCATGAACTCGTATACTAAAAGCCGGTGACACCCTTCAGAGCAAAAACCAATCAGCCTCACTAAATTCAAATGATGTGTACTACTTATGGTAGAAACTTCCATCCTGAACTGCTTTTCGCCCTGCTCGATGCCCTCGAGTTGTTTAACTGCGACAACGGTTTGATTAGTGAGAACTCCTCTATAAACAGCACCAAATCCCCCATCACCAAGTTTCTCCTTGAACCCTTTTGTAGCCCTTTGAAGTTCCTTGTAAGAGAAATGAATTGGTGCACCAGAAGCATATTCAAGAAGAGCATACTGAGCAGCAAAACCTCCTAATCCCTTCTTATTTCTACAACACAACAACCATAAACCACCCTCAAATGCAAGGAAACCTAAGAGGGTACATAAAACAACTACAACAACTATCCAAGTATGAATCCTATGATCCTTCCCTTCTCCAACATTCTCCAATGAAGGCGGCGAATTCGGAGCCATTGGTCCACAAACCTTGATAAATGAAGTGCTAGGTAAAGCAGGATTTTGGTAACCACTAGTGAAATTACCAGTCTTTAAGTAACAAAGTCCAGTTCCATCTGACAAAGAAGTAGAAGCAAAACAAGAAGTAGATGAAAGACAATTTCCACTACAAGCTGATATACCAATGAAAAATATCTCAGGATTGATTACAAACTGAGGAGGATATGTTAAGAAACGAGTATGATCCACTTGCAACATAGCTACTCTCCCTACACAATCCTCAACCCTCACTTTCCTCACACATCCTTTCCTACTATCATTAATATCAACCATCTCAAAATTCTGAGATGGACATCCACAAATAGGGTTGGAATTATTGTAACTACATATACCATTATTTCCACAGTAACCAAAAACCTCACATTGATCCTCAACAGCAACCCATCCTACATTCATAGTCTCACTACCTTTCTTAAAGCTATAAATCCTCAAATTCCCATCACCATCAAGCTTCAAAACCCTCAACATATCATCATCATTTCCTTCATTGTAGTCATTGCTGTAAGCAACCACCACAGGAGCACCCAAATTGGGATCAAGAACCTGCAAAGTTCCTGTCTTTTGCAACACCAACAAAGGAGAACTCAAATTGACCATACTCATTGAAGAGTTAAAGTTCAAACCTTGGTCCCAATAAGGAACACTATCACTCCAATTGAGAGTGAGATTCCCTGAGGGTCTCAGAACAGAAAATGAGTACAACCCAGAACGCAAAACCATACCAAAAGTGAAGTTCTGAAACGGAACAACCGTATCAGTGGGGTTTTCAAAGCTTGACCAGACAGAGGTTGTGCCATTAGAGAGAACAAAGTTTCCATTTTCATGAAGTGTGGCAGAGGAGACACCCATGTTGGAAGTCCCAGATTCCCATACGGTGGAGCCCGACCCATTAACGAGGCGGAGGTTTCCGGTGGAGAGGAACTGGAGAGAGGCGTTGGAGTCGACTGGGGAGCTGTTTCCGGCAGACCAGATGATGGGTGAGCCGCCGGAGTAGACGATGGCAGCGATGAAGGACGGAGATGAGGATTGAGGGTGGAGTGGGAGGAAATGGAGAGAGAAAGTGTTGTTAGGAGAAGACCATGATTGGGTTGTGTTTGAACTTGAAGCGTAGAGTATTGTGCCTGGTGAAATGGTGGCGATGACATTGACGGCGGAGAACAAGAAAAGAGAAAGAGACAGTAGTAGCTGAGGATGTTTGTAATTGTGTGTTTGGAGAATCATCTTTCTAATTCTTTCTTAGTGGGACATTTTTTTTTTCTTTTCTTTAAATCTTGTTATTTTGCTGTTTATTAGAATGAACTATGGAGTGGAGAAAAGTTGGTTTGAGATTTGAAAGGATCTGGTTAGTGGTCAGTGGTCGTGGTCGGGGGCCGGGGCCATTCATAACCATACATGAAATGAATAGCTAGCTACACGACTGTTGTTTCTGCGATATTTTGAATCTTTGACGATTCTCATTTTCAACAGATTATTAGTGTTGCCAAACTTTTAAACAAATACGAGAATTATTCCCGTAACATTATATTCTTTGTATAAATAGACTTAAACAGATTTCAATTACAATAAATCTTTCAAGTTATTAATAAATAAATTTTAACAACTTTAGAGTATTTTCTTCATTTGACACTTTTTATGGTTACAATATACATTTTCTCAGTCATAAAATTATGATAACGTGTAACTTTTTCGCGTTGAATCAAATGCATAATATAACGTAATTATTCTGATAATGTGTAACGTTCCACCATACAAAATTAAATCAACTTATAGCAACAACATATAATGTTTATCCGCTGAAACTAAAAAAAAAAATTTGACAATATATAGTACTTTCTTGTCGCGACTCAAAAAATGATTATATCGACGTGTTACATTTCCCCATTAGAAATTAAATAAAAAATAATGAAAATATATCAACAACATGTAACGTTTAATACAATTTTTCTTATAAAAAAACATGTAACGTTTACCCGTTAAAACTCTAAAACAAGATAAAAAAAAGATTTATAAAAAAACAATAAACTATCCATTTATAATAGTAAAGATTTTTTCTCGTCCAATATTTTAGACATGAGTAGTTTGGTATTTTCGGTAGTGATTGAATTGATTAAATAGATAGTTAATAGTTGATAAATAGATATAGTTGATGATTAGTTGTTTGATTAAATAGATAGTTGATAGTTGATGATTAGTATTTTTTTTTTTTGAGATTTAGATGATTAGTATTTTGATTAAATAGACTGTAGATATAATAAAAAAATAAAATGTGAAGAGAGATAGATAGAGAGAGAGGAGAGATGGGAGATATGGAGAGAAAATTGAGAAATATAAAAGTGAGAGAGAGACAAAAGAATGAGTTTTAAATGTGAAATAAAAAAATTTAAAAAATTATGTGAGAAAATAGGACCCACAAAAATAAAATATAAGATAAAATAATAATAGATTTTCCAAATTTGCCCTCAACAAAGAAATGAATTAAAAGGGCAAATTAGTAATTTGACCAACCCATTCTTTTCTTAAATAGTTAATTGATATATTTTATTTGATTATATAAATTTTCTTCAATAGGTCGCCCTTGAATAAAAAGAATTTTTTTTAAAGAACCAATGAACATTAGTAGAATAACATGATATTTTGGAGGGGAGGGGTTTGGAGAGCTTGGTCTATATTTTGATATCTATTTGAGGTTTTTAAAAGTTAAAAGAATAACATGATAGATAATGATAAAACATCGTTAATTACACTTCAATTTTGTTTAGAAACATTTTATAGTTTCCTCAATTTAGAATTGAAAATCAAGCCCTCCCCTCCTAAACCCTCCGACCAAACATACCCTTAATTTTTAAATTAATTAACTAATTTTCGATCAACAATCTAATTTTGTGTCCAATATTTCCATCCCTTGCCTTACGTCTATTTTTTTAAAAAGGTAAAAGTAAAACCCTCAAATGGTCTCTATATACTATCATGTCCAATATTTCCATCCCTTGCCTTACGTCTCTTCTACTATCTACTACTAGGAGAGTGACCCGTGTGGTAGAAATTAATTGAGTGCAAAGATGCGGTAACAAAAAATGGTGTCCAACATATAATCTAATTAAGATTGAAGTAGTTGTGGAATAGGTTGCATGGTGCGTTTATTTGTGCAACAGCTCCATAATTAGTTGCGCGATGCACAAAAATATGCTTACTTGAATTGTTAATAAATGTGAGGGTGCATTTCGTTGATAATTAACGAAAACCAACGATCGTTAATCAATCTGAAACCTGCTTATAGTACAATCACTCATTTTAAAACTTCAAATCAAACCCAAAAAAATCCAACAAACAAACCCAAAATGGAACATTGAGAGAGGTTTCACCTTTACATAGCTTAACTATAAGCAAAGCCTGGACATCTATTAAAAGGAAGGAATTAGTGTTCACAATAGAAAAGATGCTTGAGAAACATGTATCAAATGTAACAAATATTTCAATTAGACATGAGCAATTTCCTTATCTGTTCAAAATTAAACTTGTATTGCAAATAAAATAGAGATAGAGATTTTCTAATGGCAATAACATGAAAAAGATAAAATGTGCATAAGCATTCTTGAAATAGTTTAGTTCAGAATAGAATACATATCAGTTCTTCATGAAGCCTTTTCTTTTGATCAATAATAAATTTATCTGCTTAATCACCTTTGAAATAAGAGAATAGGTGAAACCAATACCTCCAATGAAAATATGAGGCAAGGCCAAGGAGTACTGGAATCTCCAACAGAAAGACATTTGAACACACATTCTACAAAATAAAAAGCCTGAAATAGGGGGTCATTGGGGAGCTCCCCCGTTATATATTATGTCTTTCATACAATAAAATCCAACTAAGGCTTTCTATGGCTTGTGCAACCACTAATTTTTTACCACATCAACAAATTATTATTCTGTAGCTAATAATACTCTTTGATAACAAATGGATACTAATGTAGTGAGATATATAATAAAATGTTGCTCAATAAACCATTGAAACCAATTTAGCATAAACATGATGAGGTGTACTGTGTACACTCAAAAACAGTTTACCTGAAAGCACTATGATGGGTCTGTATGTCCATATGTGGTAATGAAAAACAACATAAAGATGGTCAGCCACTTCAACAGGCAAAAAAGTAAAATTCATTTATGCTAGGCATGAGTTGAATGTAGCTTTAGGATGAGTACTACTGAAGGATGACATTATTGTTCGAAATGATACTTTTAAGATATTGTAGGTATAGAAAAGGTATTCATTCTTTGCGAGACTCTTGGCTCCTTGAGTATCTTCTAAAAAAATCTCTATCTTGACATATATCCTTCACACTACTCCAAAACAGCAGATTAACAGAAAAATGGGCATGTGTCCTAAAGATATTCAAATTGTTGAGAGTGTAACACATGTCATAGAAAACATAAAAGATACAATATAAGCACAAAAATAAAAACTCAGCACCTATAGTTATAAGTCTCTAATTGCTAACTAAAATGTCAATAAATTGTTAACAAAATCAATAATTATTTTCGTAGGTGAAGTAATTCTAATTTGTGTTAGTTTAGACAATGAACTTAATATATAATTATAAACATGCAGAGTATATAAACCAGAGAAACAATGCATGAGTGAGGTGTGAATGTTAGGATACCTGATATGCATTTAAGGACTGATAGGTCAATTCTAAATTCCAGTAGCATCCATCATCATCATCATCAGGTACAATGCATATAAAGGGAAAAAAATAGAATACAAAAAATATGGAAAGGAAAAAAGTTTGACTTTCTATGCCTTGTGCAGAAGTTGGCAGCACCTGATGATGAAATACTGTAAGTGAAGAGTTTGACTTTCAATGCTTTGTGCACAAGTTGCTTCAAGTCTGGACATTTGTAAATTAGAAAGACACTTCAATTAGCAAGGAAAAAAGTTCCAAAAGGACAACAACACAAATCAACAAAAAGAAAGAGTTTCTCTAGCAACAACAATACCTTTCACCAATAATGTAAGGACTTTGACTCGATTGGGTATGATTTTAGGTTTGGAGTACAGATTAAAGAAAATAGATGCAGCCTGTAACATCCGTAATCTTTTAGTCGACTTCAAAAATTAGTATTTACTTCTTCTGAGTATCAGAGAACGCATAAGCGTTTTTAGACCGAGCGAATTAAATTCGACTCTCAAAGACTCCACTAAAAAACCATAAGTACCCTAGTGGTACTAAACAAAAAATCCCTTTCAGGAGATCGTAGTAGTCATTAGGTCCATTTACGTATAAATATAAATAGATGCCGACAAGAAAATTCTTATAACTTGTTATAGATAAAATATTTGTATAGTAAATAAGAAAACTCGTTGAAGTCTTTGATTAATCAAAATACCAAAAGCCTTTGAAGAGTATAGTTCGAAATACATCATAATAATTATCTAAATCCATAGTGTTAGTAGAAATACAAATATAGAGTTTCCATTACCATTGATACTATTCAAAAGGTTTAGGAAAAATAACTTTAGAGTGAAAATGTCATGGAATCATAAGAGAAATAAGGTTTGAAAACATAAATTCTGAATCACTTGATTCTCGTATCAAAGCCCTCGAATCTATTTTATATACAGAAACTGTTTTATAAAATAAATTTACATAATGTCAACTAATCCTTTGGACTTCAAAAGACCCATTTTCAAACCAATTAACCATTCATAACATAAATGTATATTCTTTCCTTCAAACGTTCAAAGCCATAGAGCTTAAATAACTTCTTTGAAATGTAAGGACATTTTCATGTATCAAACCATTTCAAAACTTACATTACAAATACTTAAAATACATAATACATTGTATACATTTTCCACCAAATACATAAAGCAAAATCTTTCAATTTCACATCTATGAGCCAAATCATCTTCACCTCATATACCTCGACTGCCTCTGTTTATCTGAAAACCACAATGAATAAAGAGTGAGATTTCATTGAAATCTCAGTGAGTTCTTCGGGCGGTACCTCACCATACATATACTCACGGTGTCTTTTAATTGTATTACCTATGATGCATCCCCCTGCGCCTTTAGACTTACATAATATAAAAGCTACGACGATACATATAGGGAACCCATGTTCTATAAATAAATAGAACACACTAACCTAACCTCTTGGGCCTTGAGATGGGTTCATGAGACCGACCCCAAGCACATCATCCATTCCTTAATTCATTTATATTGTGCATACATAGACACTAAATAGTTTACTCTCTCGAGACAACGATTTGATTCATATAAACAATCATTCATCAATGGGGAGGGTTGAGGAAGGGATTGGGGAAGGTTTGGAATCAAAAGGAATAGCTTTAAGCAAGTTTTAAAAAGTGGGACAGAAGGGTTATAATCGATTATCATAATAGATTATAACAGGTTCATAATAGATTATAACAGGTTCATAATCGATTATCATAATCGATTATCTGAGCTTGACAATCGATTATGATAGCTTGATAACAGCTTACCAGAGCTCATAATCGATTATCAGCCTGTATAATTGCATAAAATCAGATTCAAAACAGGTCTATAATCGATTATCAACCTGTATAATTGCATAAAATCAGTTTCAAAACAGTTCTATTAGTTCCCTTTAATTTCTAAACTCACTCCAATCAAACCTATCTCTACATATAACAACATTTCATGTAAATTTCAGACCAAACATGCATCAAACAGTCATTGCAACAACAAATCAGAATCTCAATACATCCAGCACAAAGTCACACAAGTTTTCAAGTTTATGTTCATTTCAACTCAAAGCAATCCTAACAAACACGCAAACAGGGCTGAGTATCAAACTATCAATTGATACTCAAACCCTACATGAAAATTTAGAGAAGGGGAAGGAAGGAAGTACTCACATCTTTGAAGTAAGATAACACAATGCAAGCTAGAATTTCAGCTCCCACCAACATAACAAGTCTCTATAGTCTCTCAAGAGCAAACCAACTCCTAAAACCCTCCAAGTGTGACCCTAGCTTCACAATCATTTTCATTGACACTCTAACTTCAATGTAGCTACCCAAATGCACTATCCAAACTCCCAAACTGTCAAGCAACCCAAAACAGCTCCCATTATAGCTCCCTCATTCACATGCATTTTGAAAAAGTGTTGGATGAGGAAGATGAGAAGAGTTATGGTTTTGATGTTTAGATAGAAGGGAAAGTTGAGGTGGTGATGGTGAGTGAATCAATGCTTCAGAATTTCCATGGAACCTTAATGGAAGAAGAGCTTCCATGTTTCTCCCCCCCTTGCTCTTTCTCTCTTCTCTTCTCTTCTCGACTCCACTCTCCCTCTCTCTAGGTCTTATGTTTTCTCTCCTTTCTAATAATGGCAATATGAGGTAATGAAGAGGGAAAATAAGAATGAATGCAATCTGATTTACCCTCGGCTGGTTTAACATCCCCTATTGGACTGGGCTTAAGTCATTTGGGTTTCTTTTCATAAATTCAGGTTACTAACTGCACCCCCCCCCTAACTACTAGTGATGAACATAACTTTATTTTGCAATAAGTCTCACATAATTCCTAATGACACATCAAATACAATTAAGACACATAAAAAGCACATAGTAAATCTTAGGAGTACATTGTAATAGTCAAAGTAATTTAATAATTACTTTGGGTATTACACAACCTCTGTTCTTGAAATCCAAAGCACCGCACCTAATTTGGCGGGTGAGGATTGTCTGACATTAGCGCGGGAACTGCCTTGTGCAGTTCCCTTCTTGCAAGCCGTTGGATCAAAATAATGGTCTAAAAATTGCCACGTGGCACTTTCTTTATTTCCTCTTCTTTCTAACCGTAACCACGGAGGCGTGCGTTGTCTCTTTGTTGCTCTCCGTTCCCGTTTTGTCACCACCACCCCATTGGCTCTCTCCGCCGCCTACCGCCGCCACCCATCATCACCGATCCAACGCCCGCCTCCGCCACTCTTCTCTGCTCTGTCACGACGTTTCGTCGTCGTACGCTGTCGTCTCACCGCTCCAACGCCGCTTCCGCGTGTCGCCATCGCTGTCACGGCCACTTGCTGCCACCGTCACTGTTGCTCGCTGCTTCGACCAATCGTAAGTGAGAAGAGAAGGACGATGCTGGAAATAGAATGATTTTTCAAGCTATTGTTACTGCCAATTGTAATCCAAACATTGCTTGATTTTTCAAGCTATTGTTACTGCCAATTTATGAAATCACTGAATACATGAATATATTAATCCTTTGCTCACGGCCATTGTTGCTCAAGCTATTGTTTCAAGTTATTGTTGCTTGATTTTTTGCTCACGGCCATTAATCCTTCAAATAGATGAATATATTATTTAATTTTTGCCAATTTATGAATATTTGCCAATACATGAATATATTATGAAATCAGTGAGCACACATGAATATATTATTTAATTTTTGTATTCACTTGTTAGGTTCTTTCATTTGGAGAGTTTGATCGAAAATGACATCTTCAAATGTTGATTGGAAGCCAAGAGTTGATATGGAGTTTGACACTATAGAGGCAGCTTATCAATTTTGGCTTGTTTATAGTGCACATGTTGGCTTTGGAGTTAGAAAGCGTTACACAAATAAGAGCAAAAAAGATGGTACTATATCATCATGTAGATTTGTTTGTACTAAGGAAGGACTGCGAACGGAGGACAAGAGAGATGCTTTTGTTACCAGCCATCGAGCTGAGACTAGAACGGATTGCAAAGCAAGGATTTCACTTTCCCTAAAGAATGGAAAGCTTGTCATTCATGAATTTGTAGAGGAACATAACCACCCTCTGCAACATCCGGAGACAACACACATGCTAGCATCACACAGAAAAATAACTGAAGTTCAAGCATATGAGATTGATATGGCGGAGGACTCTGGATTAAGGCAGAAATCAACATTTCAACTTATGAGCACACATGCAGGACATCGAGCTAATCTTGGATATACACAGTTGGATGTAAAAAATTACCTCAAAGCAAGAAGGCAAAGGGGTATGGAATATGGTGAAGCTGGATGCCTTTCACGCTATTTTCAAAAGCAATTGTTGGAAAATCCGTCTTTCTTCCATGCACACCAGATGGATATAGATGAGCAACTAACAAATGTGTTTTGGTGTGATGCAAATATGGTGTTGGATTATGGGTATTTTGGTGATGTTATTTCGTTGGATACTACATATTGTACAAACCATGCCAATAGGCCACTTGCTCTATTTTCTGGTTTCAATCACTATAGGGGCTCAGTCATATTTGGTGCAGCGTTATTATATGATGAGACAATTGAGTCATTTAAATGGTTGTTTGAGACATTCTTAGAAGCACACAACAACAAAAAACCCAAGACTATGTTTACAGACCAAAGTTCGGCCATGGCCAAGGCACTTATTGAAGTGATGCCTGAGACTCACCACGGTTTATGCACTTGGCATTTGTCGCAAAATGGAATTAAACACCTTGGAAACTTGATGAAAGGGGGAAGTTATTTTTTAAGAGATCTCAAGAAATGCATATATGACTATGACGTTGAAGCGGATTTTGAGAGAGCTTGGACCGACTTGATCAACAACTATAATGTTCATGAAAATAAATGGATCAAATCAACTTATGCTTTAAAGGAAAAATGGGCTTCGTGTTACATGAACAAGGAATTCACACTTGGCATACGAAGTACACAACTTAGTGAGAGCTTGAATTCTCACTTCAAATCATCCATGAAGCCAAATCTGGATGTTATCCAGTTCTTCAAACACTTTGAGCGAGTTGTTGAGGAGAAAAGAGCCAATGAGTTGACTTGTCAGTATGAAGCTCTGCATAAGCTCCCAAAATTAATGTGTGAGTTTTCACCGATTCTTGTACAAATGTCAAAAGTATACACACATACTTTGTTTGAATTGTTCCAGAACGAGTTTAAGTTATTTTTAGGTTTATGCATCTCAAAAAGAAACGAGTCTCAATCTTTATGTCAATATGTCATCAGTATGGGCAATCGAGAAGGATCTTGGAGAGTATCATTTGATCGTTCCTCAACCACCATATCTTGTAGTTGTAGAAAATTTGAGACATTTGGCATACTTTGTTCCCATTCACTGAAAGTGTTTGAAGCAAATGATGTTAAGTCCATTCCTGAGAAGTATATTTTAAGAAGGTGGACAAGAGAAGCCCGTTGCGGTTGTTGACTCTCAATCATATGATGTAAGTTAGGCATTTTTAGGACCAATTGTGCAGGGTTTTTATTGTATAACAGTCATTATCTGGGATTTAGTTCAGTTTTAGATAATTGTAGTAGGAAGTTCAATTGTAAGTTATTCCGTCACTTTTGGAGCTAAATGGGACTTGAAGACCTCTTAATTGGTTGTGGCATCTTTCGGCGAACCAGACACTTGCCCGGAAATGCAGCAATCTGGAGGAATTTTGCGAGTCAGAACTTTCTGTTGATTTTCGCGTCGCGACCAGGAGGGTTCGCGACGCGATCTGGAGGAATTTTACAAGCCAGAACTTTCTGTTATTTTTCGCGTCGCGACCAGGAGGGTTCGCGACGCGACCTGGAGCAGTTCTGCGAGGCCTGAAGCTTCTGTCTTTTGTCGCGACGCGACGGACACGGGCCGCGTCGCGATGGTGCGTGAAAATTAGGGTTTTTAAAGCTGTTTCAGCAATTTTACAAGTGACTTCGTTTTTTGGGATTTGGAGCCACACTTTGGAGCAGCTAGAGGGTGCGATTTTGGGGCCTTCTCACCACTTGGGAACAAGGGATTGAAGGTTCTAATGTCTTCCTTTGTGTTTGTTTTCTACTTTATGTTGGTTTCCACTCTTAGGATGATTTGTAACTAAATTGCTTAGATTAGGGAGAGATGAATCTCCCAACCCTATCATGTGAACCCTTGTTCTAGTCAATTCGGTTGTTATTCGATTAACTTTGTCTAATTACCTATGTTCTTAATGCTTTTCAATTACATATGATAATTGTGATGATCCAGGCTAGTGATTGCATAGGGATATGAATTAGTAGCTGGAAATTGGGTAATTAGGTCACATGCTAGTAATCATCATAGGAATATGTGGTAGCTTGTGTGAATTCATTAAAATTCTCAATCGTAATGCGTTACCCTCTGGCATGACTCACCTAAGGAATTAGGGTAACTCTTAGGGTAATAAAGGTCTTGAGACAAGGAATTGCCCTTGGCCTTAAATTAGTGAATTGAATCTAGAAATTGAATAACTGACTTGAATTGGCTAAGGTTCATGTGATAGGCGAGGTGAGAGGATTCGATCCCTAGTCGTTTTTCTCGCATTATTAATTCACGTTTGTGTACTGTTACTATTACTCAAATTACCGAATCGCTATAATCTAAGAATTTACAATTTTGCTATTGTTGTCAACGCGCAATCCCTGTGGAATCGACCGGTTACTTACCGTTTAAATTATTACTTGCAACGAATTTGGTACACTTGCCAAAATCCTAACAAGTTTTTGGCGCCGTTGCCGGGGATTGTTGACTTTGTTGTCGACAAGGCAAACGAGTTGATTCTAGATTCTTAGTTTTTTATTGTTTGTTTGTTACTTAATTTTGCTACTTGTTGGTTCCTTGAATTTGTTGACGTTTGCTTCAGTGTTTCAGAGATTTGTGCATGCGGAGCAAGGGTCCACAAGAACTCTTGTTTGACCCGGAAATTGAAAAACTAGCAAAGGCAAATCGAAGAAAGGCTAAGCTCACCAAGCAGCAAGCCAGGGAATTGTCACAGGTGCAATCAACTTCTACCGCGGTACCGGAAGAGTTTTCTAGTGAGGAGGAAGAGATGGCTGATCCTCCACCTCCACCCCGACGTACTCTAGGTGATTTCGGGGGAAGAAATCAAGGTTCCCAAGCATTAGCATTTCAACCAGTGGGCGTGGCCCAGTTTGATATCAAATCCTCTGTGCTCACAGCTTTGAAATCAGAGCAATTCTCTGGGTCGGATGCCGAAGACCCAAATCAGCACTTGTTCCAATTCTACGAGATATGTGGGACTACACACCCTGAGGGAGTAACCGATAGTGCAAAGAAAGTTCGGTTGTTCCCTTTCACTCTCACAGGGAGAGCCAATGATTGGTTGAACACTCTCCCAGGGACAATCAACACCTGGAATGACCTTGAGAACAAGTTCTTGGAGAGGTTCTTCCCAATCTCCAAATTCATAAGGAAAAGAGCTGATATCTCCAATTTTACACAGGGAGAGTCCGAATCGTTGTATGATTCTTGGGAACGATTCAAACTACTACTCAAGAAATGTCCTGGCCATGGCATAGAAGATTTCCTCCAATTACAGACCTTTTGCCATGGGCTGAGACCACAAACAAGAATGATGTTGGACGCCTCAGCTGGAGGATCCCTAGGTACCAAGACTTGGGAAGAAGCCAAGCAGTTGGTTGAAGACATGGCTTCCAATGAGTACAGGATCCAAAATGATAGGGGGGCTGACAAAAAGAAAGGTGTGCTGGAGCTTGATTCAAACAGCGCGGTGTTAGCCCAACAGAAACTAATGACCATGCAAATCGAGGCTCTCACTAAGCAATTAGCGGCAGCATGTGAAGTAGGTTCCAAAGCTCCAGCAACAGTACAAGCAGTGCAAGCAGGTGGGTGCAATTATTGTGGTAGGGAATCCCACGAAGGTGATTGTGCAGCTTATGGAGAAGCATTGGAACAAGCCAACTATATGGGAAACTTCCAAAGACAAGGCGGGAATCCATTTTCTAACACCTATAATCCAGGGTGGAAGAATCATCCCAATTTTTCTTGGAAGAATAACAATGACGGCACGAGTTCCAACCAACAGCAGTCTCAGGCACCTGCCAATCAACAACAGAAACCACCTTCTCGGTTAGAGGACGCATTGACACAGTTTATGCAGATGACCAAAAACACCTTCCAAGCTCAAGAGCAGGTAATGAAAAACATGGAGAAAAACCATGAAGCATCAATGAAAAATTTGGAGGTACAGATTGGTCAGTTATCGAAGCAACTTGCGGACACATCCAAAAGTGGTTTCCCTGCTAACACTGTGGACAACCCGAGAAATGAGAATTGCAATGCCATCCATCTGAGAAGTGGTAAGGAGTTGGAACCGTCTGAAGTAACCAAGCCCAGGGAAAAGAAAGCAAATGAAGAGAGTGAGGGAGCGGGGAAAGACAACCCTCAAGTGGAACCCAATGAAACTCCAGCTTACATGAAACTGCCCTATCCTCAGGTAAGCAAGAAAAATCAGAAGGATGAGCAGTTCTCCAAGTTCATGGAGGTGTTCAGAAGCCTCCAGATCAATATACCTTTTGCTGACGCCCTGGAAAAGATGTCGGTTTATGCGAAGTTTATGAAACAGTTATTGACCAAAAAGAAAAGGTTGAAGGAGAAAGAAACGGTAGCGTTAACAGAGGAGTGCAGTGCTATCATTCAAAACAAAATACCCCCTAAGCTGAAGGATCCAGGAAGCTTCACCATTCCTTGTGCAATTGGTGATGTCACTATAGAAAAGGCACTCTGTGACTTGGGGGCAAGCATAAACCTAATGCCCTTGGGAATGTGGAAAAAGCTTGGGGGTGGTGAAGTCAAATCGACTCACATGACCTTGCAACTGGCAGATAGGTCAATAAGGCATCCGTATGGTATTGTGGAGGATGTCCTGGTAAAGGTGGGAAAATTCCTCTTCCCGGTAGATTTTGTAATTCTGCAGTTGGATGGTGACACCGAGGTCAAGAGTTCAATGGATGGGGAAAATGACATCCCTTTCATTTTGGGAAGACCTTTCCTAGCCACCAGTAGAGCTGTCATAGATGTAGCAGACGGGACTGTGAAGCTGAGAGTGCAAGATGAAGAGGTGACCCTAAAAGTGATCAAGGCAGCAAGAAAGGATGAGAAAAAGGAAGGGTGCTATAGTGTTGAGGAACCCCAGATAAAAGCCAAAAACAGAAGGCACATTCACTCGTCACCAGACAAGTCACCTAGCGAGTGGGTTGATCTAAAGGAAGTGGTGGGTGAGCCTAGCTGGAAATTCAATGGAGAAAAATTGGAAGGAGCTGTGAATGGGGCACTTGAAGAGCAAAAGGCTCCACCGGGGCCAATGTGAGATACCTTCTGAACCGTCAAGCTAGTGACGTTAAAGAAGCGCTGAGTGGGAGGCAACCCACTGAGGTACCAAGTCTTTAATTCAATTTCAATTCCAGTCTTTAATTTACTTTATTTTGCTGTTAGCCTTAGGCATGAGAAGAAATTTTTTTGTGTTCGGTCAAGTTCATGACGCGAAAGGGAAGTAATTTCAAAGAAAAAAAAAAGGTTCTGGTCTATTTCGCGTCGCGAACCTGTTCTGTCGCGTCGCGATTAGTTGAAAATTTGCCAAGAAAAATGTTTCTGCCATTTCTCGCGTCGCGAGAGAGGCGTGTCGCGTCGCGATGCTTTAGAATTCTGGGAGCTGTAACGGTTCTGTGTAATCTCGCGTCGCGATTGGACCCTTTTTAGAGTAAAACTGATCAGTCCGAACACAAATTCAAAAAGCTTTTCAACTTCTCTATTTTCCCTCTTTGGTGCTCACTACGAATTCCCCACCCCATTACGGTTTTTGATCACATTTGATTGTAAATTCTTGCTACATTGCACGAATTCATCACCATCAACATCTCCAGGTACCAATCTTAACCTTATTCTTTATTTAGAGTATAAAATTTTGAGTGTTTTTGATGGTTGTTGGGGTGATTTTTGGGTAGGAAATGTAAGGATTCGAAGTCAAATTAGAAGAGTAGGATTGTTCCCTATGATATGCTGTTGCATGATTGTTGCTTATTGCTAATGTGGGAGAGAGAATGATTGAATTGGGGGTAGAAATTAAGTGGATTTTGGGCATACACAAGGTGTTCGATAAAATGCCTGAATGAAATTTTTGTGTAGCCAAGCTGTTTGTGAAAATGTCAAAGTGAATGTGCTTTAATTTTGTCAATGATCATTGAACCTTAGGGTAGTTGATTAGTGCTGAGAAGATGTTATTGTCTGTTTTTATTGGATTCTCTGCTGTGAGTGGGGCCCACACCAGGGACCCACCGAGAACTAACGATTGGTGCTGGATTCTTTTCGTTTTAATTTTTACAGGACATTACAGGTGAGCAGAAATGATGAAGAAAAGCAAAGCAGGCACCTCCAAGAAAAGGCGAGGGGAACCCGCAGTTGAGATTGACAGATTCAGGTCCCCCGTACATGAGGAGAGGTACCACCAAGTGGTCAAGGGGAAAAAGATAAATCCAGAAAGGGCCTTCAACCTCAGCACGGGGGAATTCCCCATCATTACTTCCACTCTCCGGGAATTGGGTTGGCTCTCGCTCAACTCAATGATCAAACAAGCCAACCAAAGCATGGTGAGAGAATTTTATGCAAATGCCTATGGGGATGAAGACAATAGAGTTTCAGTGGTGAGGGGAAGAGAGGTGTCCTACTCTCCTGATACCATCAACAGTCTCCTCGGGCTACCTACTACTGCTAATTGTGCCATGATGGATGCCTGGGACAACAAGGGGGCGCACGATTATGAGGGTTTGCTGAGGGAGTTGTGTCGTCAAGGAGAAACATGGGACAGACATCTTATCGGTCCGATTGGTCAAGACTTTCCCCGCCGCTTTTGCAACATGGCTCTGAAGGCAATTCCTAAGGCCTGGAACAATTTCTTTAATCAGACTATCATTTCATGCTCCAACTCCACTGATGTCAAGACAAAGGTAGCCATGGGACTACAAGCTATCATGAGAGGCCAGAGGGTAAATCTGGGGAAAGCCATTTCAGCGAGTATTGCAGAGATTGCCAGATGTCCTAGGGCTAGATTGGGGCACTGTTCTATCATCCATGCTTTATGTAAACAGCAGGGCTGCCCGGAGTACCCAGATGATCTTCTAACCGACCCCAGGGAGGGTATCACAGCAGCCTGGATCTTGAAGCAGCCCGAGGGGCCCATAGATGGAGCAGCACCACAGCAGCCAGCACCTCCAGCACCACAGCAGCCAGCAGGCCCATCTTACCGGGAGCAGTTTCAGACCGACTCCTCTTTCCAGTATGACCTCCTCATGGCCAGCTGGTGCGGGTCGTCTCTGTCATTGCAGCAGCAGGGCATAGATACTTCACACTTGGCATCATACAGAGTCCACCGTGCTGCTGAGGAGTACATGGCCGAGAACAGAGCAGCCGCCGCTTCATCTTCATCAGTCCCCCATGCGGAGCAGCAGCAGGACCCCCAGGATCCACTTCTTTCAGGGGATGAGTATTTGGAGCAGCACATTTCATTTCCTTGAGCAGGAGGCTCATTTATTTTTCTGTTTTACTCAGACATTTTTATTTTGCACTGTTGGTTGTATTTTGCCCTATTTTGACTTTATTTCGCACTTTGGTCTGTACTTATTATTATAACTTACTCTGTGATAGTGGGGCGTCACTGCCCTATATTTTGTTTTTGTTTTGTTAAAGCAGCTTCAATAGTGATGACCTGTGGCATTTGGGGTCGCATGTTTGCATTTTCCTTTTGACACTCGCACTTCAAGTTCTATCATCAAGTAATAGCAGGGGTCATGAAAAACGTTGCGGAAGTTCTTTATCATCTGTGAGCAGCATCTCTCAAGTTCCATCTCTATGATCCCAACTGTGAGGTTTGAGCCTAAACACGTTCTTATATATATTGTGTGTGTATTCCTTGCCTGCATTAGTCTGCAGAACTCGACATTGTGCTTAATTGTTTTTTGCATTTGATTTTCATACACACTGAGGCATTTCTTTTGGCACCCCTGAGCCTTTCAAGCCAACCCATTAATGTTTATCCTCTGCTAGCCCCTCTGAGGCTATTGTTAAAAATTGTATGTTGTTTCTCTGACAATCATAGCCTAGTTAATTCTTAACTTGGAGTTAGGTAACAAAAGCTGTGAGAGTGGGGAAAGTTTTAAGTTTGGGGTTGCTCGTGGAATAGCAACAAACTAAGTTTGGGGTGGTATACAAGAGAAGGAACAAGAAAAGAAAGAAAGAAAAAAAATACATATATATATATATATATATATATATACATATCAAAAAAAAAAGAGAAAAATAAATAAATAAATTCCTTCTCTTGTTTTGTTAAATGCTTTGGGAAAATGGGTGAGTATTGCGTGAAATTGACAAAAAGAGAGGTAGGCCTAACTCCAAGTGCAACCTACTTATCCAAATGTATCCACCCTTACCTAACCCCCGCTATAACCCTTAAAGTCCTCAAAATGTGTGTATGCATTTCATTTGTCTAAGATGATATAGAACTCTGTCAAGCCTATGAAACGATGATGCAGGTACTGTGAATTGAGTGAATACCCGAAACACCTCAAGAGTGAAACACTGGTGAGATGTGCGTACAGAGAAAACTTGAGAATGCTGCCTGCTTATGATTCGGTATTTCCAATTCAGTTGTCCTGCCACTGTATTAGATTGATGATGATAATTGATGTGCTGATGTGTTTAAGGTGTTGTATTACATGTAACAGCTAAATAGAAAAACAGCCACAGTCTGAATTGATTGTTTGCTTGAGGACAAGCAAAAGTTTAAGTTTGGGGTTGTGTTGACTCTCAATCATATGATGTAAGTTAGGCATTTTTAGGACCAATTGTGCAGGGTTTTTATTGTATAACAGTCATTATCTGGGATTTAGTTCAGTTTTAGATAATTGTAGTAGGAAGTTCAATTGTAAGTTATTCCTTCACTTTTGGAGCTAAATGGGACTTGAAGACCTCTTAATTGGTTGTGGCATCTTTCGGCGAACCAGACACTTTCCCGGAAATGCAGCAATCTGGAGGAATTTTGCGAGTCAGAACTTTCTGTTGATTTTCGCGTCGCGACCAGGAGGGTTCGCGACGCGATCTGGAGGAATTTTACAAGCCAGAACTTTCTGTTATTTTTCGCGTCGCGACCAGGAGGGTTCGCGACGCGACCTGGAGCAGTTCTGCGAGGCCTGAAGCTTCTGTCTTTTGTCGCGACGCGACGGACACGGGCCGCGTCGTGATGGTGCGTGAAAATTAGGGTTTTTTAAGCTGTTTCAGCAATTTTACAAGTGACTTCGTTTTTTGGGATTTGGAGCCACACTTTGGAGCAGCTGGAGGGTGCGATTTTGGGGCCTTCTCACCACTTGGGAACAAGGGATTGAAGGTTCTAATGTCTTCCTTTGTGTTTGTTTTCTACTTTATGTTGGTTTCCACTCTTAGGATGATTTGTAACTAAATTGCTTAGATTAGGGAGAGATGAATCTCCCAACCCTATCATGTGAACCCTTGTTCTAGTCAATTCGGTTGTTATTCGATTAACTTTGTCTAATTACCTATGTTCTTAATGCTTTTCAATTACATATGATAATTGTGATGATCCAGGCTAGTGATTGCATAGGGATATGAATTAGTAGCTGGAAATTGGGTAATTAGGTCACATGCTAGTAATCATCATAGGAATATGTGGTAGCTTATGTGAATTCATTAAAATTCTCAATCGTAATGCGTTACCCTCTGGCATGACTCACCTAAGGAATTAGGGTAACTCTTAGGATAATAGGGGTCTTGAGACAAGGAATTGCCCTTGGCCTTAAATTAGTGAATTGAATCTAGAAATTGAATAACTGACTTGAATTGGCTAAGGTTCATGTGATAGGCGAGGTGAGAGGATTCGATCCCTAGTCGTTTTTCTCGCATTATTAATTCACGTTTGTGTACTGTTACTATTACTCAAATTACCGAATCGCTATAATCTAAGAATTTACAATTTTGCTATTGTTGTCAACGCGCAATCCCTGTGGAATCGACCGGTTACTTACCGTTTAAATTATTACTTGCAACGAATTTGGTACACTTGCCAAAGTCCTAACAAGTTGGTGCCGTGCAAGATTTGAGGGGAAAGGATATTGAAGTTGATCCAAAATTGTCTAGCACACGGAGATTTAGACAAATTGTCTCTAAATTTATCAAATTGGCGGCCGAGGTGTCTACTTCGGAGGAATACCACGAGATTGTAGATAATGGTGTGGACATCATGTGTGAGAAAATAATGGAACTTCGCTTACAAGCCGGAAAAAAAGACAGTCATAATAGTGATAACCCAACACTTGTGAGTCATGATGTCACGCAACCGAAGGGATTCAAGCATCGACCTGGCTTAAAGAGGCATACACTACAAGAAACACGCGTTTTTCCGGCGGATTTTTTCCGCCGGTACGGTTCCGGCGGAAATTTGGCATTTCTGGCGGATTTTCCCGGCCGGTAAATTTCTGGCGAAAAAATAGACTTTCCGGCGGATTTTTTAAAAAATATATATTTAACTTTTTCTTTTTTAAAAAAAAATCCGCCGGAAAAATGCTTTACCGGCGAAAAACATCTGCCGAAAATTACTGGCGGAAAAATCCGCCAATAATGTACATTTCCGACGGATTTTAAAAAAATTATTTATTTATTTATTTTTAGAATTCCGCCGGAAATGTACGTTACCGGCGGTTTTTTAAATTTTTTTTTTAAAATCCGCCGGTAATGCACATTTCCGGCGGATTTTTCAAAAAATTATTTATTTATTTATTTTTAAAAATCCGCCGGAAATGTACATTACCGACGGATTTTTAAAAATTTTTTTTTTTTTAAAAAAATCCGCCGGTAATGCACATTTCCTGCGGATTTTTCAAAAAATTATTTATTTATTTTTAAAAATCCGTCGGTAATGTACATTTTCGACGGATTTTTCAAAAAAATTATTTATTTATTTATTTTTAAAAAACCGCCGGAAATGTACATTACCGACGGTTTTTTAAAATTTTTTAAAATCCGCCGGTAATGTACATTTCCGGCGGATTTTTCAAAAAATTATTTATTTATTTATTTTTAAAAATCCGCCGGAAATGTACATTACCGGTGGATTTTTTTTCAAAAAATTATTTATTTATTTATTTTTAAAAATCTGCCGGTAATGTACATTTCCGACCGAAAAAACCACCGGTAAATCCGCCGGAACTGTTGGAAAATGCCTATATATAAAACTTTCTCCTACACTCTTCTCATTCTCTCATTTCACTCTTTATTTCATTCTCATTCATTTCTACAGTTTCCCTTCCTACCTTATCTTTCTTCTTCTTTCTCATACTCTCCAATCTCCATAAATTTTTCTACATATCTATCTTCTATATTTCCTCTTTCTTCTTCATTCATTCATTCTCACTCCTTCATTTTTATTCTTTCTTACTTCTTCATTCTTATTCTCTCCTATATTATTACTTCTCATACCCTCCTTCATTCTTACTCCTTCTTCCTGGTTCATTTTTATTCTCTCCAATATTATTTCTTCTCATACTATTTTTCCTTCTTATTCATTCCTACTTCTTCATTCTCATTCCTTTATTCATTCTCATTCTTTTCTATATCATTTTTCTCATATTCTACCTCATTTTCATTTTTCTTACTTCTTATTAAACTACATACTAAATTTTAAAATTCGAAAAGATTTAAAAAAAAATAATTTTTTTTTTAAAAAAAATAAAAAATCCGCCGGTAATGTTCCTTTTTGGCGGATTTTTCAAAAAAAAATTATTTTTTATTTATTTAAAAAATCCGCCGGAAACGCCCATTACCAGCGGAAAAATCCGTCGGAAATTACTGACGGAAAAATCCGCCGGTAATGCGCGTTTCCGGCGGATTTTTCAAAAAAAAAATTATTTTTTATTTAAACAAATTCCGCCGGAAACGCGCATTACCGGCGGAAAAAATCCGCCGGAATTTACCGGCGGAAAAATCCGCCGGAAATTACCCGGCGGAAATTCCGCCGGAAAATATTACCTACGAGCGTTTTACCGGCGGATTTCCGGCGGAAAAAATCCGCCGGAAACGTCACTTTTCCGACGGATTTGGTGCATTTCCGGCGGATTTTTTTCGCCAGAAAAACGCGTTTTTCTTGTAGTGATACTCGACAGAAGAGTTGGGTTGAGTGTCAGTCCAAGAAAAGAAAAGGAGCTCCACCTAGAGGAAAACCTCAATGTCACCAATCTGAGGCTAAAGAATTGACAAGTAGCCTCCCTGATGGACTATCTTGTTCAGCACCTCCAACTTATGAGCCCCCTCAAGCACACAATGATCAATTTAGTCTGATGGAACTTTTGATGGTAATTTCATGTCTCATTTAATAAATGATTAGTCATATGTATGATATGTTTATACTTGCCATGATGTTAATAAATTTGTTTTATTATGCAGGCACCCTTTAATGATATAGACACTGCAACATTATATTGATTGATCTGTGAAGGAAGAAGTTTTCAAGCGACATTTGTAATTAAGTCGTAATTTTGACGTGTAGTTTTTTGAAAAAACTATACTTTGATGTGCCATTTTGGGAAGTTATCAGCCACATTTTGTAATTAAGACGACATGTGATACTTGACAGTAATACTTCTATTAAGGCGACATTTTGTAATTAAGGCGACATGTCATACATTTTGTAATTAAGGCAACATTTTGGCCAACATTTTATAATACTTGACAGTAACAATTATTGATAGTTCTAGTTCTGTTTATACTTCTATTGTTATTCTTATGTTTATAAAATCTGTCAAACTTTTAAAATCAGTCAAGCATAATTTGGAGTTACAAATTCTGCACTGAAGAGTTACAATACATATAGTTCTGTCAAGCATAATTTGGAGTTACAAAATCTGTCAAAGTCTGCACTGAAGAGTTACAAATTCTGTCAAGCATATAGTTCTTTTGGTAATTAAGACATTATTGAATTGATGACTTACTTAGTTGTCCTAATTTAAATGCACACGTGAGGTGCAAAATGGTCTGTCAAATCTATATCAGCTTGTGTAGTATTTCAGCATTACTAAGTAACAATTTGCAAAATGGTTGTTAGCTTTTATGCTAAAGTTTTAAGACAAAAAAGGAAGTGAAACAAGATGACAATATCATATTCAATTTGGAACAGTTTTACAGCCAACAACTTAAGCCTTTTACAATCCCATTACACAATTTTACAACAAAGAAATCAAATGCATTTATGCTTGAGCCTTGAGTCTTCATTTTCTTCTTTGCTTGAGACATCTTTGCTAGAGCATAAAATCTGTCAAACTTATATATATCAAAGAGTTACAAATTTTGAAACAATAATTCATTATGTCCTAAAAACTACTTCAATGTCAGTAACAATTATTGATATCCTTCTTCTAAAAACTAATTCATTATGTCCTAAAAACTACACACTGAAGATTGAAGTAATCATATCCTTCTTCTAAAACAGTCTCAACAATTACTTTATAGTCCTTCCTCCACTTCTGCACTATCTTCAATGTCATGGTATCTGCACTATCTGCACTATCAGATCCTTCTGCACTATCTTCAAACATCAGCCCCTCATTATCAGATCATTGAAACCAATTTGCAATTTGCACAAAATCATTGAAACCAATTTGCAAATTGCACAAAAACATTAGCCCCTCATTATCAAATCATTGAAACCAATTTGCAATTTGCACAAAATCATTGAAACCAATTTGCAAATTGCACAAAAACATCAGCCCCTCATTATCAGATCATTGAAACCAATTTGCAATTTGCACAAAATCATTAACAAAATCACAAAGTCACAGGCGAAGATGGGGACATGCGTGGCGTGAGCAGAGAAGGGAGAGGGGATGAAGGGAGAGGCGGAGATGGTGGCAACAGAGGAATGACGGAGATGTGGTAATAGGTGGCGGTGGTAGGCGACGGAGCGAGCCGGTGGGGCGGTGGTGACATGGGAAACGGTGCAGCAGTACCAAGTGAGCGGCGGCGCCGGCGTTGGAGCGGTGAGATGAGAAATCTGACACGGCAGCAGCGTACGACGATGAAACGTCGTGGTAGAGCAGAGGAGTGAGAGGGCGTTGGATCGGTGATGATGGGCGACGGTGGTAGGCGGCGGAGAGAGCCAATGGGGTGGTGGTGACAAGGAAAACGGGAACGGAGACAACAAAGAGGGACACGTTTGAAGTTGGTTTTGGAAGAAACAAAAAAAGAAAAAGAGGGACACACGTGATACTTTCTGGATGGTAGGATTCATCCAACGGCTTGGAACAAGGGAACTGCACAAGGCAGTTCCCGCGCTAATGTCAGAGGATCCTTTCCCTAATTGGGCTCTCACTTCCACCTTAGTGCCCAATTCGTCAATATCGTACACGACTGTTCCTTTTGAAGCACAGACGCAAACCACCACAGATGAACGCCATCTCCTTCGTATCCAGAAACCACTCCTCTCCATCGGCCATGTCACACTGTTACCATCAGATTGTGCAACGAAGAAACCCACATAAAGCTAGGTTGTGAGTTAGACGCGCGAAAGAACACTGTAGAGACTAATGGTGCGTACGATGTGTGCATCAATTTATGGCCACGATATTATAGGGGCTTGTCGGTGTTGAAGCGGCGATTCAAATGGTGTGGTCGTCGCATGTGTTGAGGCGGCAATTCAATTGGTGTGATCGTCGGAGTGAGAGCTGCGGAATGGTACTAATGTAGCATTAACATAATTTTCTAACAGAGGAGAAGATGAAAACGAAATAGAAGCTGCTGCAACTTTTAGATTTACTTTCGAAATTTCTAGCAAAGAAGGTGTGGTTGTTGGGAAGGAGAGATCCAAATGTCTCTTGCCTGCACAATGTGTCTTCTGCCTTCTGTGTGTAAACTGGAGGAAGAAAAATGAAGAAAGTAATAGTGAATGGAAGCTAGATTGAAGAAAGAGGGAAGGGGGAATAAACATTTTTAGGGAGAAGGGGAAGTGAAAGGAAATAGTATGAAGAGAGATAGATTCAAAAAAAATTTGAATCTGATGTTGTATGATAAGTGATAATTGGAAGTGTTCACATTGTTGTTTTAAAAAATGGAAACGAGTTCAGGAGGAGGTGGCATTGCAATTGTGTAACCCTTGTCCGATAAAGTTGATTGTGTTCACATTGCATTTGTGTACAGTAGGTTTGCAAGAAGACTTTGTCATAGAGCTGGCTACAGGGGAAGCAATACAAGTATAACAAGTGAACCATATTTGTGTTCATATTGATATACCAAGTGAGCCAACCATATTTGTGTTCATATGTTCATACCAAGTGAGCCATGTTTGTGTTCACATTGGGTGGTAGCCAAAATGGTTTGAATATGGAACGGGATTAATATATAGAGATATTATTATATTATTATTTTTTATATTATATATTATTATTTATATTATTATATTATATATATTATTATTATATTATATATAATCAAATAAACCACTACCAAAAATACTAAATGATCCATTTGTAAAATTTTGACACATCTTTAATTTTAGGACAAATATGTCATTTCTTATTATTTTATGTTACTTTTTCATTTCTCTCTCACTTTTATCTTTTGTGGGTCTCACTCTCACATCATATTTTAATTTTTTATTTCATCTTTAAAACTCACTTTTCTGTTTTCTCTCTCTCTCACTTTTATCTTTCCCACTCTCTCTCTCTCTCTCTCTCCTCTCTCTCTATCCACATTTTATTTTTTTATTCTATCTACTGTCTATTTAATCAAAATACTAATTATCAACTATCTATTTATCAACTATCTATTTGATCAAATAAGTTCAACTTAACGTATATTATACTTTTTTAAAATACAAGTAAAATATGGACTATAAGATTCAATAGCTACATATATTCAATTTTTATAGATAGGATAACATAAAACTATTCAACAGTTGGATCGATCAAATTTAATGTCTACAAAAAGTTATTCAGTGGAGTAACTCTACAAGAGTTACTCTTGGAGTAAGTTGATCCTCTCTCTCTCTCTCTCTCTCTCTCTCTCTCTCTCTCTCTCTCTCTCTCTCTCTCTCTCTCAATAAGTTCAACTTAACGTATATTATACTTTTTTAAAATACAAGTAAAATATGGACTATAAGATTCAATAGCTACATGTATTCAATTTTTATAGATAGGATAACATAAAACTATTCAACAATTGGATCGATCAAATTTAATGTCTACAAAAAGTTATTCAGTGGAGTAACTCTACAAGAGTTACTCTTGGAGTAAGTTGATCCTCTCTCTCTCTCTCTGTATATATATATATATATATATATATATATATATATATATATATATATATATATATATATGCATACTAGAAGTATACCCGTGCATACGCACGGATAACATCATATTTTTTATATAAATAGACTTAGACATAATTCATTTACGATAAATCTTTTAAGTTATTAAGAAATGAATTTTTACAACATTAGAATCTTTCAAGTTATTTAGATTATTACCTTAAGTTATTATGCAAGAGAGATTTAGTAAAATAAAATACACGCAAAAATTTAGTTTAACAAAAAAACACACAATTAAATTAAAAAAACTTCTAAACAGGTCCTAGTAATTATTTAGAAAAAATGGGGTGTTACATCAAACCAAAAGACTTCATTTCATTCTATTAATTCTTGGTTTTTTAAATCCTAGGTTTGTTCTATTTTAATTATCGGTTTTTTTAATTTGTTATTAAATTATCATTTTTCAATTTATATATTAGCACAACAAAACTTTTTTCAATTATCAGTTTTCTAATGACACAATCATCATGCTTACATTGCCGATTATCCATGTCATTAACTATGTAATCCATAATGAAAAGTACACTTAGCAAAAGAACTATTTTAATTAGCAAAAGAACTATGTCATTAACTGTGTTATCATACTTACATTGTCGATTATCCATGTCATTAAATATGTAATCCACAATTAAAAGTATACTTAACAAAAGAACTATTTTAATTAACGAACAATTCTTTACCTACCGGTTATATTGTTCTCCAACCAAAAAATAACACGTGGAAGTTTCTAGAGGTCTGTTTTCTCTCCGTCTTCCCAACCCATCTTCTCTATCCATCTTCCATTTTTCTCTCACAAGTCGCAAGTCACTTTCCTAAGTGTGGATACAGGCATGCCACGTGGGATAAGTGAGTACTATGTCAGCCAGATGTTTGACCAAATTTGGGAGGAGCAATTATTTTAGAAATTAGGAAAATAGGGGACCAAAATAATGTAAAAAAATTGAGGAACTAAAAAAATTGGTTTCTGACTTTTCAGATATTTTTATTTAGTTCTACACTTTTACAAACGCGTGTCCATTTAGTCCCTCTGTCATCTACTATCAGTTAACGGAGCTGATGTGGCAGTTAAGTGTCTGCGTGACAGAGACTAAATTGATACTCAATTTTTCTTTTAAAAAAATGGTTTGTATTCGTGGAGACCAAATTGATACTAAGTTATATAAGTTAGTGATCAAATTCAAACGCACAAAAAAAATCCATCACAGATTTATACATCTCTTTGATCCTCCATTTCATTTTTCACTTTACTCCAAATCACTCCGTCACCTTCGCGCGCCCTTTCTCTCGCTTTCTCACTCTCAACTTTCACGAGAGCAGAGCTGCACCACCATCAGTGGCGGACCTACTTTGTATCCAGGGGGTTCAGTTGAACCCCATAGAAAAAAATTACACTTACCGCCTTATATAAATAGCCCCAAATCTCCTGAAAATTTGAGATTGCACTAGTAGATCAAGTTTTGCACCCATTTGACACTGGCCTTAAAAAATTTGACACTCCTGACCCTGGGGTCCTGGGTCCGCCACTGACCACCACCTTGCCACCACGACGCCGCTATCACGTCGTTTCGTCATTGTTCACTCGTCGCAACCCACGATTTCGCCAACGCAGATGTTCCCTTCTGTCAAGTTAGCGTTTTCCCCCTCTCTGTTCCCATTTTTTATACAGTTAATAGTTAGTGTTTTTCATCATTTTTCATTTGATTTATGCTTCAATTAGAGCAACATTGTTATTTAGGGATATTTTTTTAAATACTTGAATTTTGTTTGTTAGAATCCATGATTTAAAGGCTTTTTCGATTATGTGATTTTTTGTTGAAGTCAGACCATTATTGTTTCTCATTTTTCGTTTCAGCTGTGATTTATTCGTTTATGTGATGAAGTTGTTGAAGCTGTTTGTGTTTTTTTCGTTTCTTATTTGAAGCAGTGTTTTTTCAGTTGAGCTCATGATGAAGTTGGGATTTTTTTTGTAACCGATGAAGCTTTGGTTTATTTCGTCTACAGAGCACCTGATTGTTTCTATGACTATTTTAAGTGTGGTTGAGAGTGAGAAAATGAGAGAAAGGGTGTTGTGTGAAAACATGATGTGCAGGTATACACAATCGCAACAAGTAATAAAGAGTAAGTAGAGATCGTTCTCACGATGATTGTTGAGTTCTTTTCTATATTTAGATAAATTAGTAAGTAAGCTAGTGATCGTAAAAGCAAAGGAGAAAATAACCATGTGGTAAAACATTTTGTAAAATTAACAAGTAATGCAAAAGACACTACAAAAAAATTGCTCATTAGCGAGAGATTTTTCCCTCGCTAAATGCCCCAAATCCGTCGCTAATTCCCATTAGCGACGGAATCAGTCCCTCGCTAAATCGCTCCTCGCTAGTGGGAATTAGCGAGGGAATTTGAATCACTCGCTAATTAGCGAGGGACTATTCCGTCGCTAATTCCCTCGATAATTAGCGAGGGAATATTTTGTCGCTAAGTCTGACAGCCACGTTTTTTTTATATCAGCCTATTTTTTTATATAGTTATTATTATTATTATTATTATTATTATTATTATTATTATTATTATTATTATTATTATTATTATTATTATTATTATGGTGTGGTGGTGGTGGTGGTGGTGGTGGTGGTGGTGGGGAGGGGTATTAGGGTAGAGAGAGAAGGAGAGAGAGAGAGAGAGAGAGAGAGAGAGAGAGAGAGAGAGAGAGAGAGAGAAATGAGCTATGTGGTGGTGTGGTGGTGGTGGTGTTGGTGTAAGCCCTAGTGGCCAATCTATTTTGAATAGATTATTATTTGTATCATGATTTTATGTCATATATTTGATATGTGTAAGGCATTATTTATTATGTTATAAGAGTATATCATAATAAAGTCCTTAGAATAGATAGTTTGTTCAATGGAGCATTAAATGTGATTTGATCGTGAGACCCCGTTGAATTATAGAACGCTATTCTTGAAGTATCCGTAGTCGAAGTATTATTGTTAACAAGGACAACAATAATGCATAGAGGCTATTGTGTTGATGATTGATGACCACATCTCACGAGTCATGGATATGGAGATATCGAATCATAACACAAGTATAAATATTAGGAGTAATATTTATACTGGATTGACCCACCATGAGAATGCTACATAATTGTTGTGTAAGTGTCATTAGCAATTCTCATGCGACCATTGTGAGTAGTCCTTCGACTTGAAGTCACTACGATCCCTACATGTGAAGTTGTAGACTTTAAAGCCATCAAACGTTGTCCGTGATAGGACAATCATAAAGGTGGTTATTGGGCCTGCAATGAACCATGTGGAGGGGTGTGGGTGATGTAGATAGGATTCGTCCCTCCTACATAACAGGAGTTATGTCTTGGGCCTATCGATAGAGTGAGACTGTGGAAATGCATGGCCATGCTATAATGGACCAATATGTGATATTGCGTTCATTATTATTTACGTGTCTACTCTGGGATCGATAAATAAATAATTGGACTTTGCAAGTATGACACACATTGTGACTTGCGTTCAATTAGACATTTGGACGAAGGGACAATTACTGCACAATAAATTATGGTCGCAGAAGGTTAAAATCGGATCACCGGTTTTCTCATTAATTGGGTGACAATGATGCATTGCTAGATGCCGCTCATTGTTTATAATATTTTGTATTATTGCCAATTAAGTGGGAGCCTATAGGGTCACACGATTGAACGGTTAAATCGGAAAATAGTTATTTGATTAAATAAAGATTTAATTAAATAAAGAAGGAGTTGGACTTGTAATGTACAAGGCCCACTAAGGCAACAAATGATAGAAAGGAGCATTATATATATGTGATATATTGTGCCTCCAAAGGGTTAACCCTAATAGAGTCTATTTTGTTGTGCCTCCTCCTTCACAGTAGCCGTCAGTTAGCACCGACGCCATCCCGAGGAAACCGTTCACGTGGACTGAATAGAGACACTGCGCTTGTGGTGTTGGTGATTTGTCTCCTCGATGCTCTTGTTGGTGATTTGTCTCCTCGACGCTTCAAGAGGTAAACACATGAACTCATAGTGATTCTTGTAGTTCTAAGCGATCTTGGCAAAGAGAATTTTCCGCTCTTGAGATTGATTTTAAAAGGGTTTTAAAATAATATCTCTTGATTTACCAACAGTGGTATCAGAGCTTTGGTCTTAGTTACCTTGAGTCCTCTGTTATTCGCTTACCTTGTATGATAACATGATTTAGTGCTTTTGAACAATATTTAGTTGATATAAATGATTTATTGTTTCCGTCTGAGCGTCAGGTTTATCAATGAATAATTATTTGAATTTGTGTATAATTGAATCTGATTCAAATGTGTATATACATTGAGTTTCATTACCTATTGTGTGATATTTGATATGAGTCAAGAGATGCACATGATTATGTTTTATTGGTCATCGTTGACAATTTTGAAGAGGTGATGATTTGATTTTCAGAAATTAGTTACAGGATTATTATCTCAAGCAGTACATGGTATTCACAATTTTAATTGATTTGATCTTTATTGGATTGTGAATTTGTGATTCAAAATGATTTGGAAACATTACAGTATTGTTTATGATTTCCATAATAATTGGCTTGAAGTAATATTTTATGATTCAAAATAGTTTTGAATCTAGAAGCTTTTTCAAATAATTTATGATTTGAAACGAAATTTACGAGATTTCAGTTTTTGCATTTGATAGCCTTGAATGCATATCACGTTTGGCTATTTGTCTACAAAAGGATTTTGAATTAAAAATATGTGATATTGTTTATTTCATGGTTTGAATGCATCATTACGTTTTGATATATACCATTAAATGCATACCAATATATTTGGTTACATATCTTGGGTCTGATATATATATTTCTGAATGCATTACTTATTTGTATTAATTATTTAATTAATTATAATATTGATAATAATAAGTGTTATTATTATATTGTTTTTAATACGTGGTATGTGCTAATGGCCTTAGAATTTTGGTATTTGTTTCATTTAATTTAAATACGACCTACGTGTCGTGATTTAATTTTAATTTAAATAAATACGGCCTGCGTGTCGTCACTTTTAATTATTTTATTTATTTACATAAATAATGTAATTGCTCAAGAGTTGAGGAGAAGACAACACCATTTTTGGGCACCAGTGGAAGAAGCTTTTTGAAGCTTGAACGCGGGTCAAAGAATTGTAATAAAATAGTTTATTTAATTCTTACACCTTAGGAGGCCATAACCATACCACTATATCTTGCATGTCTTGTGTATGCGATGCGTAGTGTGGGTCATGCCAAAGCTGGGTACACTATTCTATATCGGTGAGGCGCGATAGGATCAGATTTGACTGTCAACCATTGGGTCTAACTTAACTCGGTCGAATTCAATAGGATTGAAATGGGCCTAGAGGCAAAGGAGTTGGGCTTAAATTCATAAGATGGTTTGAGCAAGTGTTGCTCACCCAACTGATCCAAGAGTTACATGTGATGTAATTGGAAAGGAGTTTCTTACCTAAATAACCATGTTTTGGGTGAATCAGCTCAGCTGTCTCAGAACAAGGTGAAATATGGATCTTGGTCTCACTAGAAAATTTCCCAATGGAATTTTTCGAGTCAATGGTGAGGGTCATTGATTTGAATAAAATAGTGGGAGCATATTTATTAAAGTCCTACTAAATATGTTTTATTCATGATATTTATTTTCTGCATATTTCTGTAATTGAAATTACCATAGCATTCAGCACAATATTAACTGTGATTCGTCCTTGAGAAGGACAAGTCGTTTAGAAATAATTTTTTGGATTGGTATATAAATTTGAGGATTGTCCTCAAGCATGAGAGAAACTGTATATTCTCGAGCAAAATATTTTGAGTAACCTACTCCTACTAGGATTGAAACGATGCTTATGAGACACATCAAGTCGATGCCTTCGTTCTAGGATATTTCATTCTTGCAATCATAAAAGGCATATGATGTGATCATACACCTCATGACACTCTACCAAGAGTGAGCAAGACATGAAGAGTTTGAGTCTTCTCGTCCCTTCCTTAGTTGCAATATGTATGGGAAATCCAGTAGGTCCTCATGTGCTTCATGCGATTAGGTACATTGAGAACTGGAAAGGCTGGGATATCCCTAGCGCCAAGAGTTGGCGACACTGACTTAATCCAAAAGGAGTTTTTGAATGGATAGGGTCGAAAAGTTTAGGCCATCTTCATGGTCATGGAAGGGAAAGGCCCAATGTTTAGTATCAAGGAGTAGTACATGGGTAAGAACAAGTGCAAGCCCAATACTTCAACCCTGAAACGGACATATGAAGGGTTGCTATGGAATGAACTTTTTCCAATATGGTTGGACCGAATGTTGGAAGAAGAATTGATTTTGTACCAGAAAGAGTATAAGTTGAAGAAAGGAAGTTGGACTTCTTCTTCAAATATTTTGTCATAGAAACAAACTTCCCACCTCTACATCAGATGTAGATTTCACATTTGCATAAATGTGGGGATTTAAAAGGGAGTGTTGATGTAGCCCTTGATGGCTTGTCTTGGAACTAAATAAGGGTTATTAGTTTCTAGCAGTTAATGGAAACATCAATTCCATTTCTTGAGTGAACAAGAAAGGATTTTGTATTGTAATAAAAGGACAAGCGTTGTTTCATTTATTCAATTGGTGTTTTTCTATGTTGAAGATCTTGAAAGATATATACTATGTATCATTGATCTAAACTTTCTTCTTATCTATGGCATAAATGTGAATAAGGTCAAATCAAATAATTTGAGTCTTATATACATTAGCAGTATCGTTTAGGGCAAATAAGTAAGAAGCGAGTTTTAAGTTCCATTGAAATGGACTCTTGGACTCAATTGATTGTGAATCATTTGGGATCTATGAATCTTACTTATTAGAAAAGATGACTAAGCTCCAATCACAAGTCATGGTGATAGAGTTCGTAATCTTTTGGCATGATGCATGAGATGTATGTCAGCCACTAAACAAAAGTGCAAGAGATAGGTTCTAAACTTCATTGGGTTTATTGTTAACTACAATAAACAGTGATTAGTGTATCTTATGGAACATAAATCAGGAACCCTTGAAGAGTTCAATGAGTTCAATAACGAAGTGGTGAACCATACATGCAAGAGTATTATAACCATACGATCGGATCATGATGGTAAATACTAAAGCCAGGAGTTTTTGGACTATCTGAATAACACCTTGTTAGACAAGGTACGATCTCTGATGAGTCAATCAAAATTTTATGACTCTTTCTGAGATACGCTCTTTATACAGTTATTTCTTACCCTAACCATGTTCCATTTGAGGGAGTAAAATGGCTCCATATGTGATATGGAAAGGCCGAATGTGACGTTTATTAAGATTTGATTTGTCAAGTTTATCCGATAGACTGTGCCAAATCAAATAAATGTATTTTGTGAAGTATCCTAAGGAAACTAACGGATACCATCTCTACAATATCTCCAAAGGAAAAATATTTTATAATGAAAAATTTGGGCGTTCCTAAGAGAGTTTATCACCATGGGAACCAGTGGGAGAAATGTAGAACTTGAAGAAATTCAAGTACCACAAGAGCCACTATAATAGAATATGAATCGGCTCCACAAGTACTGTGGATATGACGTCGATTCAAGTTACACAAGATATGTGTAGGTTTGATAAGTCCTATCACCAACTTGAGATATAAGGGTCACTCTTAACTTAAAGGGGTGATTTGATGCTCATGTGATGAGCCTTAGCCTACAGGAATCTTTGTTTTGATGAAACTATTAGATAATGGGATACATCAAGAAAAGGGACAAACTTGTGTACACATGAAGGTTAGTGGGAGTATGATTCATTTTATGATGGATAGTGAAAGGTTACTAAATAATAGTCAAGCATATATTTTGGTACTTGAGAAGCACTAAAAGATGTGTTTTGATAAATGATGGTAAGAAGAGTTTTGATGCAAAGTGTTAATTCAATGCTGCTTCCAAACCATCAAAGGTAAATCCAGGTCACATTCTAGACTTTGTTATGCTTAAATGGTAGCATTGTGAGTTGGAGGAGTTCCAGCTCGAGTACATGTGCTAACTTTGTGACCTCCATTGATCTCGATGTATATAAACCCTTCTAATATGATTTGAAGGTTGTTTGGGTCAACATGTTCTTTTGAACTTGGCGCATTTCCTAACTTTGTGACCTCCATTGATCTCGATGTGATGATGACGGAGTAATCGCGTAGGCTTAGGAAACTTGGCAATATTAGTCGTCCAGACATATACTTAGTTGTTCATATCTTAGTCGATGGATGATCGGAGAGGAGATATGGAAATAAGTACAACAATCCGCTAGAGGAGTCTCTAGCTCAGTTGTAGCTTGACACTCACACTAGTTCGATGGGTGTTGAACTGATGCTCGATTGGCACTAGTGCTAGTGGGAGATTGTTGGTGTAAGCCCTAGTGGCCAATCTATTTTGAATAGATTATTATTTGTATCATGATTTTATGTCATATATTTGATATGTGTAAGTATTTATTATGTTATAAGAGTATATCATAATAAAGTCCTTAGAATAGATAGTTTGTTCAATGGAGCATTAAATGTGATTTGATCGTGACCCCGTTGAATTATAGAACGCTATTCTTGAAGTATCCGTAGTCGAAGTATTATTGTTAACAAGGACAACAATAATGCATAGAGGCTATTGTGTTGATGATTGATGACCACATCTCACGAGTCATGGATATGGAGATATCGAATCATAACACAAGTATAAATATTAGGAGTAATATTTATACTGGATTGACCCACCATGAGAATGCTACATAATTGTTGTGTAAGTGTCATTAGTGATTCTCATGCGACCATTGTGAGTAGTCCTTCGACTTGAAGTCACTACGATCCCTACATGTGAAGTTGTAGACTTTAAAGCCATCAAACGTTGTCCGTGATAGGACAATCATAAAGGTGGTTATTGGGCCTGCAATGAACCATGTGGAGGGGTGTGAGTGATGTAGATAGGATTCGTCCCTCCTACATAACAGGAGTTATGTCTTGGGCCTATCGATAGAGTGAGACCGTGGAAATGCATGGCCATGCTATAATGGACCAATATGTGATATTGCGTTCATTATTATTTACGTGTCTACTCTGGGATCGATAAATAAATAATTGGACATTGCAAGTATGACACACATTGTGACTTGCGTTCAATTAGACATTTGGACGAAGGGACAATTACTGCACAATAAATTATGGTCGCAGAAGGTTAAAATCGGATCACCGGTTTTCTCATTAATTGGGTGACAATGATGCATTGCTAGATGCCGCTCATTGTTTATAATATTTTGTATTATTGCCAATTAAGTGGGAGCCTATAGGGTCACACGATTGAACGGTTAAATCGGAAAATAGTTATTTGATTAAATAAAGATTTAATTAAATAAAGAAGGAGTTGGGCTTGTAATGTACAAGGCCCACTAAGGCAACAAATGATAGAAAGGAGCATTATATATATGTGATATATTGTGCCTCCAAAGGGTTAACCCTAATAGAGTCTATTTTGTTGTGCCTCCTCCTTCACAGTAGCCGTCAGCTAGCACCGACGCCATCCCGAGGAAACCGTTCACGTGGACTGAATAGAGACACTGTGCTTGTGGTGTTGGTGATTTGTCTCCTCGATGCTCTTGTTGGTGATTTGTCTCCTCGACGCTTCAAGAGGTAAACACATGAACTCATAGCGATTCTTGTAGTTCTAAGCGATATTGGCAAAGGGAATTTTCCGCTCTGGAGATTGATTTTAAAAGGGTTTTAAAATAATATCTCTTGATTTCCCAACAGGTGGTGGTGGTGGTGGTGGTTGTGGTGGTGGTGGTGAAGGGTATTAGGGTAGAGAGAGAAGATAGAATGAGAGAAGAGTGTGAGGAGGTGGTGGAAGAGTGAAGAGAGAAGAAGAGTGTGAGAGGAGGTGGTGGTGTGGTGGTGGAAGAGTGAAGAGAGAAGAAGAGTGTGAGGAGAGAAGAGTGTGAGGAGAGTAGGAGAGAAGAGTGTGTGTGAGAGGATAAATAAGCTGAAAAGTCAAAAATTTAGCGAGGGACTGACAATTCCGTTGCTAAACACCTGCACGAAGTCCTATCGTCTGAAAACTGTTAGAAATTAGCGAGGGAATTAGCGAGGGACTGACAGTTCCGTCGCTAAACACCTGCACGAAGTCCTATCATCTGAAAACTGTCAGAAATTAGTGAGGGAATTAGCGAGGGACTGAAAAATCCGTCGCTAATTAGCGAGGGACCTAAAAATCCGTCGCTAATGATAGAATTAGCGAGGGACTAAAAATTCCCTCGCTAATAAGCGTTTTTTTTTGTAGTGAGAGTGAAGAAAATATCAAGAGAGAACCAGTTGGAATGCCTTTTTACCATTTAGCTTTTTAATATTGGTCATGTGCCGAAATAGGGGCTATAGCGCCTGAGTGCTGTAGCATATGGTTCGTGTCTTTCAGTCAACTTTCTACAAGGTTTCATTAAAAGCACTTAAGTCTAAGCTCTAATTAAGTTCATCCCCGACTATTAAGCATGAACAAATTATTCTATGGGTTTTGTTCTCTTATGTCTAGGTTTAAATAAGATTTATTAAAGTGTCCTTTAACAAATACTACTCATATTAATCATTGAATTCAACATGCAATAACCCTTTCAGTATCTACATACATGTGTTTTTTCTATGTTGATCACTCCTAAAATAAGTCTGGAAATATTAAATACACATGGATTAAAAGTACCAAAACATATACTTCAACATTGAAACCATTAAAAAGTTGTCACAAGTTTAGAGCATCCCAACTACAAACGTTTAACTCATAGTGTGCAGCAAATGCATAACAAACATAACACGTGCTGAAACTTGTGCTATAGCACCGAAAATACGGTAAAGAAAACAAGTTAAATGAAACAATACTGCAATATACTCCAACTTTGATAAGCTAGAGAGATGACAACAAGTTCTTTCAACATTTACAACCCTATGAAATATCAGTCCTAGATATGCTGCAACACGTTCTGTAGAATTTTCTTTTATGGGTGCTGGAACACAAAATCTGAGGTGAAACTATGTCTAACTTAACCCTAAAAAATGTCTAGCCCCCTTAATGAAGAGGTAACAACTTCCGTTTATGGTCTAGAGTTGTGGAAGGCTGGAAAACCGTGTAATACATATATTTTGTCTTTTAGTGAGCCTAAAAGGACACTTGTCCTTTGTAAATTCAAAATACCCCATAAAGTAGTAGTGGTCCTAGCACACCGGCGCCCTAACATTCTTGACGCAGCAGCAAGGCGCTCACTTTAGCACAGAAATTGTCCCCCAGCTTTTCTCTCTCATTTGTCGCAGATACTACAAGGCATGATATAACACTTGTATGTTGCATCATCACTGAAAACACATAATAATCCACAAAATGAGAGCACCTAAGTGCTAGTTTATCCAAACACTTTTTAATTCAATCTGCTAGTTTATCCGCTATCAGCTATCCGTTATCAGCTCATCCGCTATAAGCTGGCTTATCCCCTAACTTTTTTGCCAAAACAGGGCCTTACAAGTAGCTTATCCGTTATAAGCTACCCGCTATAAGCTAGCGAAATTTGTCTTGTCAAACAGAACCTAAGTCTCTCACCAGTGTATCAGTCAAATTGATAGTTTGATATAATATAAGAAATGCTACGAGTGGACGAGATTGTATTAACGAGCATGAAATCTCAATCACTCATAACATTTTATATTATATGTTAAGACCAATTTGTCTCGTATATCGGTGAGAGACTTAGTATATCGGTGAAAAACATTAAATAAAATACTTTTATGAAATATTTTTATGAAAGCATTATGTAGTTTTAAAAGATTTAACTTACGCCATAAATAGATCATAATCCACTATTGTAATTAGATTAGTCAGCACTTAGCATGTACTTCTCATTTGAGTGAGTTTTGTACAAATATTTTTTTGTTATTGTGTCATTGGTGCGAAGTATCCACCTACTTTGCCGGTGACTAATTTACGCCAGGAACCTAGCTGGCCACGTATCCATGTGGTTCTCCCTCTTAAAAGAGTTTTTGCTATAGTCAAGATTCGAACTCGAGACACTGAGGTGGGATCCGAGACTAATTACCACTCGGTCCATAGTTTTGTACAAATATAATTAAATTACAAATTACATAAAAATATTCATTCAAACTTCCATCAAATATATACCTACATGATTCAAAGTTGCGTTAAACACCAGCAAACATATTAAACCATACATAGTAATTAATAAAAGCATGACCAAATAGCTAGGCAAATTAATTAATTAACATTAATCAACGATACTACTACTAGACAAGATTTGAATCTTTGAAGAGAGGTGCGAGGCAGCATGATAGGGGAGAATCGAACTCAGCGAGTTCATCTGCAACTCCATTTGCACCTCCACGAATCCATTTGCACCTCCACGAATCCAAGTGAACGTGGTTTGCCAGTCAGGACTAGAAAGAAGTTCCCTTATAGCAAGTATTAGAGGGTCGTTAGATATGGTCCTGTCATTCACTTTATCAACTATCGCCTTATTATCTGACTCCACTTTCCACTTTCCACTTTCCTAAACCCTTTTTCCATAGCCCCCTTTAAAATCCCCTCTTTTACAGTTTCGCTTTCTTTTGAACTAGGACTCAACTTTTGAGCGAATCCGTAAATCCATTTTCCTAAATCGTCCTTTAAAACTCCACCGCAACCTGCTGATTGAATTTCCCGCAAAAGTAAACCGTCCACGTTTAGTTACAACCAACCCACCTTAGGTTTCGTCCACACAATGCTGCCACCGGCTTCAACTGCAACTTGTTCAGCTTTCGGCCGTTTTAGGAGGTGTTGTGCGAAAAAGGTGATGTGCAAGTATACACAATTGCAACAAGTAATATATTGATAAGTAAAGTTCGTTCCCATAGGGATTGAAATTAATCTATGAAGTTTAAGTGATTAGAAGCTTAGTGAAAAGAATTAAGTAACAAGTAAAGGTGAAGAGTTGTAAACATCATAAGTTGTGATAAAACAGTATTAAGTTTGAAGTAATTAAAGGTGAGTTGGATAGCTCAATAGTATGTAAGTTCCCAACAGTAATGTTCATGTAATATTAGACGCTGTAGCGCTTAAGAATCCGTAGACGCTGTAGCGCCTTGGTGGCGTGCCTTTCAGTCACTTTCGTCAGGGCTATGTTACAAGACTCCTATGTCTAGGCTCTAAATAAGTTTTACCCCTGTATATTAAGATCTTACAACATTTGCCTTATGAACTATTACTCCCCTATGTCTAGAGTTAAGTAGTGCTTCATTTAAATGTCTTTAAAGGGTTTTCATTCATATTATTCCTTGAGTTCTCTTTGTGAACCATGTCTGTACCCACAAAGTTACCTTGTTTTAGTTGATCATTCCCAAACCAAGATTGAAAGTATTATGACACAAGGAATAAAACACAAACATCATAATATTATACAAAAGTTACTCAAGGTTCATTACATACCAAGAACAATCCAACTACAACAAAGTTAGCTCATCACAAGTTCCATCAACATAATACAACTACAGAGTATGTATTACCGTATGAAGACAAGAGAAGAGTGGTTGCAAAAGATGCACTCCAATGATCCCAAGTAGCATACAAGAGATGAAGTTGAGGCGTGAGCAAAACCTTGGATAAAAGACTTGAAGAACTATTCTAAAAATAAAAGCTTAAAAGTAGTGTATCAATGGAGAATGGCTACTACGTATGTGTGTAGTTCTTCTTCCAAGTTACAACAACTTGTCTACGTATCTTACTTCCTAGAGAAGCAATCTTAATTAATCTAATTAATATCTAAGTCTTAATAGAATAATAATATTACATGATGATTATTAGACTTAGATATTATCCTTAAAGCACTTTACAAAAAGTGGTAATGATGGAATACAACAACTATCACTTGGGTTCCATTTAGGAGGCGCCAAGTGTAATTTAGCATCCACTTGAAAGTCAACAAATCCAGCTGAGAGGAAGAGATAAGGGTGGTTACTCATCATGTCCTCAAGTGGCCACACAAATATCTCAATGGTCAGCCGTCATATAACGCTGTAGCGTCTCCTAGATAGCATACCGCTGCAGCGCTAAAGCAAAAACATCAAACATATTCACAAAGGCATTGACTATGCCCAAGGTTTAAGGAATTAACTTATAACCTATATTTATTCTAATATTCATATATTCACATATTTAAGTACTAAGCTTACTTGAGAAGTAAGCTTAATTTAAGTATTAGGAGCATAAATAACCTATATAAAATAGGGTTATCAGGAGGCTGTATAAGCCGACAGCTACCACAGCTGTTGCGGCGGCTACTTTCCAAAATGTTGACGCCCACCCTCTACCACCTTCGCCTTCCTTCCCATTGTTTCCCTCCCTTGCGCTCATTATCTGTCTACTCAATACTATTGAATATGTTTGTAATTCAATTGCTTTTAGTAATATGCTTTCGGCCGTAATTCAATTGTTTGTAATGGGCCAATATGTGGCCCAGTCGAAATATACGCCCAATATGGGTGCTGCATCTTTGTATATATACACCTTCGACTTCTTACAATAATAAGAATCTTTCAATACAGTTTTGAATTACGCTTTAATTGCCTTGCCCAGTTTTCCTTCTCTTTTCCGGGTTTTCTATTCTTTTCCTTCTCCCTGCGCAACTCTCCTCCAACAAATTGGTATAACAGAGCTATAAAGATCCTTCAAGATTCATCATGGCGATGCGAGACAACAGTGGCGGAGGAATTCCGACGAACCTCCTTGTCTTTAATGGAAAAGATTATGACCGATGGTGTGCGCAGATGAAAGTCTTGTTTCGTTTTCAAGATGTACTTGAAATCGTGAATGATGGTGTTCCACCACAAGGCATTGGGGTTGAAAGATGGAGAATCAATTGGTGACACTAGTGGAAAAATGACATTATTAAGCATCATTTAGTGTCGGGTGTTTGAAAACCCGACACTAAATGTGTGACCGGTGGCATTTTTGCAATTAAATTGAAGATTCCATTTTTCGCGCCTACCTTTAGTGACGGGTGTTTAAACAACCGACGCTAAAAGTATTTGCTTTGGACATTTAGTGTCGGTTGTTTACACACCCGTCACTAAATGTCCAAAGCAAGTACATTTAGTGTCAGTTGTTTAAACACCCGTCACTAAATATCCAAAGCAAGTACATTTAGTGTCGGTTGTTTAAACACCCGTCACTAAATGTCCCAGTTTTAATTTTTCGCACAAAACACGCTCTTCTCATCCTCACAGAAACACACTCTTCTCTTCCGCACAAAACACGCTCTTCTCTTCCTCACAGAAACCCTTCTCTTCCTCACACAAGAGGCGCTCCATTCGCGAACTCCGTTCTCCTCCCCGCCTCGCCGTGCACTCCGTTCGCGAACTCGTCGCCACCACTCCACCCTCTGTGACGGTTTAGGGTTTTCATCTTCCCTGTCTCGCTTCCTCACAGAAACCCTTCTCTTCCTCACACAAGCGGCGCTCCATTCGCGAACTCCGTTCTCCGCCCCGCCTCGCCATGCACTCCGTTCGCGAACTCGTCGCCACCACTCCACCCTCTGTGACGGTTTAGGGTTTTCATCTTCCCTCTCTCGCTTCCCTCTCTCAGTCGCGAAAACAATGTATCAGTCCCCAATTTCTTAGTGAATCACGAGCTTTCTTCTTCAGTTCTTCTTCTTATCAGGTTAGATTTCTTCTCCTCTTCTTTGATGATTGTTTGATTTGGGGAAAATTGTTCAATTTCTGCGTGAATTGAAAACCCTAATTTCTGATTTTTTAAATTTGGAATCCCTGATTGTTGCTTCTGATTTGGGTGTTTAATTTGATTGTTTAATTGTTTATTTTCTGATTGTTGCTTCTGATTTGGGTGTTAGTTATCAGTTATCAACTAGCTTTGAGTTCTAGTTTTGCTGAATGAGTGTTAGTTATCAGTTATCACTTATCACTATAACAATTTTTTGTTAATTTTCCAGAAACCTTGTCGAGAGCTACTCTTCATCTGTGGTTAAACAATAAGATGTTGTTCTTGAAACATAGTGTCTATCTTTCCAGATTTTGCTTTCTGAGGAATGTTCTGTAAAATAAGGTCTTTGGTATTAGCTTTAGTATTTAACCTTAAATATCACTCTTTGTTGCAGAAGCTGGTGGTACTGAAAAGCTAGATGGAATATATTGTTATGTACTAAAATTAAGGGGAAATTGGTACTCAAAGACTTTGATATTGAAAGAGAAGTTGGTGGTACTGAAAAACCAACTGTGAAGACCTTTAATGCTAGTGTCACAGAACATACTTTGAAGATTCACTTCTACTGGGCTGGAAAAGGAACCACTGGCATACCAACAAGAGGAGTTTATGGATCTTTAATATCTGCTATTTCAGTGGATCCTAGTAAGTCACATCCTGCATCTTCCTGTTACATAGCCATTATCACTTTCCTCTTATTCTATCTATCATGTTTTTGAAGATTTTACTTGTTTCAAATTGTTTGCCATTTAATTTTATTTCACTAATACTTTAATTTATTGTTATCTCAAATAACAGAAAATATGTAACAGAAATGATAATCTGTCCACGTAGAAAAAAGTTTGTGGGGTCTGCTGGTTTGAAGTTGTGGTGGTTGCTTAAGGGCTAGGGTATAGTCTTTGGTTTTGAGTTATTGCTAGCCTTGTGTTTACTTTTTAGTGTTCTCGAGTTGATCTTAATCTTAGACCATAGTAGTGCTTCCTTCTTTTGTTATATAGTTTCTTTGCTGATTTTGACAATTAGCAACTATACAAATCTGTTTGTTTATTGTGATTGAACTAGTTTTGGATTGTAATTAAACTAGTTTTGGATTGTGAAGATGACATTTGGGGGTTCTTGACTGATTTCATTGTAATTAAACTAGTTTTGGATTGTGATTCCTTAAGGGAACTTTAATTCTTGTTTTGGATTGTGATTCCTTAAGGGAACTTTGAATTTGTTAACTGCATAATTTGTAGTATTCTTTGAAGGTGTTAAAGTCCTTAATCATTTCATAATATCATTTTGTAGTACTATTAATTTATCCAATATTCATAATTTTCATGCAGGTAAGTTGCAACTGATATTCCAAGTGATTTTTTAGATCAAATTGGATTTCTAGAAGTGGAAAGCTGAGTACAGTGGTATACGAATAGCGCGAACCGGAAATCGCCGTTGCTCGGACGGGTCAACCCGGGAAGTTCACTGTCAAACCCGCTTCTCACTCTTGCATCTGCTTCTCGGTATATTACTTATTCAATTTCTTGTCTAGATTAATCATTTGAGTTCATTCCCTGATCAAAATTATGTTAATATTATTAAATACTAGTAACAATAGTAACATGATTAAACACTTGTCTGTTGTGTTTTGTGGGCTGATTTTATTGTTGCACTAGAGCATATTAGTATGTGGAGTTGTTGGAGTTATTGTTCATGTTTCTATGAAGAATCATGCTATAAAAAAGAACCTTATTAATGAAGCTTTAAGTTTACTATGTTGGTTTGATGTTATACATTTATATTTTTACTTGTTTTGATTTATGAATTTATTTTTACTATCTTGGTTTGATGTGATAGTTTGATTTTGATTTATGAATTTATTTTTACTATCTTTGGGAGCAGGTATAAATTTTTGGTTAAAATTATACTTTACACATTTATTTGGAATTAGAATGATTGAATATAATTTGTTTCAGTAATTTTTAAACTTGTAGGTATTTGATGACTCAAAGGCATACACCGAAGAGGAGATTTTTGAGGTTCGTCTGCTTTGGTCAGAATTTTTTATGAAGATTCGCACGGAGCAAAAAGATACATTGTTTAAAATTCTTTGATTCTGTTAATTTGTATACTGTCTGTGATGCATACTTTTAATAGAATTGGTCGTTTCTGTTATGGTTGCTGTCTGTGATGCAATCTGGTAATTTGTACAACTATAGATTCAGTTTAGTTGTTGTCTGTGAAGTGGTCAGTTTTGGGATTGCAATCTGTGAATTGGTCTGTGAATTGGTCTGTGAATTGGTCTGTTTTGGAATTGCTGTCTGTGAATTGGTCAGTGAATTGGTCTGTTTTGGAATTGCTGTCTGTGTAATTTGTACAACTATAGAATGGAATGGTTTTAGAATGAATTTGTCTGTTTTGGAATTGGTCTGTGAATTGGACTGTTTTGGAAATGGTTGTTTCTGGGAATTGGTCATTTCTGGGATACAACAGGTTTCGTAAGGATAAAAAAATGAATGAAACTAAAATGTGTAAAATGACATTTAGTGTCAGTTGTTTCAAAAAACCGACGCTAAATGTCATTTCTGTTGACGTTGAGAGACATTTAGCGTCGGTTGTTTCAAAAAACCGACGCTAAATGTCATTTTTAAATGACGTTTAGAGACATTTAGCGTCGGTTGTTTCAAATAACCGACGCTAAATGTCATTTTTAAATGACGTTTAGAGACATTTAGCGTCGGTTGTTTAAACCAACCGACGCTAAATGTCCCCTTTGATACATTTAGCGTCGGTTGTTTCAAATAACCGACGCTAAATGTCATTTTCAAATGACGTTTAGAGAGATTTAGCGTCGGCTGTTTCAAATAACCGACGCTAAATGTCCCCTTTGATACATTTAGCGTCGGTTGTTTCAAATAACCGACGCTAAATGTCATTTTTAAATGACGTTTTGGAGACATTTAGCGTCGGTTATTTAAAACAACCGACGCTAAATGTCATTTCTGTTGACGTTGAGTGACATTTAGCGTCGGTTAAATAAGCGACGCTAAATGTCTATCATTTAGCGTCGGTCGATTTAGCGTCGGGCGGTAACCGACGCTAAATGTCCAATTTAACCGACGCTAAATGTCTTTTTTCCATTAGTGTGAATTCATTACGAGGTTAGTAACTCTAACTAATCAAATGAAAGGCAATGGTAAGACTGTATCTGAAACAAGTAAAGTAGAAAAAGTGCTTAGATCCTTAACTCCAGAATTCGATTATGTTGTAACTGCCATCGAAGAATCCAAGAACGTAGGTGAAATGAAGTTAGATGAACTTCAAGGCTCCTTAGAGGCTCATGAATTGAGAATTAGGCAGAGAAGTTCAGAGAAAGAGACTGAACAAGCCTTACTATCACACTCCTCTAAGAAAAATTGGAAGGCAGGCAACAAGAAAGAAAAAGGAAAATGAAAGGGTAAAGAAAAGGGATCTGGCAGCAAGAAAGAAGAACAAAGAAGTTTCGACAAGAAGGAGCAAGATCTGTCGAAGGTGCAGTGCTATAACTGCCAGCAATTTGGGCATTATAGGAACAAATGTAAGAACAAGAAGGTTCCTAGGAATAAAGATGCTGAAGCCAAATTTGCAAGTGATGGAGGCATAGACTCTGATTCTGACTTAGAAGGATTAATGCTAATGGCAGTCATAGATGATGAGATTGAAGAAGACACTCATCTCAATGTAACAGTTGCTGAAAGTAGTGAGCAAAACAGTGGGAACACTAGTGAAAGTGGAAACACTTGTGATGCTCAAAATACTTGTGCAATGTATGTGTGGCAGGGCGTGGTGACACTGGTGATGCCTCCAACATGGCCAGCAACAATGATGAAGAATTATCCTTCATGACCGCTACTGACACAGAATTGTTGTTGCTGAAGGCAGACACAAATGAGATCGAAGAAAAATCTGTCGAATGGTACCTCGACACAAGATGCTCAAACCACATGTGCTGCCATAAGGAGTGGTTTGTCGAACTGAAGCAAATAAGTAAAAGAATCAAATTTGCAGACAACAGCAGAGTCACTGCAGAAGGAATTGGTACCGTAAAGTTTCTGTCGAAAGATGGAAAGTGGTGCTACATTTAGAAAGTGTTCTATGTACCAAAGATGAGGAGCAATCTGCTAAGTCTTGGGCAGATGATTGAGAAGAAATTCTCTGTCGAAATGGATGATAACAGTCTCAGCTTGTTTGATTCAAACAAGAGGCTGATCCTGAAGGTGCCAATGCAAAGTAACAGAACCTTCATGTTCAAATTGCAAGTAATTGAAGAGCAATGCCTCACAACCACTGTTGATGATGAAAACTGGAAGTGGCACAAAAGATTTGGCCACCTAAACTTCAACAGCTTGAGACAACTACATGAGAGGAAGATGGTTCATGGGCTGCCAGCAGTGAAAATGCCTGGTGAAGTATGTGATAGGTGCTGCAAATCGAAGCAACCTAGAAACTCCTTCAAATCAGAAGTGTCAGGCAGAGCAAAGAAGAAGTTAGAGGTGATATTCTCTGATGTTTGTGGTCCCTTTGAGGTCATTTCATTAGGAAGGAACAATTACTTTGTCACCTTCATTGATGAGTACACTAGAATGGCATGGGTGTACTTGATCAATAAGAAGAGTGAAGTACTTGAAACATTCAGAAACTTCAAGGTGATGATTGAAAAGCAAAGTGAGTGTGCAATCAAAACTCTTAGAACATATGGAGGTGGTGAGTACAACTCACATGAATTTGCAAAATTCTGTGAAAATGAAGGCATAGTACATGAAGTCACTTCACCTTACACACCTCAGCATAATGGAACAGCTGAGAGGAAAATTTGAACCATCCTCGACATGGTGAGAAGTATGATGAAGGAAAAGAAGCTACCTCACAGTTTATGGGGAGAACTAGTAGCCACAGCAGTATACATTCTGAACAAGTACCCCACAAAGAGATTGATTGGGAAGACACCTGAAGAAGTTTGGCTAGGAAGAAAGCCAAGTGTCAAGCATCTCAGAATAATTGGCTCATTATGTTACAGACATGTCCCTGAGCAACTAAGGAAGAAGCTGGATGATAAAGCACAACAAATGATCCTTGTTGGTTATTGTCATACCCTAATTTTGCCCGGTTAATCAAAAATCCCAAAAAGAGTTTTTTTCCTACTCTCTGGTTGAGCCACGTATCATTTTAAGCCCGCGCGCGCAATATTATTTTTGATGCTTCGTCAATTTTATGAGCCTATTGGTATTGGCATAAAATACAATATAAACAAATTAAAAGTGTAAATATCCTTTCTTTTTGAAGCTGAACAATAACAAATATCCTTTTATTATATAATCAGTTTCTTTTTACACGTATAAACAAAAAAGGAGAAAAGAAGTAAATATTACAGTTTTTTTAAAAAAATATATAATACAAAATTCAAAAAAAGAGGAAGAGGGTGCAGCTTGCAGCTGCCCCATCTAGGGTTAGGGTTATCATTTTTCTTTCCTTGTTGCTGTCCTCCATTGCCAGCCCATTGCCACCTATTGTCCTTTGTCCTTTTGATTCCTCCCCAACTGCTGTCCTTTTTTCTGCCCTAATTGTTGACTGTCCTTTTGTTTTTCTTTTGAATTCTGATGCTGTCCTTTTACCCTAAAATCCTCCTCAGCCCTGCACCACAACAGCACTATAAATACCAAATAGTGGCACACATTTCGAGGGGAGAGACAGTGACCGAAAAACAAAAAAACAGAGAGAAGATTTACATGAAATTTAGGGTTTCCTACTGAAGACCTAACAAAAAACAACACCAATTTTTTTTCCTGAAAATAGAGCAGAGGCAGCAACAATAGGATCTAAGAGGTATTTTCCTATTCCCTAGAGTTGGTTTCTTCTTTCTGTATCTGTTAAAAAAAATAGTAATATCAATTAGGGGAGAGGGAGGAGACAGTAGTTAGAGGAGCCAGTAGAGGAGGAGACAGTAAGGAAAGGGGAGTTTTGTACCTACGGCCACCGTTTACGGTGGCCACCGCCGTGGCCTCGCCGTGAGCCGCCGTGAGCCATCACCCCACATCGCCAAACCGTAGCCAAGACAACACCGAACACACCTCTCCCCTCACGCCCCTCTACCACCGTCAACCACCACTATTAACAGCCACCAAATCTTGGCCATCCACCCCCCTCGCACAACCACTACCCAACCCGTACACCATACCTCTCCCCTCGCGCCCCTCTACCACCGTCAACCACCACTGTTAACAGCCACCAAATCTTGGCCATCCACCCCCCTCGCACAACCACTACCCAACCCGTACACCATACCCCTCCCCAACCGAACCCAGCCACCAACGTCGCAACCACCATCGTCGAACCCAACGTAGCCACCACCGCCTCGCACCAAACACTTCCCCAACCGACGCCATCGCAAGTCAAAACACCCCCCGGTGGCCGGCGTCCGCAAGTCTTCCCTCTCCCCATTTTTTTTACTGTCACCGTTAAAGGAGAAAGGTTAGGGCGGTGAGGAGAAGAGAAAGTAGGGAGGCGGCGAGAGGATGAGGGGGACGGCAGTGAGGAGAAGGGGACTAGGGTTAGAGAGTGGTGGTGAGGGGAGAGGAAGGTGAGGCGCGACTGAGAGACGGCGAGAGGATGTAGATACGGCGGTGAGAACAAAATGAAATTAGGGTGAGAGAGTGTGAGAATGGGAGTGCGGCGCGCTGGGAGTGAAGAGGTTAGAAATTAGGTTTTTTTTTTAGGTTTTGCTTTATATATGTGTTAGGTTTCGTTATTTTTAATTTTGTTTTTTTAAAAACACCATATTGCTTTTTACACCCCTATATTTCACTACCGCAGCCTCCCTGAGAGTCCCATGATTCATGGGCTGAGAAATCTGAAACTGAACTGGACTACTGCTGTTTACATCTGTTTTCTTAATACAGCCCCCTTGTTTTATTTTTCGGGTTTATCCCTGCACCCTAGTTTCTGCTTCGCATACCCCTGTGAAAAGCCCATAAATTTGTGGGCTGGCAGAACTAGCAGTACACTGCTTTACGCACCCCCAGTTTTTAAAATACAACCCCTATTTCTAATTACACCCCTTTTTTAAAAAAATACACCCTCTGCTCCTTTTCACACCCGCTTTTTAAAAAATACAAACTCCTGTAGCTAATGACAACCCATTTTACCATTACACCCTTTTTTTTTCGTTCCTTTTTTTGCTTTTTCTACAAATAAATAATTTCTTTCACAAATCCATTTTTCTCTATGAAAATAGACATTTCTTTTTCAAAAAATATAAATAGGGGACTAAGTCAACTGTACAGTCGGGTTAGTCTGCTTTTTAGGTCCCTAATGAGCCGTTACGGATCATGTCCTAAAATCCCTATTTAAAACAAACAATTTCTAAATTAAAAAAAATACAAACACATCTCTTTCATTTCAAAAATAAAAAAATCTTATTTTTAAAATAGGGGATTAAGTCGGTCGTACGGCCGGGTTAGTCGCCGTTTTAGGGTAAGTGAATTGTGGCCCTTCAGAGCCCCAGCGCTCCATCAGACCCCCAGTGGTCCTTCAACATAGATCACGCAGTCCTAAAACCCCTATATTAAAAAATACCAACCAACAAACATTTTCTACCCAAGAACTACGTAGCTTTGATTTCTTCATCGCACCTGGAGATACGTAGGAGCAGGGGCCCACTCCTGTCAAGCACAAAAAACCAAAATTTTTATTAAGTCTTTTTCTTTCAACAAAAGGTAAAAATTAACATTTTCAAAATTAACATTTTTTTTCCTACAACTAATTAGCAGGTAACCTTCCTTAGGAAGGATGTCGTGGGGTGCTAACACCTTCCCCATGCATAACCGACTCCCGAACCCTAATCTAGTCTCAAATGCCTTTATCCATTCCAAAGGGATTTTCCAATATTTGCCCTTAAACTAAACTTTGGTGACGGCTTCATTTGTGAACCTTCGAGGAATCCTCACGCGGATTTTTTGGTCGCTACAGTTATCATTCGACAGGAGCATACAAACTGTATGACCCTGTGCAGAAGAAAATAGTGAAGAGCAGAGATGTCATAGTAGATGAGTCGAAAAAGTGGAACTGGGATACTCAGAATGAAGAAGGCTGTGAAAGAACTACAGTACTAGACTTTGATGAAGTTCAGGACCTAAAGGATCAGAATGTAACTACTGAAACTGCAGAACCTGTTACTGTCGAACCTATCAGAAGGTCACAGTGGGAAAGGCAGAGATCAGTAAGGCTAAAAGGATTCGACACATTCCCAGATTCTGCTATTAAAGCAGAAGGAGACCTGACTCACTTTGCACTAATGGCTGAAGCAGAACCAGTGAGCCTGAAGCAAGCTCTTAATCACAAACAGTGGAAGGAAGCTATGATTGATGAGCTGAAGTCAATAGAGAAAAATGGCACATGGAAGTTAGTCGAACTTCCAAAGCAAAAGAAGGCAATAGGTGTGAAATGGGTCTACAAAACCAAAGTCAAACCCAATGGAGAAGTGGCCAAGTATAAGGCCAGATTAGTAGCTAAAGGTTTCCTGCAGAAGCCTGGGTTGGATTTCAATGAATTCTTTGCCCCTGTAGCCAGGATCGAGACCATAAGACTGGTAGTGGCATTGGCAAGTCATAAAGGCTGGCCCCTACATCAACTTGATGTAAAATCAGCATTTCTCAATGGACCTTTGGAGGAGGAAGTCTATGTTTGCCAACCGCCTGGATTCGAATTAAAGGGACAAGAAGACAAGGTATTCAAGCTTGAGAAGGCTCTATATGGACTTAAGCAAGCCCCAAGGGCATGGAACAAGAGAATTGATGGATTTCTTTTGGCTCAAAAGTTCACTAGATGCACCAATGAACATGGTGTGTATGTTAAGAAGAATGGAACTGAAACTCAATTGCTGTTGTGCCTGTATGTAGATGATCTACTAGTAACTGGCAGCAATGAGATTGAAGTCGACTCCTTTAAGAGGGTGATGATGTCTGAATTCGAAATGAGTGATCTAGGACATCTATCATATTTCTTAGCAGTGCAATTTGTGAAGACAAGCAAGGGAACATTTCTGCATCAGTCGAAATATGCAGCAGATATCCTGAACTGATTTGACATGACCAATTGTAAGGCAGTTTTGACACCAACTGACACAAGCAGCAAGCTGTCGAAAGATGATACAGAGAGTGAAGTAGATGCCACCCTCTACAAACAGATTGTTGGTTCCCTTAGGTACCTCTGCAACACTCGACCTTACATTATGTTTAGTGTTGAAATGATCAGCAGATTCATGGAGAAACCAAGAACCTCCCATCTAATAGCTGCAAAAAGAGTGCTTAGGTACATAAAGGGAACTCAAAGTCAGGGTATTCTATTCCCTAGTAAGACTGAGTCGAATGCTACCGCTGAAGTGTTTGGTTACACTGATTCCGACTGGAGTGGGGACAAGAGTGATCGAAAGAGCACAAGTGGCTATGTCTTCATGTATGGAACAACACCCATCTCATGGTGCTCGAAGAAGCAAAGCATAGTAGCTTTATCCTCCTGCGAAGCAGAGTATGTGGCTGCCTCATTTGCAGCATGTCAAGCATCATGGCTAAGCATACTATTGGCTGAAACTGGCCTGCACAAAATTACAGCAATGAAGTTGCTGATCGACAACAAGTCTGCGATAGATCTGGCCAAGAATCCTGTCGCCCATGGTAGGTCGAAGCATATAGAGACCAGATATCACTTCCTGCGTGATCAAGTCAACAATGAGAAGCTGAACCTGCAATATTGTTGCTCGGAACTTCAAGTAGCTGATGCAATGACCAAGCCATTGCAAAAGGGAAGATTTGAAGAACTAAGAACAATGCTTGGGATGATGTCACTTAGCAATGTGAATTAAGAGGGAATATTGAATATGTTTGTAATTCAATTGCTCTTAATATTGTTAAGTGTAACTAATAAAACATCCAATGGGCCACATTGGCCCAGTCGAAATATAGGTCAAATATGGGCGCTGCATCTTTGTATATATACACCTTCGATTTCTTACAATAATAAGAATCTTTCGATACAGTTTTGAATTACGCTTTAATTGTCTTGTCCAGTTTTTTCCTCTCTTTTCTGTGTTTTCTTTTTTTCCTTTTACATGCGCAACTCTCTTCCGACAAATACTGGTTAGCTAATTAAATAATCTTCACTGTCCATTCACACAGAGGCAAAAAGCAAAAAACTATCGCCGCGACCATGCATATATATTCAACTTTTTTTCTTTTCCCAAGGCAATGTTTTGAACTTCATCGTGTAAAGAGAGTAGTAGATGGTTTCCAATAAAAACCAAAATAAAGTAGCAGTGGTTTCCAAGGTAATGTGTGTTGGTTTCCAAGGCAATCAAAGAATAAACATCCGATGGAGTCTCCACGTCACCCTTCCCGCCTCACCCCCCCTCTTTCCCTCCAATTCTTTGGCCAGTTGCTGACCGCCATGTGTCCACCAAGTGTCCTGCCCTCCCCTTTCTTTTCTTGCATGCGCAACACGTTCCATTCTCTCATCTCTCATCTCTCAGAAGCTTTCCTCATCTCCTTTCTTTCTCTCTGCAGATTTTCTTCCTCTCACTCTCTCCTCGCCGCCGACCTCCTTTCCTCCTCCCACACCATCACCGCCGTCAACCACGAACCAAGCTTTCCTCATCTCCTTTCTTTCTCTCTCGCAGATCTTCTTCCTCTCACTCTCACCTCGCCGCCGTCCTCCTTTCCTCCTCCCACACCATCACCGTCGTCGACCACGAACCTCTCTTTTCGTATCCTTCCTTCACCCTGTCTTTGCGTTTCTGTCCAACACCACTGTCCCTCCGCGCGAACTCCTCCCCTGCACCGCCGCAAGCAACAGGTCGCCGCCGCGACGCTTTATCCTTCTGCACCGGCGAGTTCTCCCCCACCTTCGCGAAGACTCTCTCTCTCTCAGTCACACTATTTCATATTGCTTCTCTCATTACAATCCATGTTTTCATTTATTTTTTGTTTAATTTTACAATTTTGAAATCTGAAGTGACATAATATCAACGTGATAAATACCTTTGTTATGTTTTGATTTTGGATTTATAGGACATGATGATGATGATGATGATGATGATGATGATGATGATGATGATGATGATGATGATGATGATGATGATGATGATGATGATGATGATGATGATGATGATGAAGATGATGATGATGATGATGATGATGATGGTGGTGGTGGAGCTTCATTCACATGGTATAGGTATGCTTCGTTTTGCAGTTTTTGCTATGGGATAGAAATTTAAGGTGATATATTGTATTGTAGTTGTTAATTCTTTCCAGTAATTACTTATTATTCAGTTGGGTGTAAGTACTAATTTTGTTATTTGTGTTTGTACTGGAGAGTAAAATTAAATGAAACGTCTCATTGCTTTTGATTGTGCGTTCTGTATTTGGCATTGATCCATTCATTGTAATTATGTTGGGGTCAAAACTCATATAAGGTACTTAAATGGTTCATTACTCTAATGGTGTCATTTGGGGGGTAGTTAAGCCAATGATTACAGCATGTAGTAAGGGTGTTAGAGGGATATAGCATCTATAAGTTAGGAACTTGGGTGTGAGGTTCTACACTTCTACTGCCATTTTCTTCATGTGATTATTCTTTCTGCTCTTTCTTTCCCTATTACGTTATTATATTATGGATGACCAATTTGGTTTGACACTTTGACTATTGGAACATATTTTTTCTTCACCATCTGCCACGGTGCCTTGATTTTTATGTGGCTAATAGATCCTGGGTCTAAAACATCTAATCTAAAGACTTGGAATCTGTCTCTTCCAGCTTTGAATGATGAAGATGGTTCTACAGCCCGCTATCACTGATCTATGTGTCACCCATGGGAACTCTCAAAAGGAGTGACACTGGTGAGTAAGTAGGATTTTGAATTGTTGTGGTGTTTATCAGTCATGTTGTTGGGTGTGGATAAATGTTTGTACATTTTCTTTATTTCATAATTATCCTCTATATATGAGCATCTTTGAAATTTTAATTGCTATCTATTGCAACCAACAAACAGGATTGGTAAAGTATATTAAGCACATTTTCAGATATGAAGTAGTTGTCAAGAATCCTATTATGATCACCTTTAATCTTCAGGACATCATTGTTGCTAATGCAGTCCCAAAAATCAGAGGTAAATCAAATTAATAAAAACGGTTTATAGATGATCATTTTTTTTTGATAATAATAGGTATAGATGATCATTTTAAAATCAAAGATTTTGGTTCTCTCAAATATTTTCTTGAATTTGAATTGGCAAGATCTTCCAAAGGAATAATTCTTTCACAAAGAAAATATGCATTGGAACTTCTACAGGATCTTGATCTTCTTGGCTGCAAACCAACCACACCAAGTAGTCCAGGAATAAAGCTCAGCTCTTCTTCTGGTGGTGAGACATGCTCAAATTGAACACTTTTAAAATGACAATTTCTGGGCATATAATTGCTAACTGAGACTTGAATGAATTCAACTACTTGACATCTGTGCCACCATGTTTCACCATGTCATGCACCTATTTTGTACCACTGTTCTGGTTTGGATTGAGTTTGATATCATTTGATTTGTTTTCTAACCAAGTTGATTACAGGGGTCTTGCTCCCATGTCTGACTTTTAAAATTCATGTGAATTATGCTTTGTGCAGGTATTAAATCAGTATACCAGTGGGAAGGAAATGTATGTATTCCTGTTGATGAAGAAGGCTACTTGGACCTATACTACTGATAGGAATTGGAGCTTTTGTTTCAAAACGTCTTCATCTTAACATTAGAATTTATTCTTTTGTATTTATTTGTATGGTCGATTAAGGCTCTTATGGAGTTGTTTGGAAGTTTTGTTATAGCTTGACTTTCCAGCTTTGTGTTACAAATTGACAAATCCAAACTGATTCCGAGGTACTACTTATAATCAAGATTAGGCAATCTCTTCTAGAAGCACTGACAGAACATATCAAAGAAAATCATGGATCTGAGTAAGGCCGATACATCTTAAAAATTATGTTGCTATGCATTTTGAATTTGCTTTGTAAAATGGAGATTTTGAGTTGCATATATTACTTGATCTTGAAAAAATGATTGAAGAAAGGAAAACTTAAAACCATATATCTGTCACTAACAGGAATACCGGGAATCAGAGAGTTGACTTTCTGAGAAAGAGTTTAAAGAAATGTTGAGAAAAGTGTGGTTGGTAAGTGGCAAAGGTATGATCTTTGGTTCTCTTTCACTCCTCATTCACAGTTTTTATTCTAGATCAGAAAAAGTCAGCTTTTGTAGCTTTTGTTGTTTCTCCTACTTCAATGAATAAATAATTAACCCCAGGTAATCTAGCAAGGGTGTGGTTGCTAATGCTAAGTTGTATACTTTTTTCTAAATCACTCTAGCTGGTGTGAATGTCATTTAAAGTATTTCAAAAATCAATTGACATGATTGCTGAAAGATAAAGGAAGCAATGTGAACTCTTCACTTTCTGCTGAAGCAAGATAAAGTTTGAGAGATAAAGGAAGCAATATTAAGTTAAACTGAACTAATAAAATCCGGAATTACAAATGATGTGATTTTGCATTTTGTAGAACTATATAGTGATACTAGAACTGTAGAACCATAATGGAATATTTAAATTGAATCGAGTATCCTTTACCTTTTAGCACAATTAATCTTTCAGCTATGTTGTCATTTTGTAAACAGTTTTTAAAGACCCAACACATAAAATTAAACACTTATATCAATGGCTATGTGCTCCTTATTTTAAAGCATTTATCTGGTGTTTAATTCTCTTAGCATTCTGCATTATCTATATCTATGGTTCTTACTTTGTTAGCACCAAATTTCTTGATTTCAGGCAGGTTCTGCAAATAATCTGCATTACTAATTACCAATAGCCAATATGGCTGACTTGATGCATTGATAAATATGCATTTGGGGAGTTGGCAGCACAAGCTTTACTTAGGTGTGATGTGATCAAATGCTGCAGACTATGCTACTTGGCCGATTGGGCAAATCTTTTGATTTATGTCTTTATTGTTGTTGTTATTTTCAAGTGTTGAGTTGATTCCCATTTATATCTTAGATTTAGAATAAGTTGCTTCACCTTATGGCAGCCTGGTAGGTATGCCTCTTTTCTTGATTTTTGGTACGCAATTATTTAGTTTCCGGTGCAGGCCTATAATTGATATCTAAGATTTATAATAACCTGCTTTGTGCCGCTGGCGATGAAGGTTCTGGTTTCGGTTTCAATCCTTTTCGCGCTGATCAGGTCACTGTTAATATTAGTAAAATTTTCTCTATTTTCAAGCTCTGTTCACAATTTTTTTAAGCACTAGATTTCTAAAAGTTTGACATGTAAGTTTTATTGCTTTGTCAGGTTTGAAGAGGGCACAAATATGTGAACCGTGGTGCTAAAGATTAAAAGGAGCTTTTGACCATTAAAAAGGAAAAGATTGAATTCATCAAGTTCAAGATGGTTTTTGAGCCTTGCTGATTAATAAATGGATATTCGTAAATTGCTGATTGCATGTGTTTTCCTTTGTGGATCTGGATTGTTGGTGAGTTCTTTCATTTTTCCTATTTGCTTTGTTGTTTAGGCATTTATTTTGCTCTATAGTCTAATGCTTTTAACTATTGTACAACAAATGAACTGCACTTTGTTGGCTAGGAATGTTATTTTGGAGTTGTTTTTATTTTTTGAACCAGTTGGCAGGAGGTGTTACTATGGTTGTAGTAGCTGGAATTGGCCTTGTGTTCGATTTTCTGTTGAATGTTCCTATCAGAGGCACTATGAGGTTGTAAACAGGTAGGAGGGATTTCATATTTATTGTAATAAGGTGGGGTACTAGGAAGTTGTCATTGAATGAATTTTTTAGTCTTATTATTGTAGAGTTGTGTTCTTCCGGTCTACTCAAATAAACCAATAAGGGGATTTATCAATTGAGGAGGGTAACATTTTAGTTTCTAATCTAGGAATGGGATGGCTTTTTTGAGTTTCATACAATGGGCTATTTAAGTAAACATTTATCCTATCTCTTTGATTCAGTTTTTAGTAATGCTTAGACATAACCTATTTTTGCAATTTATTCTATTTGAATTTCTAGGCAGTGATATCTGGGCTGCTATTAGATCAGATTCTATTAGGAGTTTGCTGTAGAGTTTTTATGCGTATTTCTGTAGAAGCTGGATGTAAGTATGCCTGCTTACTACATCTCTCTCATGCCTTTTTTGATGATTTTGGCATGTTGCTATAAGAATAATAATTCCTCTTTTTTCCCTTTGCAGCAATCGTAGAATAAGTGCATCGTAGCTATGGTACGACATGAGGATATAGAACATGGCAGTTAGCAGGACAATCACATATCACTCTCTCATTTAAAGCATAAAGCAAAGTGAGTTGTAAGCAAAGTTGCATGCATAGTTCACAATGGATTACATATCAGTTAGTTCAGATTACTTTCGATTGTCCCTTTATACATAGAATCTGACAAAGGCCGATTTAAGAAGAAGAATATTGTGAGGGGTAGGTTTAATGGGTTTGCATTATATAGGAATGGCAAGAGGGGGGAAACGGCAAAAGCAAAATAGTGAAAGGAGTTTATGAGTAAGGGTTGCACTTTTGCTTCTTTTATCTGTGGTTATTGGATGGATTGGTTTTTTGTATTTTATTCAACTAATAGAAGCTCTTATGACATTGTGTTAATAACTCAAAAGGATGCACATCAAGTGAGTTTTTTATGTAGTTCCTCCATTAGAGCATAAATTGGTCGATGGAATCTTTGAATGATCAATGTGGATTATTGTTCTCTCCTACGGTCTTGGTCATTTGTGTTGACTATATATGGTTTTATTCATTCTAATGGTTTTGAGGTTTTTTGTTGGCACCTTTAAAGTTTTGCTTTGTAGTAGAATTGTAAAGAGCAAGATTCCACACCCAATTTTCCCCCTTCTAATTTTACATTTAATAAGTGGCCGAGCTTACCTTTTTTACTTGCATTGTGTTTCTTTGTGTTGGGAGGACTGATATTGGGTGCTTTTGGCTTAGTCAATTGATATTGGGTTGATTCTAATACATTATTTGTTGCACTTTTTGTAGGTTGTTCCAAGTAATTTGGCTGCAGACAACTGATTTCATTTACGATGCCAAAAATTTAATCAAAATTTGTCTTTTTCATATCAATTCTTTTCAAGCACTTTGACTACTTTAAACTAAGCTCTTGACATATTACAAACTCAATGTTAGAATACTGTAGTTACCAAACTATGTCTTTTGTTTTTATATTTATATGCATGAATTATATCATAAATTTTTTTGAGGTGGTAGTCCAATTATCGTAGCTTTTTTTTTTCAAGAATTATCTTAGCTTGAAAGAATATTGATGAATTTATATGCATGAATTTTCATGATCTGTTCTGTTTTTCCTCAGAGTAATTTCTATTCTTTGTCAGATTTCTACTACTCAATTGGTTTGTCAGACTGTTTCTCTGTCCTTCTGCTTTGCTGTCTTTTCTCCCTTTCTTTGGTCTGTGTGCTCATTCCCTTGTATATACTCTTTGTTCCAGCCAAATTTGTGTAGGCGTTGTCTTGGCTTTCTCTGCTCTTTGCATTGTTTGCATGCGAACATTGCCCTTTTTCCCTTCATCTGTTTCAGTTAGCTTTTTCCCTTCCACCCTCATCCTTTTCTTCAGTTATTTTCATTTGTTTTCATACATATTTTATATGTTGACTTTGCTATTCTGTTCATGTAGATGAATCACCATCCTCTCCTTGATAACGACTCTTTTGATGAAGAGTGCCACCTCAGATACCAGACCTACCATTTTGAATATGTTTCTGGATTTGTTAGTTACCAAATCTTTTACATTGGCTTCTTTGTTGTTGTTTACTTCCACAATGTTCCTTATTTTTTTAACACACGTTCTCCTTCTTTCTGCAGACTAAGCAGTTGTTGCCAGTACTTTTTTATGTTGACTGCTATGAGAATGTGCCACGTACTGTGCATTTCTTCGATCCTGCTGGGAATGTTTTCATACTTGGAGTTAAAAAACGCAAGCATAGGCCGTTCTCCCATTGATAACTTTTCTTTTGTTGATTCCGTTCATTTTCATCACCACTGGGTTAAGACTTTGACTAACGAAGATATCAGCTCCCCTATTATGGTATGCAGTGATTTTGCTCTTCCTTTGCATCCCATTTACCTATTTTACATATTTCCTTCATTTGCTCAAACACTACCCTTTTTTGGTTTCCTCCAGTACCTACATGTCGATTTCTGTGGCCTTGCTTTGTTTCCTCTTTCAACATCTGTTTCTCTGGTCAATTCGCGTGGAAGAAAATGGAGGTGCACCTTTCAGTGGGTTAGTGATAAGCCATCCTACTGCTCCATCACTGATGGTTAGGCTCTTTGAGGGGACTTCAGTGGAGTTTGGACTTGCTACGAATAATAATCAGTTAATTTTTGTGAAGTCCATCTAGCTTATGCCTCTTCACAATCCTTTTACCAGTTCGTTTGAACTGCTTTCCTTTTGTTATGTCCTTTTGGGGTTCCAGTGTTGTGTAGCACCACCGCCTCTCTATGTAGGTGGCCATATTTTGTTATATAGGGGTAAATAAGCTACCACCTTTCTGTCAGCGGTTTTATGTATCTTTTGGTTTTATGAATGGAATAAAATTTACTCTACGTTACTAGAATGGACTGTCAGGTCGAACTAACTGTTGTTTTTTGTTTTTTTTTTATGTATAGATACGTGTAAGGCTCCCTGAATTGTTCATCCAGCAACATATTGAAGAGATCTCTTTTCTGGTTATGCTGTGTGATCCAGTGGGCAATGAATTTCAGATCATTGTTGAAAAGTTACATGGCCAAGTCTCTTTCACAACTGGTTGGCGTGAAATGGGCCTTTACTACTCTTTGTAGTAACAGGTTTTTTATGCTAGGAGTAACAGGTTTTTTTATTAAGGTCAAAGATTGTTTTGGTGATGAAGTTGACTACCCAACTCCACCCAAAATTTTTAGGTTTGGTCATGAGCCACTTCCAAACATCAATTTTGATTTGCATGTTGGTGACCATTACCTAAGACAACTAGCTAAGGTTCCTATGCTTTGCCACACCCTCTACAAAAGATTGACTCAACCTGATATTCAATCATGCAGACTGGTGTGTTCATCTGTTTTTTTTTTCTCTTATTTTTTGACTTACTTCTTTTCTTCGTTGTGCTAAAGTAGTAAATAATATTGGTTGCTAATTGCAGTTCATACCTGCTGATTTCTAAGAGCATATCATGCCACTTGGGAAGTTTGCAGTTACTTTGGTTGACATCTTTGGCCATAGATGGACATGCCATATGAACAACGAGCAGGCCAGTTCCTCCTTCTGTGGTTTGGAAGATGGATGGGCTGCCTTTTGCCATATAAAGCTTCTCTCTGCTGGGGGCGCTATTAGGCTTCAAGTCCGCGCTAAAGATCCCACCATATTCTTCTTCCATAGAACCTGAGGCTGTTTTGTGCTTGATCTGGAATAAATCTTAGCCTGCTTTTGTCTGTTTCTGTATTTGCCTAGCTATTGGCAATTCCCCTTTCTCCCTCTTTTGTATTGCCTGGGATTCCTCCTTTTGGGATTGTACTCTATTGACTTTTGCACATTTGCCCCTTATGTATGGGAAATTGGGAATGAAATGGAAAAGGATTAACCTTTTTATATTTATATTATATCATGTACTATTTGTCTATCTAATGGCTATACAACATAATATTGTCCAATTTTTTTAACTCTAAGCACATCTAAGGGATGAATTTGCCATAGCAATTTGATTGTCTTTTACTATAGAAAGCATCACTCCTTTCTTTGATTACAACCAATCCAAATTTAACTTTCTATAAAATATTCGTGACTAGCAATTTAAATCAATTGACTATTAGAAATTTATAAAATTTTCGCGGCTCCCCATTTTCACTTAAATTAACTTCCTGGGTCTTTGTGGTAAAAAAGAGAAATGCAATGGTCCTTTTTAATGCCACGCCTTACTCAAGACTCCTTCAAATCATAACTTATATTCTACACTTTATTTTTTTATCTTCTATCAGTCACATAGTTTATACCTTTTTTTTTTGCAATCCATTGTTGTTTAATTTGGAGGGGATATATGTCCACAAAATTTAAATGGAAGCATATCTACTGTTTTTTCAGTTGTTCATGACTGCCCATTGTTTTCATTGTTTTTACCTTCAATTTCTGATCAGTAGTTATTAGGCCCTTTCATTGACCCACAAACTCTAATTTTGCTCCTATGGATGATATACATACACCTGAGTTTTTGAGCACTATTGTCGCATCTGGTCTTCCACCTCATGAGTTGAGACTTAAAGTTGGGATTCCACTAATGTTATTAAGAAATATTGATCATTCACCTATCTGGAAGCAATATGGGTTTAAAAGTTTATATTCCAAGATTATCCTTAACTCCATACATTTAATTTTCTATCGATTGTTAGATTTGACTTTACGAAGAATTTATATTATTGTTCCACCACAAAATTTGTTATTTTTTCCATGTTCTGAATGCATAATAGTATTTCCAATGGTGTGCCTAACAGTTTGCCATATTTTTCCCTTTAATCCAATTGTTCCATTCAAATCCTCCCAAGTTTATCGATTTTAGAAGGGAAGTTGTTTTAACCTACATTTCAAAGGGCCGCTTCAAAATTCATTGTCCAATGACTGGTGCCCATCTTCGCCCAAGAATAATGCGCAACCAGCCACCTCCTATTCAAGCTCTTCCACCTCATGCAGGTCGCCGTCCCATCTCTAGAGCTACCGCTTCTGATCATCAAGCAGTTGGCCAAAGTGCTGATAATCCTATTGTTATGTGATGCTTTTAATTAGTAGCATTGTTGTACTCTTTCTTTGCCTTAATGATTGAGGTTCTTCATACCTTTATTCTATTATATGATATGTTCAAATTTTATCCTCTTCAAATACCAATTTTTTCGAGTTATAAAAGTCTAATATTATTCTATGAGCCATATTTATTTGACTTAATAAATAACGTTTATACAATTGTTAGAATTTGTCTTTCATTTCTATTAAGCAGTTCCTAAAACTTTGACCCCGTGCATCGCACGGGTCATCCCACTAGTATATATACCAGCAGTGTGGTTTACAAAAATAAACACTACTCCTAGTACCACGTGATATTAGAAGTAATAATGTTTATACCACGAGAACAAACGGTATGTGCATGGGTGCTCAAAATATCTGATTACATGGATATATCAAAAGTCAAAACCCATGCATGTCCAAAACCATTTTTAAAATAACCAAATATTTAGATTTGTTTTTGTCCATGTTCATTTTATTTTTTGGATTTGTATGTCCAAATTTTATAACTAGATAAGTTTACTTAGGCGCGCGCGTGCATAGTAAAAATATTTCTTTTGGTTAATTATTTCCTCCCCATAAGTTAATTATTTTTTGATTTTTTGTATAGAATATTAAGACATATTGAGACATCTTTGTACAATTTTTTTAAATGTTTGTACAAATTGATAATTGAATAACAAATTAAAAAAATTGAGAGTTTTTTTTGACAATAGGCTGAGAGATAAATTTGCATTGATGATCACCATTTTTTTTATCAAAGCATTGATGATCACAGTTGATACATGATAAGCTACCTGAACTAATCATTACAAAGACAAAAAAATTGGTCACACATGATAAGCTACCCCTCCAAATCTAATTATAAGCAAAAATAACTATTTTCACACATATTAAGGATAGTAGTTTTGTGCATTTATTTTTCATGAATTTATGGAAAAAAACAAACAGATTTACTAAACTCTCCCTAATTAATAGTCATATAACATTAATGATCTAATTTAAGGTTAGTTGTGAAAAAATAGCATTAAATGTATGTAGATAAGTTGATATTCGCTTATATTTGAGTTCACCAAAACTAAACACTCTTTTGCTTATAATTAGGTCCGAAGGGAGTATATCAAACAAAAAGACTTCATTTCATTCTATTAATTCTTGGATTTTAAAATTGTCGGCTTGTTCTATTTTAATTCTCGGCTTTTTCTTTTGTTATTAAAATATCATTTTTCAATTTCTATATTAGCACAACAGAATATTTTTCAATTATCATCGGCATACTTACATTGCCAATTATCCATCTCATTAACCATGTATTCCATAAGTAAAAGTACACTTAATAAAAAGACCATTTTAAATAACTATGAAAATATAAATAACGTAAACGTACATTTTAAAAGATAAAGGACGAAAACGAACATTTTAAAAAAGATAAAGGGCGTAAACAATGTACCCAAAAAAAGGGACGTAAACGAATATTTTAAAAAAGACAAAAGGAAAAAACAAAAGAACATTTAATTGTCTAAAAACACAGTTTAACAGTCACTTAACGAAATGACCATTTTAACTAATTAACTATGAAAAGATAAATTACGTAAACGAACACATTTTAAAAGATAAATGATGAAAACGAAAAATCGTGAAAAATCAAAGACCAAAAGTGTATTTTTACCTACAAGCTCTAGTATCTATTTTTTTATCGCAAGAATATTTATTTTGTAAATATAGATTAAATATCATTTTAATCCATGCAATTACAACGATAATCCATTTTAGTCGTTGCAAATTTTTTTTTTTAAAAAAGGTCCTTGCAATTTTTTTATATTCATTTTGGTCTCTGATGCCATTTGTAAGCTGATTTGACACACTTTTTTTCCAAATGAGGTGGCCCATTTTAATACAGTTGACAACGTTGGCGTAGACCCCTTGGATGTGTATATCCAAATTGAAATCCTTAAATGCAACTTGAAATTTGGGGAAAAAACGCATAGAGGGACAAACGAGACAGAGAAAGGACAAACGCGAAGGGGGGTTAGGTGAAGGCGCTGCGAGGGTTGACTGCGACGATGAAGGTGAGGTTGAGGGCAGCGACGCTGTTGTATCCTGTGTTCGGGTTCGTCATTACTTTTCTAGGGTTTTCGAAATTGTTCCATTTTCGAGTTTTCAATAGAAATCGAGGTTGTCTTTTTGGGCATTTGTTAAACACTTGTGATGTAGAGTGATACTTTTTATGCACTTGTTTATCTTTGTTGCTTGTTGTGCTTTTGTATAGAAGTGGGTTTTTGTTGTGGCGACCATAAAAAGCATATTTTTTATGGTTTAGTCAAATATTTGATTCCTTTACTGTTGAATGTCTGTGGATTTATGTTGTGGGGACCAAAACTATACTTTTTGTGCCTAGTCAAATGTTAGTTTTTTTTGCCGTTGAATGCATGTGTTGTGGGGACCAAAATTGTTCTGTTTTTTGTGCCTATTAAAAGATTAGTTTTCTTTCCTATTTATTTATTAGTTTTTGGGAATATGTACAGATATGGTTTTTACTGTTTGCTTTCACCATGGAGGTAATTTTTGAGGGATTAGGTGATATGTTACAAAGGGGGCAAGAAACAATGGTTAAGGGTATTAGCCTTGATAAGTGGAGTTATTTTGAAGTTGTTGGCTTGTTGAATGACTTATGTATAGAACATGGATATCGAATATGGTGGAAGATGGATGAAGATGTGAGGTTTAGGCTTATTAGGGTAGATGCAGTTGCAATAGAGGTTGAAAATTATGGTGAGAACAAAAAACTGTGATTAACATATATGTAGAGCATGATGTGGATATGATGGTTTAGTTGATTCTCCTAAAGTTGTTGATGTTTCTGTTGATGATTGTGTGCAAGAAGACAATAATAATGAATTTGATTCTGACTATATATGATCGAGGATAGTTGTGATGGTGAGGCTAAAGGCATTAATCTACTATCTATCTAAGTTATCTATACAAATAATCGATTAACAAAATATCAATCTTATTGTTCTCCCCAACTAAGTAATTAGAAGATATTTAGGTCATTTTACTTTTTCAAAACTTTTCACTCTCTCACACACTTTTTCAAATTTTTTAGCTCTCTCTCACACACTTTTTCACTCTCTATCTTTCTCTAACTCTCTCATTTCTCTATTTTTTTACAATATATCTACTTTAATTTCATCTATACGTCTTCTCCATTTCCGCTCTTTACTATTATAAAAATTTTCAAATTTTGACAAAATTTTAATATTACGTTTTTTTCTCTATCAATAAGTTTTTTTTCTTGTTTGGAAAATTTGAAACTTTAATACAATTTTGTTTTTTAATCTTCGGGAAATATTACATGTTGCTGACATAATATTATCTCTTTACAATGTAAATTAATTCTTTTCTTGATAGAAAAATGTCAAATATAGAGTCTAGCAGTGAAATATTGTATGCATTATATAACTATTTGGAATCTACTTTAAATTTGTCTTGATATTCACAGAGTAAGGTTCAGACTAATAAAATGTCATCTGAGTCCATTCATAAAAAAAACACCACAACGAACAGTGGCTGAGCTCGCCCAAAATTTTAAGGGATAGAATAACAACTGGCTAATATTTTTTGGTTAAATATCAGTTTTGGTCGTTTATCTTTACTTTTGGTTTCACTTTGGTCCTTTACCTTTTTTTTGGTCCGTTTTGGTCCTTTATCTTTCATTTTCGTTTCATTTTGGTCTCTGCCGTTAGTTTTTTCTAACGGACGCCACGCTCACAGTAAACTGCTGACGTGGCGTCTTAAATTCATTAAATGACGTAGCGTCTTAAATTCATTAAATGACGTGGCATTTATTATTTGAGGTGGCAAATAAATGTATTTTTTAATCCTAAACCTAATTACACATAAGCATTTCAGATTTTTATTTTAAATTAAAACAAAACAATAAATCAAATACCCAGAAATTTAAACAAAACAGTAAATCAAATACCCCAAAATTAAAGGATGATGAACTCTTCAGTCCCTTGTTAATTGATTCTTCAAACTAGACATCGAGTTTTGTATAAGTTCATTCACAGTGACACTAAAACTGAACTTTGGATTTCTGGAAACTCAAGAACCCTAAAACTGAACTTTGGATTTCTGGAAACGCAAGAACGTCAAACGAGAATCAGATCTGGAAACGCAAGAACGACGAACGAGAATGCAAATCAGATCTGAAAACACAAATCTTCGTTTTATCAGTTCTATTTTTGAAAACGCAAATCAGATCGTTCCTGGGTTCCTGGGTTTCGCTTTATCAGTTCTTGTTCCTGGGTTTCGTTTTTTCTAAGATGAAAGGGGATTTGTTGATTCGTTCAATCGTTTCTGTAGAATCAAAAGAACGAAGAGAAAAACCAATATGCAGGAAGGAAAACAGGGATTTACATAGAGAGATCTGAGGAAGAAGATGGAAAAAAAATCAAAAGAATCTTCACGAAAATCCCAGCAATCCCTAATCTCGCGATTGCATCCACTACAAAAAACGGAACAGATTGCGGGGGTTTTACTGCGGAGGTTTTAAAAACCCCCTCAGTTTGACGTTAAAGAAGGAGCTTTTCGCTACTAGAGTTAAAAAAATTGTTTCAATTTAAGGAGGTTTAAAACCCCCGCTGATTGTTGAGAAAAAAAATCCCCAAACCCTACAAACATTAACAAAAAAAAAATCTTTCCCTCTTGCTTCGCATAGTTTCACGTTTTCTTCCCCTTCCTCTCCTGTCGGCTTCTTCCTTCTTCCCCTCCCTCACTCTCCCTTGCTTCGATTTCACAAACCCTCCCACTCTCCCTTGCTTCGATTTCTCATCTCTCAGCTTCAGATTTCGCAAACCCTTTCCCCTCTCTCGGTTCAGATTTCTCAAACATGAGACCCAGAAGCTGAAACCCTCACTCTCTGTATTGCGAAACCCAGAAGCCAAAACCCTCCCTCTCTGTCTTGCGAAACCCAGAAGCTGAAACCCTCCCTCTCTGTTTCACGAATCCCTCCTTTTTTCTCCCGCAAAACCCTTAACCGTCTATCCATCTCTCTCACGAGTTCATCCCTTTCCAGTTGAATGAGAAATCATCTGATCTTGATCCATTGCGAATAAGGGTATAACTATTTTGTTTTTGCAGATTTCAACTTGAGAAAAGCTAAAAGGAGTTGAGTAGGAGAGAAGGAAGAAGCCGACGGGAGAGAAGCAGATTTCAACTTGTTATTATTGATTCGAAAGGTATCTTGTTTTTGGGGTTTGTAATTGTTGGTTTATGTGAGGATTATCAAACATGTTTTATTTTAAGGTTTAATCTTTTGTGCAGAGGGTCTTGTTTGTTGGAATCTTGTGTTTCGGAGAGGTTAAGGATTGAATTGTTTTTGTGAAACGACAACCTATGACAGTGGTAACGATGGAGAGGGTTATGTTGGCCTTGGTAAATCAAGGTCCAGGAGGAGGAGGAGGAGGAGGAGGAGGAGGGGGAGGAGGAGGAGGAGAATCATTATTAGGGTCAATTAAAATTGCAGTGTTGCCAATAGTGAAAGTTTTCACTATGTGTTTCGTAGGATTTCTTATGGCTTCTAAGTATGTTAATATCTTGTCTGCTTTTGGAAGGAAGCTATTGAATGGGGTATGTGTATGAGTGTATCTATCTATGTATCTATCTGTTGTGCATTCTCCAATTGAATTGCTCTTTCACTCACTTACTCAATCACACACTTGTTGATTCATGCAGTTGGTGTTTTCACTTTTGCTACCTTGCTTGATTTTCTCTCAGTTAGGCCAAGCTGTTACTTTGCAGAAGATGCTTGACTGGTAAGTGATCACAACAATTGCGGTCGCATTAGTTGTATTTGATTTTAATTTTTCGCAAAATGAAGGTCTGTGTTGCAATTGTATCAGCTGTATTTGAGCTTATTTTCCTTCATAGATTTCATATCTGGTAAACATATATGTTGTAATGGATAGGGAGTTATTTTCAAATAAACTATCTGGAAATATTCCTCCAGAGCTTGGGAATCTAAACCAGATTCAAATACTGTAAGCACTTTATTTTATTTTATTTTCCCTTCACACACCAGTTATGATAATATTATTTGGCTATTTTTGATTTCCTTGATAGATGTTTTCTCTCCAAATATGAAATCCCAATGTTTAAACCCTCATTTGATTTCCATGGCTTAGAATCATAAATTTATTGTTGCTATTTTTTTCAATTATATATAGGCGAATTTCCTCTAATAATTTTACTGGAGAACTACCCGTAACATTGGCCAAGCTCACTACATTGCAAGATTTGTAAGCTTCAAAATTTCATTACCCTGTTTCTTGATGACTAAAATTCAGAATATTGCTTTTGAACAAACTGTAACTTTTCCTTGTTTCATACCCTCTCACTATGTAGCCGAATTGAGGGCAATCAATTCTCTGGGAAGATACCTGATTTTATTCAGAACTGGACAAGTCTCAATACACTGTATGAACTCTCATTTTTTTGTTATATTTTCCTCAACTTCTATTGCTTGAATTACACTTTCTTTTTAAACTATTTCTGTACTTTGACAGATTGATTCAAGGAAGTGGATTAAGCGGCCCAATTCCTTCTGGAATTTCACTTCTTAACTTAACCGACTTGTATGTATGGTATTTTATGTACTAATTAAGCAAGGGTTGATATTTAACTTTCATTTTAATTGTGTTTACTGTGATTCTGATATTCAGGAAGATTAGTGATTTGAACGGATCTGAAAATTCAGCTTTTCCACCACTTGATAAGATGAATTTAAATAATCTGTGAGTTGATTGCTCTGTCTCTTTTAGGCTCAAGAAGAAAAGAAGTAGCAAAATTAAGGGGCACTCTATTGATAATACATTACCATTTACCTTATTGTTGTAATGGATAGGGAGTTATTTTCAGATTTGAGCTTATTTTCGCAAATATATTTTCCCTATCCACATGTGTGAGTTTTGTAATTTTCTTTCCTTGTATGACAGAATTATCTTTCCTTGTATGCTTTCCACGTGATATTGCGATTACTAGCTTACTACTTCTCTTGGTTTTAAGATCATAATTATTTGCTTTCCAGGCTGATGTAGACGGCAATGGAACCATTGATTATTTCGAATTTATAACTGCTACCATGCATATGAATAGAATGGAAAGAGAGGATCACCTATATAAAGCCTTTGAATATTTTGACCAGGATAAGAGCGGGTATCCTCACTTGTTTCTCATAATTTACAAGTAAGCAACATTATCGCCTTAGATGTTGATTTAACAGGTTTTGTTCTCGTTACTTCCAATTTCATAGGTACATCACAAAGGAAGAACTTGAACTTTCCCTTAAGAAGTATAATATGGGTGATGAGAAAACAATAAAGGAGATCATTGCTGAAGCTGATACAGACCATGTATGTTGCTTCCTTTTTACTCGTTTTGCTTCTTTCAAATCCGTCTTTATTTTGTTCGAACATAATTACATTACATGTAACTGTAATGACTAATGACATTTATAAAAATGCCGTGGTTATATTATTGATCGGTGCTGATTTTTTCTTTCATAAAGTAGAGAGAGAATTACCAGCTCCTCTTTGGTCCAACTGGGAAGAAGTTTGGTTCCAAGTATTTTAGACTAAAAGCAATTATGTGAAGATACCAAGGATTTAAGACAAAAAGCAAAGAGGGAAACACTATTGGGTAGTGCCATGGGTTCTGACCATGATTACTTTTCTTGAGGGAAATCACTATAGCCGTAACTATAGAAATTTGAACTTTACAAACCCTGTATCGGTGGCAAAAGTAGAGCAGGTCTAGAACTCCAAGCGTCTTTTTTAACCTGCTAAACTTTATTTTCACATGATAGCATCCTTGTTGCCATTGTTGGTTGTTTAAGTGCCGAATTAGACATGTTAATACAACATTATTTAATAGTTCTTTGCATATGCAGGATGCAAGAATTAACTATGATGAGTTCGTAGCTATGATGAGGAAGGGCAACCCAGATATTACAACCAGACGTCGAAAATAAGCTGTGATAAGTTGTCTGCTTCAGAGTCTCTACACGTTTTAGTAACACGGATTTGATTGCATTTAGCACAGTTTGCTTTTGCCTTTTCTTGAAGATACTCATAGTATTCTAGTAAGCTTGATTCTGTGATACCTCCTGATATAGCATCAATTGGTCATGTTCATTGGATTTCCTGTCATCTATTTATCTGATGAATATTTATTTATTTTGCAGAAAGAATATAACTTGGATAGGCTTAAATCAAGTTGAAGTTAAGATAGAAGAGCCTATGTACAGCTTTGCGTAGTGTATACTGTATACTTCTCACCCAATGTTTTCATGTAAATTACTTGTACATTAAAATATGTATCAACACAGCTCTAGTTACAAATTTGTATCCCTCTTGTCCTACTACTTCAGCATTCAATGCCAACATCCGTCCTTTGAGTTGTATTACATTGAATATTTGATGTACAAATGTTTGAAATACATTTTGTTATCATAGTTATATTTTTAATGAAATTTTGAGACCTTCGATTAAATTTATTGGATGTTTTTTTTATGTAATATAATTTCTGGAATGTTTGGTAAAATATAAATAATATATGGGTGCTAGTAATTTAAGTGTGATAATGTAATGAGGAAAAAAAAAACTCCTCAATTATAAATGATAACAAGGAAAAAAAAACTCCTCAATAATATATAGGAGGTTGTAACCCCCACAAAAAGGTCCTATCAACTATGGCAATAAAAAATTTCCACAAAAAATAGAACTCCTACATATCACTCAATTTAAGGAGGTTTATAACCCCCTCAAAAAAACCTCCACTAATCGTGGGGGTTAAAAACCCCCGCAGTAAAACCCCCGCTAAAAGACATGATACCAGTGTTTTCTAAAAACCACCGCAAAACGATTGCGGCACTTGAAACTCCGGCGTTTTTTAAAACTCCCGCAGATTACGTTGCGGGGGTTCTAAGCGACTTAAAAACCCCCGCAATTTGTTCCGTTTTTTGTAGTGATCGTTATAACAATTAAAACATTAATTGTAGGGATTCTAGGTTCTTCGATGAAGATGCACAAGATTGTAGGGATTCTAGAATTTATTTCGTTTTTGAAAATTTCTTTCCAGATCTGTTTCGTTCCAGATCTGATTTCGTTCCGGATGATGAAGATGCAGAAGATCTGGTTTTTTTTCTGTTTTAGTTTTATTTTTTTGTTTTTTAATTTTTTTTATTTAAACAAAAAAATGCCATGTCATTAAATTATAATCCACCTCATTTAATGAATTTAAGACGCCACGTCAGCAGTTAGCTGCCAGCGTGGCGTCCGTTAGAAAAAACTAACGGCAGGGACCAAAATGAAACGAAAATGAAAGATAAAGGATAAAAATGGATCAAAAAAAAGACATAAGACGAAAGTAAAACCAAAAGCAAAGATAAATGACAAAAATTGATATTTAGCCTATTTTTTTAATAAGCTAAAAATTTAATTAGAACAATAGCATTACAAGAAATAAGAGGGCTACAAAAGCAACTGTCAAATCATTGTGTCTAATTTCTATATAATCAAAACATATGATAGCACATTAATTTACATTTTCAGACATCACCAAATTTTGATATTTGTCACAACTTAGGGGCAAAATAGGCAATTCACCACATAAAGACAAAATGCTACAGTGACATTTCTGACGCGCTACAGTACCGCTTATGTCACTCTACAGTGCGCTACAGTGACGTTTCGGACGCGCTACAGTACCAATACATTTTTTTTAAATTCAATTTTTTTCGAAAAAACTGATTTTTTTTTAAAAAAATTTATACACTGTTTTTTTAATTTTTTTTTAAAAAACGGTTGTCAATATTTTTATAAAAACAATTAGTCACTATAAATCAATTTTCACTATTTTTATAATCTACTCAAACTATTAAAATTAATAAAATAATTAGTCACTATAAATCAATTAGCCACTATCCATTGTCAAAAAAAGAATTGTAAAAAAACTTTAAACCCTACAAAAAATTACAAAATAACTACCAAAACTAATAAATTTAACTAGTTTTGTTAAAATCAATCAATTTAACCACTACAAAAAATTACCAATTAACTATTTTATAATTACTAAAAAAGAGTAAAATGCCAACGGGAATGCCATTGGGAGTGCCAACGAGAGCGCCAATGGGAGTGCCAACGAGCGCCAACGGGAGAGGCCACGGGAGTGGCAACGATAGAGGGACAAAAAACTGATTGAAAACTGCAATCAGAAGCTGCAACTGACGCAGGAAAAGGACAAAAAACAGCAAATTTTAAAACCAACTTTTATTTCAGTTTTTTTCCAATTTTTTTTCAGTTTTTCTTTCCATAAAAAATCACTTTTTTGTCATTTTTTTTTACTAAAAACATAATTTTTTTAACTATTTCTATAATTTACTCAAACTACTAAAATTAATCAATTTAACTACTACCAATTGTCAAAAAAAACCATACCTCTAACAATAGTTTCAAAATTATTTAATCCAAAAAAATAAATTATTAAATTAATATCACACTCAATAATTAAATAATTTAAAATTTATTATTTACTATAATCTCTCTATTAAAACTACTAAAATCAATCAATTTTTCATGTAATAAATAAAATCAATCAATTTAACCACTAACAATTGTAATATTAAATCATATAGAAAAAAGGAGAAAACATGTGGCAACAGGAGCGGCAACGAGAGACTGACAACGAGATCGGCAACGAGAGCGGCAACGGGAGTGCCAACGGGATTGCCAACAAGAGAGGGAACGAGAGCGACGAGGCTGCATATTTTACCTTTTACTCCATTATTAATATTATAAGAAGATACCGATTTTGTTTTAACTTTTCGCAACACAACTATTTTAGTAAATTCACCCCTAAAAGACAATTTGCAACACAGCGAGAGTGGCAATGCGAGACTGACAATGGAATCGACAACGAGAGCGACAACGAGAACATGAGTGGGAACAAGAGAGACAAGGAGAGCGCTAACGTGGATGCATATTTTTAAAAAAGTTATTTTCTTTTTTCTTCATTTTTACTCCGTCTAAAATTTATTATTTACTATAATCTCTCTATTAAAACTATTAAAATCTATCAATTTAACCACTAAGAGAGGTAACGAGAGACGGCAATGGAAGCTGCAACGGGAGTGGCAACGGGAGAGGTAACGAGAACGCCAACGGGAGGGTCAACGAGTATGCAAACGAGAGTGTCAACGATGATGCATATTTTACCTCTAATGTCCAAATACATTTTTATGGATCAATATAATTCTGATTGTCAATCTCTTTCCACTTTGAATTTCAAATCATACATTTTGGACATTGTTCACAACTTATGATTATCTTCCAAATTACTATTATGACTTCATGGCAATAAGAGACCCTGCCCATCTTATCTTATTTACGTACTCCCACTACCATTGCTCCATTATTCTTTCTTTTCTATCTATGTAGTTTTATGCATACGAATTGATGTAAAAATTAAAAAGGCATTATGTAAACACACACACGTTGCACAGCAAGAAAATGAGAGCAAGAATTTTCACTGGAATTGAACAATTTGCTATCACTACATGATTAGGTTGCCTTTATATAGGCAAAGTAAACACTAAAGATTACAAGACTTACTAATTAAGTATATGTCCTATCACTACATGATTAGGTTGCCTTTATGATGAAGATAGCAGTGAGTGGATGAAAAACTGGGCGGTGGACTGGTAATAGACTGTGCATCAAAAGGTTGTATTTTATTTCTGAGGGATAGATTACTCGTATTGAAAAATGTTGTATTTTATTTGAGGGTACACGGCTAAAAGCTACACGAGTATACTGCTAGTTTTGATGATGCCGAGGATGAGAGAGCTTTGAGAGTAGATTATATGGGTTTGGTGTGGATGATGCCCTCCCTCCACAAGTGGTTAATATTTTTAAAAAAAATTATAATATTTTTTAAAAAAATTATTGTTTGCAGCGACTCTAAAAAATTGATGGCACCGCCACTCGGAAACGGTGTTAAGGGATGATGATAGAAACCGGGTTGAACTCAGCATTATCAAATACTACTAACACCAACCATATATGTACGTAATACGTTGAAGGCAATCAAGCAATCGCCAAAAAGTTATTATACATCCATATAACTGCTGGAGAAAGTTGGAAGGAATGATGAAAAAACCAGAGAACGGAGGAATGTAATCAGAGAAATATTGCAACTAATTATGAAACGAAAATTCTGACTTCATTTAACTGAACTGTGAATTACAAACTAGTAGTAATATTCATACCCTTGACTTCAACACAACACTTAATACAAGTACTTGACAACTCTCAGCTGAGTTAATTAGACATTACACACAACACTTAATACAAGTACTTGACAGACACATACTAAAACACACTTACTCAGCTAGTTGAAACAGACATCAATATTAACTAAGAAAGCATCTCATGAAGATCGAAGTGAACGATATTAGTTAGAGAAGACGTAAATCATTGTTGAGAGCAGTGAGGCAGCTTGCGGGGGGATCATCGAACTCCTTCAGATCGTCAGAAGTCAAGTTGCGGCCGATATCAGCGAGTTTATCTGCAACTCTATTTGCACCTCCAGGAATCCAAGTCAAAGTGGTTTGCCAGTCAGGACTACGAAGAAGTTCCCTTATAGCAAGTATGAGAGGATCGGTAGATCTGCTCCAACTATTCACCTTCTCAACTATTCCCTCATTATCTGACTCCACCTCCACTCTCATAAACCCTTTCTCCTTAGCCCACTGTAAACCCTTTAAAATCCCTTTTTTTTCAGTTTCGTCTTCTCTTGAACTTGGACTTAATTTTTGAGCGAACCCGTAAATCCAGCTTCCGGAATCGTTCCTTAAAACTCCACCGCAACCTGCTGATTCAATTTCACGCAGAAGTGAACCATCCACGTTTAGTTTCAACCAACCCACCTTAGGTTTGGTCCAAACACTGATTTCCTTTGTTTGCAAACCCAAGTCGCCGCCGCCGCCGCTACCACCGGCTCCAACTGGCACTGGTGTAGCTTCCATCTGCTTTACGATGCTGTATATGCCGCCGGCTACAACAGCGGCTGCACCGGCTACTTTCCAAAATGTTCCCCACCCTCCACCACCTTCGCCTTCTTTTGTCTGAGTCTCCTTGTTTTGTCCAGCACGCAAATCAGTAAAATATCTCTTAGGATTTTCCTCAAACACCTCCCTTGAGATGTATGATCCATCTCCACCAGGAGCCTTCATCACAGGACCTTTGTTGGAGTTGCTGTTTCCACCTCCAAATGTGCTGCCACCACTTTCCATGCTTCAAAAAACGAAAACAGAGAGAGATGAGAGAATAAATAATTAAGAAGGTAATTCAGGGAAGGGGATGAGTAAGAATTTGAAGTGGTTATATGGGTATTTATAGAATTGAAGTATTTGGAACCCGTCAAAGGCGAACCATGTTAACAATTTGTCAAAGAGCTTATCCCAAAAAAAAAACAATTTGTCAAAGAGTTGTCTCCCGCCAAAAAAAAAACTTAGGAGTTGTCAATAAAAAATATTTGTAACTCTGGATAGGTCTAAAAAAACTAGTATATGGAATAAAAAAATGCTCTTGCCTTTTGCAAAAAAACAATGTAGTTTTTTTTAGATAAAATTTCATTCAATGAGTACTAGGGATGCTTAAACTCAAACAAAAAGTTGATTACATATTGTTTAGGCAATCTAGAGGGTTGATCCACAAAGTGGAAATAGACGAATTTGAACTAGAACCCCCTCTATACACAAACCAACTCCAAGCTAAGCTCTTTATGTGAATCACTACGGCCTCGATAGAAGACTCGTCATTCCTGATTACAAGCCTGTTGCGAGCCAATCAAATACACCAACAAGTCGTGATCCAAATCAAGTATTTAATTTTCCCTGCTCTCCTTCCTTTGCATAATTTGTCAAATCCACGCATATGGTCAAGAATAATCGTACCTTCTAAGTGTTGAACCCCCAACCAATCGCACACACGAGACCAAGTGTCATGGGCAAAGCTACATGTCAAGAACAACTAAAGAACGTCTACGCGATGATTCAAGGAAAACGGGAAAATAGCTGCTTATTCGGGTTGAATAACATGACGGCGGAATAAAAGATCTCTCGTGGGCAAAGAGTCAGGAAGTAAGTGCCAACCGAAAATAGAGACCTTGGACGGAGTAATTGTTTTCCAAAACTTCTCAAAAATGCATTTCCAATTGTTGCCATCTGATTCAGTTTCAGAGACAGCAGCCTCGAAACCATGGCCAGCCGCATATTCAGCCAACAACAATGCAATTAAGCATTTTTTAAACAGTAGCAAACACCGGTTGTGTCCAAGACCTAAAAGAAGAAACTGAGGCAAACAAAGAAATTGGTCGTTGGATATAACACATGTTCAAAGGCAAATTCTGTCTTGATTTCTTTTTGATATGGTTTTTGTATTTTAATCATTTAATCTGTCTTATATTGTATTTTAATCCTTTAATCCGTCTTATATTGTTCGTCTAGTCTCTCAATGCCCATTGGCCTCTCGTCTGTCTTATTTCTTTTTGGTTTAAATATGTTTTTGTCCTTGCAAATATAGCTGTTTTTCAAATAAGTCGTTGCAAAAATTATTTTTTTAAATAAGTCACTACAAAATAACATTTTTTTAAATATACCCTTTTGTTAGTGATACGTTACAAAATTTTTTTAGTAATTGTTTCACTTTTCACTCTGACTCTCTCACTCATCATTCATCTTCTCCGGCCCTTTCATTAAGCAACCTCGAGAAATCCAAACAATAAATGACAAATAAGGTAGCTATCAAATAAAATTTGTTACCGCATCCGAAAGTGTGTCAAAATTTTTTTAGAACGTGATTGTCAACTAAGAGAAAAACAAGTTTAACAAATGGAGTTAAGAATGACGAGGAGAAAAATAATTGCACAATGAAGGATGAGCATACATCAAAAATTAAAGAATAAAAAAAGGAAATTCTAATTCAAACCATAATTGGGTAATACTATGATTTATAAAAACTGATAACCAATAAATGATAATTAGGAAAAAAAATGAGTTCTAAAATAGTGTTATATAACAATCTATCTAATATCTATTTATACAAACAAATATCCTATGAAATTATCAATTTGGATCTCTTATTAACAAAACACATATCTAATTTTAGGGTAAAAATGTCATTATCCTTTCTTCTTTTCCTTCTTACACTCTCTTTCTTCTTTTTTTCTCTCTTTCTTCTTACACTCTCTTTTCTCATTTTCACTTTTCTCTTACACTCTCTTTCATCATTTTTTCTTTTTATTTTACTTTTATTTTTTCCATAAACAATTATTCTCTTTCTCTTTTCACTTCACTTTAGTTTTTTAACTAAATTTCTAAATTTATACAAACACTACTCTACTAAAATTACCTATAAAAATGCAAATAAGTCACACTAAAAAACAAAAAAAAACTATCACCTTAAAATTTTAATCTTTCCCTCTCAAGTCTATTTACACTCTTATTGATAATTTATTATCACATCTTATTAATCTATTATCACCTCCCAAATTTTAATCTTTCTCTCCCATATCTATTTACACTCTTAAAATAATCAATTGAAACTACGAGATAACTGTAATGATATATAAAAAAACACGTGATAACTGCACTGATATATAAAAAAACACAGTATTAATATCTGTCATTGATAATTAATTTTTTTGAAAACTACTATAAACCTACTATCTAAAAAACAAGAAGATTTAATGGCTATTTAAACTACTGATTAATATTTAAAACAAATATTTCTTATTGATAATCTAGTATCTCTCTTTTACTATCTACTATAATCTACTAATTAACTAAAATAATCAATTGAAACTACGAGATAACTGCACTGATTTATAAATAAACACGGGATAATTGCAGTGATACATAAAAAAAAACACGAGATTAATATTTGTCATTGATAATTAAATTTTTTGAAGACTACTATTACTACAAACCTACTATTTAAAAAACAAGAAGACTTAATGACTATTTAAACTACTAATTAATATTTAAAACATATTTTTTATTGATAATCTACTATCTAACTTTTACTATCTACTTTAATCTACTAATCAACTAAAATAATCAATTGAAACTACGAGATAACTGCACTGATATATAAAAAAGCACGGGATAACTGCAGTGATATATCAAAAAAACACGGGTTTAATATTTGCCATTGATAATTATAATTTTTGAAGACTACTATAAACCTACTATCTAAAAAAATAAGAAGGCTTAATGAATATTTAAACTGATTAATATTTAAAACACACGTGACAAATATTTGTCACTAATACCTAAAAAACGACAAATAGTTATCACTGATATATAACAAAAACACGGGATAAATATTTCTTATTGATAATCTACCATCTATCTTTTACTATCTACTATAATCTACTAATCAACTCAAATATTCAATTGAAACTATGAGATAACCGCACTGATACATAAAAAAACACGGGATAACTGCACTGATATATAAAAAAATACGGGGATAGCTGGAATGCTATATATAAAAACACGAGATAGCTGCACTGATATATAAAAAAACACGGGATAACAACACTGATATATAAAAAACACTGCACTGATATATAAAAAAACACGGGATAAATGCACAGATTGTTTTTAATTGATAATTTTACATTTTTAGATTTTAATATTTATCTATTTTTCTATTTTTATTTGAAATTCTTTTTTTATCTACTTTAAATTTGTCTTTATTTTTACGGGGTAATTTTCAAACTATTTAAATACTGTCTAAGTTCATTCATAAAAAAAACACGATAACACCCGTGGTATACACGAGTATCCTACTAGTTTGTAACTAAAACACGCCATAGGGTGATTCACCCAACTTTTTAAAGAGGGTACATAGAATTTACAAATTATTTTACCCAACGAACCCACTCATTTAAGATTGTTTTTTGCATGCAGCGAAAATCATATACCCGATAAACACTACAAAAAAATTGCCCATTAGCGACGGAAATTAGCGAGGGACTAATGTTCCCTCGCAAAAACTGGAATTAGCGACGGAATTTGCGAGGGAATAGGGGCTGTCGTATTTTTGAGAATTAGCGACGGAATTTTGAAAATTAGCGACGAAAATTTTGAAAATTAGCGACGGAATTTCAGTCCCTCGCTAATTCCCTCGCTAATTTTTGACAGTTTTCAGATGATGGGACTCAGTGCAGGTATTTAGCGACGGAATTTCAGTCCCTCGCTAATTCCCTCGCTAATTTTTGACAGTTTTCAGATGATGGGACACAGTGCAGGGGTTGGTAAATGTGCAGAAATTAGCGACGGACAGTTCCGTCGCTAATTCTCTCGCAAATTTTTTTACTTTTTTTTCTTTAAATCCGTTTACACCTCACTCTTCTTTCTCACTCACAACACCCTCACTCTGCTTCTCTCCTCTTCACCCTTCCTCTTCCCTTCCTCTTCCTCTACTCTCCACCACCACACAACCACCACCACCACCACCACCACCACCACCATCACCACCATACAACCAACCTACGGCCTACTCTCCCCTTCCTCTTCCTCTACTCTCTCTCTCACCTACAAACCCTAACCCACCACCACCACCACCGGAGCTACTCTCCCCTTTCCCTCTTCTTCTCTCCACCTTCTTCCACCACACCACCACCACACAACCACCACCACCACCACTGGAGCTCCTCATCCCCCCCTCTCTCTCTCTCTCTCTCTCTTATGATTTCCCCTTTCCCTCTTCTTCTCTCCACCTTCTTCCACCACACCACCACCACACAACCACCACCACCACCACACAACCACCACCACACCACCGGAGCTCCTCATCCTCTCCCTCTCTCTCTCTTATGATTTCCCCTTTCCCTCTTCTTCTCTCCACCTTCTTCCACCACACCACCACCACCACCGCCACCACCCACGAAACCACCACCATGAACTCCTCTCTCCACCTACGAATTCCTCTTCTCTCACCTATACGAATTTCTTTCCAACTTTCACCACCACCACCACCACCACCACCACCACCTCCACCACCACAACCACCACAACCACAAAATTAATAATATAATAATTTTTTAACAGTATTAATAATAAATATATATAAAAAAACAAGCCATTCAGCACTGGACACGTGTCAGTTTTTTTTTTTTGAAAAACTACAGTCATTAGCGAGGGAATTAGCGAGGGAAAATTCCCTCGCTAATTAGCGAGGGATTCAATTCCCTCGCTAATCCCAGTAGCGAGGAGGGAATTAGCGAGGGAACCAGTCCGTCGCTAATTCCCTCGCAAATGACCATTAGCGACGGATTTTGGTCATTTTGCGAGGGAAATTTCTGTCGCTAATAACCAATTTTTTTGTAGTGAAACGCATACGACAATCTCGTTTGGACATTTTAAAAATTGGATACTTCGTGTTTTTTTGCGGGTCGACTACTTTTGTCATTATACATCAAATTCTCAGTTGGCCAATTTTGTAACCAGACAAATTTTCAGAAATTGGAAAAATTGAAGGATACAAATAGCGAGAAAAAAAAAGGACTATAATTGCTGAAATAAGGTAATAGGGAAACCAACAATGCAATTAAGTATTTTTTAAAACGGTAGCAAACACCGGTTGAGTCTAAGACCCAAAAGAAGAAACCGAGGGCAAACAAAAAAATTGGTCATTGGATATAACAGTCGTTCAAAGGCAAATTCTATCTTGATTTCTTTTTTATATGGTTTTTGTATTTAATCCTTTAATCTGTCTTATATTGTTCGTTTAGGATTAATTGTTTTAGGGATCCTCAAGGAAGGGTTCACTATTATTGCTTGATTTTCTTTTCTTTTCTTTTCTTGCCAATGGTATTGGTCTAGTCCCCCATTGGTCTCTCCTCTGTCTTATTTTTTTTTGTTTAAATATGTTTTTGGTTCCTGCAAATATAGCTGTTTTTCAAATAAGTACTTGCAAAAATTATTTTTTTAAATAAGTCTCCGCAAATTAATTTTTTTTAAATATACCATTCTATTAGTAAGACGTTATAAAAATCCTGATGTGACTGATGAAATGCTGATGTGGCAAATTTTAGTCCATTTGAGTTTGACTAATCATTGGCTATAAAAACATTATTGTACTTACACACCCCATTAATTAAATATAAAGAGTCGTACAATTATTATGGTAAAATAAGCTGTAATCACCGAGTGTAAATTGTAGTAAATTAGTAATGCTCTTGATAATACTAATGGACCTCCAATCAATGATCAACTCACTTTTCTCACTTTTTAATGTGTGTGGATAGAGGAATGACTTTTAATAAAGAGGAATCACTAGTCAAAAGAAAAGTATTAACTAATTTAATGTAGGCAAAAAGTGAAGAGAGAAAAGTGGAACCACCGAACGGCGATGAGAGAGAGAGCGTGAATGGGGGAGAGAGAAAGGAGGTGGTGGAGGCGAGAGAGGAGGAGGACGGGGGCTGGTGGTGATCAATGATTTGGTTGGCATCGCAGGAGGATTGGGGAAGTTGAAAATAGAAGGAGGTTTGAGGAGAGGGTGCGCCCTAGGGAGGAGCCAGGAGGATGGCAGTTGTTCAAAGAAGAAGGGAGAGAGGTGGATTCTTGAGAAGTGATATTTCTTCTAGACCTAATTGGGAGGGGAAGACTTACGATAATGTTTCATCATTCTATTTCACTAACTTCCCTGGTAGGTTTAGGGCAAGATATTTACTTGATATCTTTTCGAAACACGGGAGGGTGTTGGAGGTGGTGATCCCGGCAAGGAGGAATGGTGGTGGGAACCGTTTTGGCTTTGTGTGATTTCTTGACGTGAAGGAACCGAAGAGATTGGCCGTCCATCTTGATAATATATTCATTGATGACTTAAAGCTTTACGTGAATCTGCCCCATTTTGAACGTGATGATCGTAAAGGCTCTAAGTTCCCGGAGGCCCCTCTGAAACCGGTTTCGAATCATGCTCAGGGAGTACTTTTGCAACAAGTGTGGGTTCCGAAGAATTTATCCAATCAAGATCGTGGTGTGTAACACAAGGTGGAGGCGAATAAGGCAATGGGTTGTTGTGACCTTTCGGTTGAGATGACGTCGAAGCAAAGTCTGGATCTTTCCAATGCCATGGTGGGAGAAGTGACTCATCCGAGTAAATCATATTTTATCCATGATGAATTTGTAAGACAAGGGGTGTTCTAGAACAAGGCAACACCAATGGTGGCTAACTTGGTGCTTCTTGAATGTAGTAAGGATGATGAGGACTTTAAGGGGTTCTTGGAAGAAGCAAGGGAATGGTTGTATCAATGGTTCAAATGGATGCGACCATGGAAGGCATCAGATGTGGACAATGAGCGCATTGTATGGATTCGATGTTTTGGAGTACCCCTACATGTTTGGAGTGCCGATTTCTTCACTGAGCTTACTTCGTCAGTGGGAACGTATCTATGAGATGATGAGGATACTGAGAAAAGGAAGAAGATGGACGTTGCCCGTGTTATGATTCGAACTCGGTCTTTAGAAAATATCAACCGTATGTTGCAAGTATCGATAAATAAAGTTATGTTTACGATTAGATTGGTTGAGGATTGGAGTGGTCCGCTTAGGTGGAGTGGTGGGGATTCGAAACCAGTGGCGGATACCGTATCATCTGAGAGTGACTCTCTTAATTCTGATGAGGAATGGAAGGACAATTTTGGGTTCGTCGGAGATGATGTCGGTGCCGGAGACACAGGTGGTGATTTGGCTGTTGATGATGCAATTCAAACGGCCACTAATTGCTCTAATGATTGTTGACGAAACTTGAGGGATGGTGATGGGGGAGAGCCAATTCCGAGTTTCAAAGGAGTTATAATAGGGAGGAGAATATTCCTTGCCAAATGGCAAACTCCTCGAACGCTAGCTAATTCAAACTTGGATCCACTAATTAACTCTTCTTCTCAAGATGGCAATGTACCTGACTCCTTGGTGAATGAAGATGGATTGGGCCGAATTGGGGCTTTTCTTTTGGGCTTATCCCACCAAAGCCAAACGGATGAGCCACGGGCGACCACTATTGAAGCGAGCTGTCCTATTGATATCACATCAAGTCCCAATTCGCTTTTCTCAGGCCCAGCACATTCCCGTAAGAAGCAGCGCAAGTTACGAAAGGTGGGTGTTAGGAGACCTCCTCGGTCCGGTAAATTACGTCGTGTTGTTCATGAATTGAAGGAAGTATCCGAGAAAGAATGCAGAGAGAGTAATGATATTGAAGCTGGTGGTGATTCCGTTAATCGTATGAATAGTTCATCTCTTCTTTCAGTAGGGGTTGTCCTCTGTGATGATTCCATTAATAGTTCAGATATAGCTCGGGTGAATAATAAGTTTTGGGCTATTCAAAATAAGGTGGTGGCTAGGAAGGTTTGGGAGGAGGCCAAGAAATTGGGGGTCGGGGGCACCCAGGCAGAAGAGCATTATGTTGATTTGATTGAAGCTGGTGAGCTGCGTGATCAAGAAGCTAGTAAGAAGGGGGTGGCCAAAAATGGTGTCTCACGAATATTCTCTCGTTAAATCTCAGAGGGTGGGGCGACAGTGAAAAACGTCATCAGTTGGCTTCCTTGATTCGGTCGGGTAAGTTTGACTTTATTTGCTTACAAGAAACTAAGAGGGAGATTTTAGATAGCGCTCAGATTAGGCTTTTTTGGGGTAGTAATCAGTTTGATTGGTCCTTTATGCTGTCTCGGGGACTTTCCGGTGGTATTTTGTCTTCCTGGTTGGTAGACACTTGGTCTGTTAATTTCTCTTTTAAGGGTGTTGGGTTTGTTTGTGTTTGCGTCGTGTTTCACGATACTTTAATATACGTCGTTAATGTGTACGCTCCATGCTCTTTGGTTGAGAAAAGGAAGGGATGAGAGGAGTTGAAGAGGTTAAAATCGAGTTTTGCTAGGGGTGAGTGGTGTGTGGTTGGGGACTTTAACTCCGTAACTAGTGTTGATGAAAGAAGAGGTAGCAGTGGGGATGGTAGTTGTCTTCATGATATTGATGAATTCAATAGTTTTATTGATGACATGGACCTCATTGACGTATCTCTATCCGGGAAAAAAATTTATTGGTTTTGTTCAGATGGAATTTCTATGAGCGGGTTGGATCGGTTTCTTATAACGGAAGGACTTATATCTCTTTGGAATGTCTCGGGACAGTGGATTGGTGACAGAGACATATAGGACCATTGCACAATATGGCTCATACGATCTATAAAGGATTGGGGTCCCAAGCCATTTCGTTTTATTAATGGGTGGCTTGAGCATTGTGACTTTTTCCCTTTTGTGCAATCTTGTTGGGCTGGTTTTGGTGTTCATGGTAATAAGGTCTATGTTTTGAAGGAAAAAATCAAATTACTCAAAGCAAAGTTGAGGGATTGGAATAAGGAGGTGTATGGTGTTATTGATTTGAACATTGGAAAAGAGGTCCAGGATATTAATATGTTTGATGATGTGTTGATTGATTCTTTTGATTCTGAAGTACTCTTAAGGAAGAAAGAAGTCACTGCTATGTTCTGGAAGGATATTAGAATGAAGGAAAGCTTATTATATCAAAAATCTAGATCGCTGTGGATTAGAGAGGGTGACGCCAATTCAAAGTACTTCCATTCCCTTATGAAAAGTAGAAGGAGGCGAAGTCGTTTTCTCCTTATGGATGCAAATGGTGCTTTAATTGATGATGTGGACGAAGTCAAGGAGGTTGTTCAGCGTCATTTTGAGAAGTGCTTTGAGGAGACCCAACAAATTCGACCCAATCTTGATGGGATTGAGTTTAATCGGATTTCTAGTGTTGATAATGAATTTTTGGTGAAGCCTTTCTCGGAGGAGGAGATTAACTTGAAGTTTATTAAGGAGTGTTGGGATTTGCTCCGGGAAGATATAGTTGCTTTTTTCCATGAATTCTTTGTGAAGGCGTCTTTACCAAATGCATTCACGGCCTCCTTTATTGCTCTCATCCCCAAAAACGATCATCCTCAAAGTATAGGGGTGATAACTCTATTTTATATAGAGGTATTCATACAATTAAGCTTGAGTTATTGCTTATTTTCAAGAACATTTATATATATTTATAGCTTATTTATCAAGGAACAACATTCTAAATATTCAAATGGATAAAGGGCAATGATCTAGGCAAAATGCACAAATCTTGTTAGGTTTGATGTTTTTGTTCAGTGCAGCTACTGCAGGAGTGGGAACACTGCCAACACCAGGAGTGGAAACACTAGGAGTGGAAACACTGCCAAACACCTGCTAAAATTCTGCAGTTAATACCAAAACATCCAAAAACCATTTCAATGCTTCCACACTTGATTAGTGACGTCATGCCTAGTCACCTGGAGCTGAGCCACTTGCTGAAGTCGGCGATACACATAAAAATCAAGTTGCAAGACTCAAACTTATCTAAAAGACATGTGGCACTTCTCCAATGGACCTCTTCTTTTGTTATGCATGCAAGCGACCAAAACTGTGCAGCTTGCGTGATTGGTTGTCAACAAACTAACCATGTTCGGTCCCCTCAGCTGATCTTTCGCGCCAAAGGAAACCCCTTTCAAGAGGAAAGCTTTCAAGCCTATAAATAGAAGCCAAATCCATCATCCTAGGATATATCATCTTTCACATCTTTAAATCCTTTATCTTTCAGTTTAGTTTAGGTTTAGTTTATTTTCATTTTAAGTTTCTAAGGAGAGGAAGGTAAGGAAGTGCTTGACAACCATTCCCTTCACTTCTACTTTGAAGAAATTCGTGTAAGAAATCTTTATTGTACTTCAACTTGGGAACTTAATGCAAAAGATCTTCTATTCAAGTAATCTCTACTCTTTTAAGTTCTTTTGCCTTATTATTCATTTACTTATGTTCTTTGCATATTCTTTGCTTTATAACATGAGTAACATGAGCTAAATTCCCTTAAGTTGAGATGTTCTAACCTTGTAATGAACTTCTAAATATGTTATTATGGTATATGTAGTGTAAACACTTTAAACTCTTGCATAATACTTCTTTCAACTTATTCTGGAATTGATCACTTTAGAATAGGTAAAAACTTGTAGCAGCAGACATGGGCTACATTTATGAACTCAAGAGTTAATAAGGACAAGTATTTAATAAAGGAAACTTTGTTAAATATATGCTAAAACCTAGACATAGGATAGCATAGTTCTTAGGATAATAAAATTACAAGAGTGAACCTATTTAGCAACTTGGATCATTGTTAGGAGGCAAGGGAGGAATTGACAAACCTTTCTTTACTGTAGAAAACAAAGATCATAAGAGCTTGTAATGAAACTCTGAAGAGAAGTGCTGAAAGGCACAAACTGATGCACCTACATCCAGTGTTCCCACACTACATACTCCATTAAAACATTTAGAAGTAAAGTACTTGGTAAAAACATCTCAACGGCTTTTTCCAACTGATTTCTCACACATTTTATTGCTTATTATTATTTTACTTACTTTGAAAACTCCAAACCAAAAATACTGAATAGTGTAGACACACTAAGTGTACACTTTGAACTACAAAAATTTACAATACATAATCCCTGTGGGTTCGACCTTTCTTATCACTTTATTACTTGTGTGACTATGTATACTTGCATATAATAAACCACACCAAGTTTTTGGCGCCGTTGCCGGGGATTATAGTAAAATTTTGTTGTTTAGATTGTTAATTTAGTGTTTTATTAGTACTACTGGTATTCTGTTTTCTGTGCAGAAACATTCAGTGTGGAAACACTAGTTTATGCCCAGAGATAGACCACCAGAATTTGATTGTGATCCAGAAATTGAGAGAAGATTTAGGAGATTGCTAAGACAACAAAGACAAAGACAACAAGACTGCAGAACAATGTCTCACCACAGTGAAGATGCCTCAGTAAGAGGAGGACCTAATTCACATCAACAAACTGAAGGTGGACCAGATCACAGACAACAATTCATTCAAATGGGACCAATAGGTATGATTAATGATAGAGATAGACCTATGAGAGACTATGCTCAATATGACTAGCAGCACATACAAACTAGTATTGCTAGACCTCAAATTGATGCTGTTCATTTTGAATTTAAACCTATGATGTTTCAAATGTTGCAAACAATTGGTCAATTTGGTGGATCTCCACATGAAGATCCCCATGAACATTTAAAACAATTCATAGAAGTTTGTAGTAACTTTATCATTCCTGACATTAGTGAGGATGCATTTAGGCTTAAGTTATTTCCATACTCTTTGAAAGATAGGGCAAAATCATGGCTAAATTCTATGGAGCCCAATTCTATTCATACATGGAATGAATTAGCAGAAAAATTCTTAAGCAAATATTTTCCTCCTATTAAAAATGCTAGGATGAGACATGATATTACATCTTTTAAGCAAAAAGAATTTGAATCATTGTTTGAAGCATGGGAGAGATGGAAAGAACTTTTAAGAAAATGTCCACATCATGGTTTACCTGTCATTATACAAATGGAAACTTTTTACAATGGTCTAGAACCACAAACCAGAGTGATGCTTGATGCATCAGCTGGTGGTGTTCTTTTGAATATGTCTTATAATGAAGCATGTGATCTTATTGACAAAATTGCTACAAATGGTTCAAGTTGGCCTACTGAGAGGGTAAGTGCTCAAAAGAGAACCTCTGGAGTACATGAGATTAATGATATATCAGCCCTATCCGCTCAAGTAGCCACTTTAACCAATCTGATCAAACAGTGCACTAGTGCACCTACATCTAGTGTAGCAACACCTAAAGAAAACACTGCAGCAACTATAGAACAAGCCCCTCCAGGAACTACAAGTTGTGTGTATTGTGGAGGAGGCCATCTATATGAAGAATGTCCTAGCAACCCTGTCTCTGTCAATTATGTAGGTTACAATAAAAATAACAACCCTTACTCTAATACCTACAATCCAGGATGGAAGAACCACCCAAATTTTAGGTGGAACAATTCTAATGCACCTGCACAAAGTGCACCTACACCAAGTACTCCTCCTGGATTCCTACCTCAAAGCCAACAAAGATCAAACCCACCTGCCAGTACCAACTCTCTAGAAGAATTGCTTAGATCATTCATTAGTGAAACTAGAACTGCTAGGCAAGCTCATGATATATCAATTAAGAACCTAGAGAACCAAGTAGGGCAATTAGCAACTGCTTTGCAGCAAAGACCAGTAGGTACTTTGCCATCAAACACAGAAGCTTCACCCTCACAAAGGCAAGGTAAGGAACAGGTTAAAGCCATATCTTTGAGAAGTGGCAAGGATCTAACAGAACCATATGAGCTTGAAGGTACAGAGAAGGGAGAAAAAAATAAAAATGAAAAAAATTCTCAAGATGCAGAAACACCTGGTGTTCCTACATCTCCTACTCCAAGGTTAGTACCAGAATACCCTCCTCCTCCTTTTCCTCAAAGATTGAAAAAAATACATGAGGAGAAGCAATTCAGTAAATTTTTAGGTGTTTTAAAACAATTGCATATCAATGTTCCCTTGATAGAGGCACTTCAACAAATGCCAAACTATGCCAAATTCATGAAAGATGTGCTTTCTAAAAGAAGAAGATTAGGGGAATTTGAAACTGTTGTCATGTCAAAAGAATGTAGTCTGATTTTACAAAACAAAATTCCAAGGAAGCTAAAGGATCCAGGTAGCTTTACAATCCATTTTTCAATAGGTAAGTACTATACAGGAAGAGCATTATGTGATTTAGGTGCAAGCATCAATTTGATGCCCAAATCTATCTTCACAAAGCTAGGGATTGGAAATGCAAAACCTACCACATTAACACTATCTTTGGCAGATAGATCAATTGCATATCCAAAAGGAATTATTGAGGATATATTGGTGCAAGTTGACAAATTTGTGTTTCCTGCAGATTTTGTTATACTTGATTTTATTGCAGATGAAGAAGTACCAGTCATACTTGGAAGACCATTCTTGGCAACAGGGAAAACATTGATAGATGTGCAAAGAGGAGAGCTAACCATGAGAGTGAATGATCAAGAAGTAAAATTTAATGTCTTGAATGCTTTGAAGTATCCTGCAGAGGAGAGTGAAGAGTGTTCATCAATCTCACTTGATCATTTGGTAGAGAAGCAGTTTCACAAGCAGTATGATCACCTTGCCAATGCACTAGCACCTGATGTTTCTGCATTGCCTGCTGAGAAATTTATTGAAGAAAGCATATTGCCCAAGGAACAAGCTACACCTAAGGTATGGGTTAAAACTTATGATTCTCTTAATTTAGAAGATCCCAACCTTAAAGAAAATGTACCTTCTATTGAACAACCTCCTAAGCTAGAATTAAAAGAACTACCTAAGCATTTAAAATATGTTTTTCTAGGTGAGGATAATACCCTTCCTGTAATCATAGCTTCTGATCTATCTTTAGAACAAGAGCTTGATTTGATTAACACCTTGAGAAAACATAGAAAAGCTATAGGTTGGCAAATGTCTGACATTAAAGGGATTAGCCCCTCAACATGCATGCATAGGATAATTTTAGAAGAAAATTCTAAAAATAGCATAGAAGGGCAAAGAAGATTAAATCCAGTAATGAAAGAGGTTGTTAAGAAGGAAATAATTAAATGGCTAGATGCTGGTATTATCTACCCTATTTCAGATAGTGCATGGATTAGTCCTGTGCAATGTGTTCCTAAAAAGGGTGGAGTCACAGTTGTAGCCAACAAAAATAATGAATTAATCCCAACTAGAACTGTAACAGGGTGGAGAATCTGTATGGATTACAGAAAACTCAATAAGGCCACTAAGAAAGATCATTTCCCCTTACCCTTTATAGATCAAATGTTAGATAGGTTAGCAGGAAAGGAATTCTATTGTTTCTTAGATGGTTATTCAGGATACAATCAAATAGCAATTGAACCTAAGGATCAACAGAAAACCACCTTTACTTGTCCTTATGGCACTTTTGCCTTTAGAAGGATGCCTTTTGGACTTTGTAATGCTCCTGCTACCTTTCAAAGATGCATGATGTCAATCTTTTCTGACTTCATTGAGCAATCAATGGAAGTCTTCATGGATGACTTTTCTGTTTTTGGAGAAACATTCTCATTGTGTCTTTCAAACTTAGAAGAAATTCTTCAAAGGTGTGAAGACACTAACTTAGTGCTTAATTGGGAAAAATGTCATTTCATGGTAAAAGAAGGCATTGTGTTTGGTCATAAAATATCTAAAAAAGGTCTTGAAGTGGATAGGGCAAAGATAGAGGTAATTGAGAAACTACCACCTCCATCAACAATCAAAGGGATTAGAAGTTTTTTAGGTCATGCAGGATTCTATAGGAGATTTATCAAAGACTTTTCAAAAATTTCAAAACCATTGTGTATGCTTTTGCAACATGATGTACCTTTTAACTTTGATGGATCTTGTGTAGAAGCTTTTCAAAAACTAAAAAAGGCCTTAGTTACAGCACCAGTTGTAGTCACTCCAGATTGGAGTAAGCCTTTTGAACTCATGTGTGATGCTAGTGACTTTGCAGTAGGAGCAGTCCTAGGGCAAAGATATAACAAAGTGTTTCATACCATATACTATGCTAGCAAAACACTAAGTGAGGCTCAAATGAACTACACTGTGACAGAGAAGGAACTATTAGCAGTGGCTTTTGCTTTTGAAAAATTTAGATCATACTTGGTAGGCACCAAAGTAATTGTGTACACTGACCATTCTGCCATCAAGTATCTAATTTCAAAAAAAGATGCAAAACCTAGGCTAATAAGATGGGTTCTATTACTTCAAGAATTTGATCTTGAAATAAGAGATAAGAAAGGAGTAGAGAACCAAGTGCCTGATCACCTCTCTAGACTTGAAAGTAATAATGCAGGTACAATTGAAGAAATCAAGGAAAGTTTCCCTGATGAGAAATTACTAGCAATTACCATGAATACAGCCAGTGTTTCTGCACTCAGTGTGGCCACACCTCATGTTTCAACACCATGGTATGCGGACATAGTAAACTTCCTTGTAAGCAAAATTGTACCATGTGACATGAACTATCAACAGAAAAGAAGGTTCTTCCACATAGTAAAACAATACTATTGGGATGACCCTTACCTATTCAAGATATGTCCTGATCAAATCATAAGAAAATGCATTCCTGAAAAAGAACAGCAAGGAGTGCTCCTGCATTGTCATGCTGCACCATATGGAGGTCACTTTGGAAGCCAAAGAACAGCAGCTAAGGTACTTCAATCAGGTTATTTCTGGCCTACTCTATTTAAAGATGCTTATTATACGGTCAAAACCTGTGATAAATGTCAAAGAAGTGGTAATATATCTAATAGACATGAAATGCCTAGGACTAATATTCTAGAAATAGAACTTTTTGATGTTTGGGGCATGGATTTCATGGGTCTTTTTCCACCTTCTTTTGGCAATGAATACATCTTAGTGGCTGTAGACTATGTGTCTAAATGGATTGAGGCTGTAGCACTGCCAAATAATGATGCTAAATCTGTTAGCAAATTTCTCCAAAGAAATATTTTTTCAAGATTTGGTACTCCAAGATATAGGCCTATTTGCTTGATTGGTTGTATTTACAAAATCCTTGCCAAGGTGCTAGCTAGTAGATTGAAGCGAGTTCTACTCAAGGTGATCTCTCATTGCCAATCGGCGTTCTTGGGGGGGCCATCACATTTTAGATGGTGTTTTGGTGGTTAATGAGGTTGTTGATCTAGCTAAGCGTAGGAAGGAGGATTGTTTACTTTTCAAAGTTGACTTTGAGAAGGCTTATGACTCTATTTCTTGGAATTTTTTGGTCTACATGTTGGAAAGATTGGGTTTTGGCGTGGAGTAGATTAGGTGGGTGAAGGCGTGCGTGTGTTCTAGCTCCATGTCTGTGTTGGTTAACGGTAGTCCAACTAAGGACTTTCAAGTTGGTAGAGGTCTCCGTCAAGGTGATCCCCTTTCACCTTTTCTCTTCTTGATTGTTGTCGAGGGCTTATCGGGTATGATGTCAAAAGCGATTGATGTAGGTTCGTTTGTTGAATACACGGTTCATGACAATCTTCGGTTTTCTACGCTTCAATTTGCCGATGATACTATTATGATGGGGAAGGCAACGCGGGGGAATTTGTGGTGTATCAAGTATATTCTTAGAGGCTTTGAAATGGTGTCGGGGTTGAAGGTTAATTTCCATAAAAGCAAACTTATTGGCATCAATGTGTCGGAGGATTTTCTACAGTCGGCTACAATTTTTCTTCATTGTCGAACGGAGTCTATTTCGTTCAAGTTTTTGGGTATTCCCGTGGGCACAAACCCAAGACGGAGTTCTACTTGGAAGCCGGTTATTGACAAGATTCGTAGTAGATTGGCTTTATGGCAAGGGCGTTCCTTATCTATTGGAGGTCGGGTAATTCTTATAAATTCCGTCTTAAATAGTATACCTATTTATTACTTGTCTTTTTATAAAGCGCCGAAAGTCGTGATTAAGACTCTAATTAAACTTCAAAAAGACTTCTAGTGGGGTATAAAGGAAGACTCGAGGGGTATGTATTGGGTGGCTTGGGAGAAGGTTTGTAGACCATAGGAGGAGGGAGGACTAGGAGTGAAGGATATTGAATTGTTTAATATTGCTCTCTTGACTAAATGGAAGTGGAGGATGTTGTCGGATGAGGAAGCGTCTTAAAGGGGTATCTTATCTTATAGATATGGTGAGTTGGGGTCTATATTTTTCAATGGCACATCTTCAGTGGATGGAAGGTTAGACTCTTCGTGGTGGCGTGACCTTAGGTGTGTGGGGGAGGAGAGGATTTTGGTGGGTTGGTTTGAATCGAATATTAGACGGAGACTGGGAGATGGCCGTGGAGTGGATTTTTGGCACCACCATTGGCTTGGGCAACGTCCGTTGAAACACGTGTTCGGCAACATTTTTAATAATTGTTATAATAAAAATGTGCGGCTGGCTGAGATTGGTGTTTGGTGCGAGGATACTTGGCATTGGAATACTTCTTTTTTTGCAGGTGATGCCTCTGAGCATAACGATGATGTTACCAAGTTGCTGCTAATTCTGCGTGACATTCAGGTGGTCCGTGGAGTTGATGATCGTTGGTGCTGGTCTTTGGAACAATCAAAATAGTTTACGGTCCGTTCTTGCTATAAGTTCATCTCGCAGTCTTCTCATATCCCAACCGCAGATAGCAACAGGCCGTTCTCGATGCTGCGGAAATCTGATCTGATATCAATGTGGAGGACTCGCATTCCGACGAAGATTTTGATGTTCGGCTGGAGAATTTTTAACAATTCAATACCGGTTTGTTCATTGTTATTGCGTCGTCATGTTATTTCTTCGGAGGAGGAGGCGATTTGCGTCTTTTGTAGGCATCACTTGGAGGATTCACAGCACTTGTTTTTGGGTTGCGATTTCTCCTTGAAGGTGTGGAGAGAGATTGGTCGTTGACTGGATGCCCAAGTGCCTTACCCTTCTAGCTTACTTGATCATTTTCTTGGGTCGGTCGGTGCAACATGCTCTGGAACAAAAGAAGACCATAACTGTAGACATCCAAAATATGGATATAACCACGATCTGGCTTCAGATGAAGCATATGCACTCCAAGTAGGATGAATAGGAGGTAATGGACTAGTATCGTTCAACATAACCCGGATCCAATGATTCCCCCTGATCAACCCCACACAGAATAATTGGCTCTGACTAGAAACATATTCTTCTCTCAAAGGGAAGAATGTCCATGACCCACCATCTAAAGGTGATGACATAACAAGGGCTATCTGATATCTAGTTGCTATAACATGTCCCATGTCAGGCATCGACATCCACTTCTCAGGAGGTTGAATTTCTTGTGAGAGAGCATCTAATGAGGCCCTAACTGTGTTGTAGTCGTCACCTATCACCTGTGAGTATAGAAAATAATTTGTGTCCATCTCCTTAATCAAATGATTGCGAACTAGTTGCCAATTGTGCTCCGAGTAGTCAAGTGAGGCAACAATACATCTATAGCCACAGTTTCCACCCCCCCTTCACATTGATAATGTCATCAATGTACCTATGCATATGCTCTGGAACGTGAGACGTTACAAAATGGATGTCATGCTGTGCCCGCTCATGAGATGTCCTCTGTGATGGTAGCTGGGAGACTTGTTGTGAGGACCACTGGGGAAGTTTCTTTGATGACTTCTGGGAGGGTTTCTTAACTGAGCTCAAAGAGGCATCCACGTGCTCCCAAGAAGAAGGATCTCTCTTCACATCATACTCTTTCTTCTTCTTCTTTGGTGCACCCCTAGTCTTGACTTTGTGCTTAGGTGGAACCAAGGATGTAGTGTTTGGGAAGACATAATCATCAAGACCTCTCTTAAAGACAAATCTCTCCTCAAGAGACATCACAGCCCATCGCCTCCAAATCTCCTCTATTGTATAGCTTATGTCACATTCAAGTGAGGCTTGTTTCATACGCTCCTCATCCATACTCTCCATACTGAGCCTCATCCAATGAGAGTCAACCATCTCCAATGGGATTGGACGACCATGTAGGTGCAAATAACCAAGCTCACAAGAACAAGGTAACCCACGGGTAACTTTAATCACAACCACCACAACGGGTCTTATCGGTGCCTACTCCACCCAACATGCCATCAAACTCATCAGCTATATGATTCAATGGCTCCAAAGACACCAAGCCGTGTAGATTCTTGTAGAATGGAATGTTGTGTCGGGCATCTACACGGTTAATGCTTTTTTGAAATGAAGTGGCAATATTATCAACTTGTGCATTGATCATCCCATGCATTGACTCCCAGCTTCTGCATAAGTCACCTCCACTAGAACCCAATGACCTCTTCAATGACCAATGAGCTGACTCAACCCTATATGTAACAAATTAAAACACATAAGAAAAAAATTGACTCGAAATAAAATTAAAAGACATAAGAAAAAAATTAATGTACCTATTAGTCGCGGTATTTCCATAGTGTCTGACTTTATAAGTCCACGGTCCAAAACATTACCTGATTATATTATATTATATTATATTTTATTCCACGAGTTTATATTATATTATATTTTATTCCACGAGTTTATTATTTGACGGTCTAGATTTTGCCGACACTTTTTAACGGTCTTGATCTTGCCGACACTTTCAACGTTCTGGATTTTGCCGACAATTTTCATCAACAGTGGAAATCCGCTTTAGGGTTTCAGATTTTCCCTATAAATAGACCCATTAGGTTTGACTTCTTTCACACAAAACACAAGCAAATGGACACCCTAAATACACAATACTCTCGTGATTCCGCACTCACTGCCCTTCACCATCAGGGCACAATCACCAACAGAGAAAATGGTGTCTATTTCCAGTGTCCAAATCCTATTTTATATAGACTTAAAGACAATATCACATTTGCTGCTCTCAAAGCTAAACTACAGAGTAAGGTGCAAGTGGAGGGTGACGAGCGAGAGGTCACTCGTATGATTTATGGCAACCTCAGTATGGGCGATAATAATCGTGTTCGCTGGTCCACAATGGATGTGAAGAACGACGATGACGTGCGAGCCAAGATGGACAGTTATGACATGTTTAGACTTCAGAGTCCTTTAGAGTTGTACGTCAAAACCACAAGGAGCGTCGCTGAGATCCTTCACCGTTTAACTCCACCATCTGAGTAGTTTTAGACCTTGTTTTTGTTTTGTTTGTTGTTATAATCTGTTATTTTCAGTCAATGTAGACGGTGTTTTTAATTAATAAAATAAATGTATAATTTCTTATTTTTGAATTTCAGAAACACCATAATATGGGATGAATCTGGAACGCAATTTATTGGGATTTCCGAAAATACTCTAAAATGAGATAAATCCGGAAACAAATTTTTAGGGATTTCCGGATTTACCTAATATTAGTGTATTTCCGGAAGGTATAATGTGTTCCGAAATTACACTAAAATGAGGTAATTCCGGAAATCCCAAAAAAAATTATTCCAGATTTATCTCATTTTAGGGTATTTCCAGAAATCCCAATAAATTGCGTTCCGGGTTTATAACTGTTGACGTAATTCCGGATTTTTTTTTGAAGTCAGGGGTAATATCGCCTGTTTTGCAAATTTGGTATGAGGTATAGGGGGTACAAAAAAAACCCTATAAAATATTAATCCATCAAATAATAGATTTTTTTTCAGACTATTATTGGCTATCTACCGGCTGTCCGAAGAAGACATGAGGGGCTAATTTGTCCCAAAAAGTGTCGGGACAAATATGTATCTTTTTTTTTAAAATTCAGAATAGGTAAAGTCCCCTCCAATTTCGACTGAAATAACGTATGACTTATCAGTTAACGCAGCAAATTGGAACATAACGTGCCACTAGAAGACATTACATGACGTTTTTTTTTGACACAAAATTGGAACATAACGTGCGACGTAGGAGACATTACATGACGTTTTTAACACTTAATGAACGGAGAAACTAACGTGTCTAATTTTGAAAATGTGATAGACTAATGTGTCCCGAAAAAATTGTCGGGGTCCCACGAGGAAATTGCAGGTGCCAATTAGGGTGTTTAGTCTAAAATAAAAATCTAAAATATCTACATCACGTATGTACTATCTATTATCTATTTAAGATTTATTTATTTATTTATTTTGTCAAAAAAAAGATTTCTTTTTAAAAGATTTATTATTTATCAATTATTGTTTTGCTTTTGGGTGACAACTCACTTTAATATCATTTATACAAGTACATAACAATATTTTAAATTATTTTAAATCATCATTTGTATCAAAGAACACGGTACGACGGTATAGTGCTGGTATATCTTCTAAATGATCGTCGTTAATATTGGGATAAAAATCTCTTATGTTTTGTCGAAGCAAACTTGGTAAAGGATTAAGTCTTCTTATTTAATCACACACTTTACAAATATCTACATAAATCAGACTTAAGAGCGAAGAGAAGGGGTAGGAACTAGGAAGCAGTGTTAAGAGATAAAGAAGAAAAACCAATTAAAGTTGAAACTGGGTTGAACATTACATTATTAAATACTAATAATACACGCTGAAGGCATGAATCCCGAAAAAGTTACTGATAGAGAAGCAAAAGCAAACTGATAATAGATGAACAAGAGTTGCGTTAAACACAAGCAAAATATTAAACCATATAACTAAGAAAGCATCACGAAATAGGTAAATTAATCAACACTGAACGATATTAGTTACGTTAGAGAAGACGTAAATCATTCCTAGCAAATTTTTGAACTCCAACGTGTAAAAGAGATGGTTTCCAATAAAGACCAATAATGTAGTAGTGGTTCCTAACGTGATACTGGAGCCAGTGGTTTCCAAGGCAAAAGCAGTGCTTTTCAAAAAGACTACACTGTAGTTTTCACTTTTCAGAAGTAGTATGACTAAGCCTGGACAACACAAATTAGGATTATAGAATGGTACTAGGTTGTGTCAAAAAAAAAAGAATGGTACTAAGCGTTGTCGAGTTGTGATTGGATAGGAGAAATAACGTACCAGGCATTGTCGAGTTGTGATTGGAGGAGAAATAAAGGACACCTGCCCTCATTTAGGCTCAGTTTGCCAAAAAATAGTGGATGAGGATCAGCTAGCGGACAAGCTAGCTGATAGTGCGCGGATGACTTATTGTGAATAGCGGATAAGCTAGCTGATGACGAATGAAATGTTTGGTAAAATTAACGGTTGAACTAATTAATAACATAAAATATATGTTTAATTAATAGTTAGATTTATTTAATCTATATAAAATATGTAAATTCATGATATTTAAACAAACTATTAAGATATTCATTGATTAAACCATTTAAAATTATATTTTAATAGTCTAACTTATATATTTACTTGAAATTCTAATTTACTTTTTACCTAAAATTCTATTTGGAATCTATTTTAAATTTGTCTTGATATTCACAGAGTAAGGTTCAAACTAATAAAATGTCGTCTGAGTCAATTCATAAAAAGAACACCACAGCACTCGTGCGTATGCACGAACGGTGGCGAAACTTGCCCAAAATTTTAAGGGTGACAACTAGCTAATATTTTTTTATAAGCTAAAAATTTCATTAGAACAATAGCATTACAAGAAGTAAGAGGGCTACAAAAGCAACTGTCAAATCCAATGTTATCAGACCCGGGCCGGTCATCGACCCGGTCAAGGCACTGGGTCACTGGGCCCGGGGTCGGACCGGCGGGTCTCTAGTCGGACCGCATGACCCGGGCACTATTAAAAAGTACTAAAAATAGATATGATATCTATAAATTTATAACTTAAAAACCTGTACACAAAACAAATCTCACCACAAAATTAACACAAATGACAAGTCTTCAAATTTAAATGTTCAAATCAAATCCATAAGAACGACAACCACGTCCATAAGTACTTTATTGGTCCCAAAAATAAATAACAAATACAAAGGCACACAAAGAACAATTTATTTAGATTCAATTCCTTTGACATCTCTAATAAAAAACAACATACAGAATTACAGACAGTGTGAAACAAATAGACAGCATTTGATTTAAGTTCAACAACATTAAAACACTGAATATTCAAAGTTTCAAAGATCAACAACATTTGATAACACACTGAAACAACAACATAAAACGCAGAGATCAACAACATAAAACACACTGTGAATATTCAAACTGATTCAGAGATATAGAGATCAGCATTCAATGATTCAAGTTCAACATTTGATTTACTAAATACGAATAGGAGTCGGACTATAAGAGAGCTTGAGAGATTGAGAGATACAGAGTCAGAAACAGATTCAAACAAACAAAAAAGTGAGAAAACGCAGAGATTTACAAACCTCAACACGGCGAGGAAGCAAACAGCTACGGCGAGAGAGGAACAGCTACGGCGAGAGAGGAACAGCTACGGCCACGACAAGCGACGACGAGTGACGATCAGCGACGGCGAGAGAGGATCAGCGACGGCGAGAGACCCAGAGGAACACAGAGGCGCGCAGAGGATCAGTTCTCGTTTTCGCGAGGAAAACCCAGAGGAACACAGAGGCGCGCAGAGGCTAGGTTTTTTTTTTGGCGAATTTGTTCTGGTTTTATCAAAGGCTCAAAACGACGCCGTTTCAGGTTAAAAAAGGGTTTTTTTTTTAAAACGTGCATGACCCGGCCCGGGTCGCTGAAACAACCGGGTCGCCGGGTTTGATGTCCGCCCGGCCGGGTTCACCGGGTTCCTTGCGTATCCGTTTCTGCAGTTGGCTCGGTCCGGGGAAGCGATCGGGTCCCGGTCGGACCGGCCGGTCCGGACCGGGTTTGATAACACTGGTCAAATCATTGTGTTATGCTATAAATGAACAACTAGCTAATATATAGGCAAAATTACACTAGAGTTCTTTTAAGTTATTTAATTGTAACAAGTTAGTCTTTTAAATTTTTTTTGTACCACTTAGGTCCTTTAAGTTACATAATGTGTACCCCGGTTTTTCTTACATAGAAAATACAAATATATACAACATAGCATACAAGAAAACTTCCTGTCATTAGATATTGAACACAAATTAAAACTTGATAAAAATTCATCAAGCGATCCCTCATAGCAATAATAAACCTCCCATCATCCTAGTATTCAATATCCAATACAAAAATAGCGGAAACGATTTATAACTTCTAATATCAATACAAGTCATAACATCGAAAATACAATGACAACAAGGGAATTAACATAAACCCTAAACTAAAGCTTCACATCTTCTTTAGGTTGCACCGTAGCCGTGCCTCATCGCCTTTGTCTGTTCTCTGTAAAAACCACAAAACATGGAGGGTGAGATAACATTATCTCAGTGAGTCCTATCGAGACCCCTTACTAACACTCGCGGTTCATTATGCATCATTTTAACTTGTGGCCCTAATAAGCGGCCACGTGAAAACCTCTCCTCGACTTTAACTCTTAGTCCTGATAAGCGACTACGTGAAAACCTCTTTTACATTGCTTAGCATATCACCGAGAACCATTTTCTATTCCCGGTGAACCCATTCCACTGACCATTTTCTATCAAGCGGATTGACCATTTTCTATCAAGCGGATTCCACATGGGCCTAGGTTCATAGGGCTCATGACTTCCCCTCCCCTAGTACACTAACCTCATTAATAGGGTCGTCACCCTGGACCTCTATTTATATAATTTATATAAATACACCCGCATTGGGACGTCTCTTATACCTGACATGAACATAGAATAACCTCGACCTCAACCTCAAGGGACATTTTAGTCCGTTTTATCTTTTTGTGACATTATCTCCTTCGTGGTTACTAACTTTTATTAACATAACATGGAACATCCTCATCATATCAACAAAACATAACATAATCACAATCAACATCAACACATAGGGTTGGGGAAGGGATTAGAATAGGTTTGGAATCAATTAGGAAGGCTTTGGACCCATTTTAAAATCTGGGACAGAAATATCAGCACGGGTCGTACTGACTTATCAGCATTTCTAAAAATCCTGTTTTCGTGTGAAATTCCCATTCCGATCGATTCCGAAACTTATTCCGATCAATACCCAAACATAACAACACATCGTTCAGCAACAACAATCATCATAAACATCATCAAACCTTCCATTCTCAATCATTCAAATATTCATAACAAAAATACATTTTCGTAAATTACGGTTTTTGACTCGAAACTTAACCAAACGAAAACCAAAACATATATTCAGTCACAACCAGTATTTAACACGAAATTTAATCCCTAAGCGAGTGCGAGAGACTGACTGTCATGAGGTAGTGAGGTAGAATCAGGAGGTGGCATAGTACTGTCAGTGGCTGTATCTGGTGAGACAGTGGTTGTATTTGGTGAGACAGTGGTTGTGGTTGTGGTTGCTGCAGGTAAACGCACTGTGGGTATTTGCAGGGAGGCTTCATTTGACTGAGAGGAGCAGGCCTGTAGAGTTGTGGTAGTGTGTTTGAACAGAGTGGGATAAGGCATGAGGTTTTCTTCGAATAGAACATCTTTGGAAATGTAAATTCTTCCTTCAGCATTGAGGCACTTGTACCCTTTGTGTTGAGCTGACACACCTAAGTTAACACACAAAGCACTACGATACTATAACTTATGCTTATTGTAGGGTCTCAAAAGAGGATAGCATGCACATCCAAATACCCTTAGAAGCTTGTAGTTAGGTAATTTTCCATACAGTACTTGATATGGTGAGTGAAAATTAGAGTGAGCTGATGAAGGCAGCCTGTTGATGACTTGTGCAGCTGTGGTAAAAGCGTGATCCCAATAGCATAAGGGCAGAGAAGCTTGAGCAAGCATAGAGAGACCCATTTCAGCTATTTGACGGTGCTTTCTTTCAACTGAACCATTCTGGTGGGAGGTGTGAGGGCATGTTAGCCTGTGACTGATGCCTTGCTCTGTCAGGAGCTCTGTAAATGGTCTGAATTCCCCACCAAAGTCAGACTGAACAGCTTTGATGGTGCAGTTGAATTGATTTTTGACCAATGCTTGAAATTGTTTGAATGCAGTCTGTAATACCCTAATTTTGTCCTATCCAAAAATAAGATTTTATTTATTTTTAATAAAAATAATTATTTTATTTTTCATGCCATGTTTTATTTTATTTTAGTTTGCTACAAGTTTTAATTTTTGAAAAAGAAAATAATAATTAGAAGTATCAAAACAAAATAGACAAAGGAGAAAATAGGGGGGGTCTGTAAAAAATACATAGAGGTGCAATCAGGATTGGGCCATTTAAAGCCCATTCCTCCACCAAAAAAGGCTAGCCCATTTCGCATAACCCAACTCCACCAAAACCTAACCCATATCCAACCCATAACCCACAACCCAACTCACCAAAACCCTAAAATCCCTCCTCTCCTAACCCTAATTCGCATACCCCTCCCACCAAAACCCTGAAAATTTCAACTCTCCCCTTTAACCCTAAAATGTGGCCACATTCACTCTCCCCCTTAACCCAAAAAATCATCCACATTCACTCCCCTTCAAACCCTAGAAATCCGCCCCCATTCCCTCATTTCCCTCCTTGGAAATTGCACTTTTTCCTTTCCCACACTCCACCTTTCCTCTTTTTTCTCAATTCCCATTCTCCCACACACTCCATCTCCTCCTCTCACGCCTCCTCCCCTCTCTTCCCTCTCCCAACGGCTCTCTCTCACTCTTCTATCCCACACATTTCTCTTTCTCCCACTCACACTCAATCCTATCTCTTTCTCTCTCTCCCTCACGGATCTTACTCCCTCTCACTCTCACACATTCATTTTCTTTCTTTCCCTCACGCATCTCTTCTCACTCTCCCTATCACACACTTCACACATGGCACTCCCTTCCTTCCTCTCACCTTCCCCTACCCCATACCTTCGCATACCACCATACCCCCCCTCTCACAAGTTTTCTTTTTACATTTTTCTTCACCAACTACTCCCAAAACCCCAGTCACCACGAAATTTCTGCCCTATGTCATGTCAAACCACAGTCAACAAAACTACTGTACAAGATATGGTAAAAAGAAGCCCCAAAAACAAAGCTCATCCGGACTTGTTGGTATAAATTCGGCCACAACTGAAGAGAAAAGGGAGAGAGGAAGAACAATCAATTTTCGGGTCTCGGTGAAATAGTCAAAAAATAGAGAGTAATTAGCTAGTTCCTTTCTTTTTTCGTCTTCCCTCTTTCTCTATATTTTTCATATTTTTTTTGGTGAGACCTAAAAAAGGGGGCTCCATGTACAAAGTTTATAGACTCTGAAGTTTTATTCTGTTGTTGGTGAGATAAAAAAAAAACTCTAGGTTCAATACTACTGGATCTTAAGGTACTATAATATTTTTTTTCGGATTCATTGTATTGTTATTGTTCTTGCTGTTTTTAATTATTTAAATGGTTGCTATCTTCATTTTTTTGTTGTTGCTATAATATGTTTTATCATTGTTGTTATTTTGTTTTTAGTTGCTGTAATTTCGAAGTTAGGTGTTAATTTAGTTTGTTTTCTTTGTTTTTTTTCTTTTCTTTTCTTTTTTTGGAATATTGTGAAGATGAAATATTATACCCAAAAAAAAACATCATTTTTCAGCAAGGTACTTAGTTTTATTAAAATGAAGTCCTAAAAAAAAATTAATTAAATAGTTGCTGTTTTTATACATATTAAACTATTGCTGTTTTTTTTTATTATTTAAATTGTTTTAAATGTTGCTGATTTTCGGATTAAATAAAGCCCCTTTTTTAAAATACTAAAAAATATTTTTTTTTTAAAATAAATGGTTACTAGTATCACTACCTTTCTCAAAAAAAAATATAACAATAATAATCATTTTTCAAAAAAAGCAAAGATACACCTTTTCAATATAATAAACATGACCATTATTTTCTAATTAAAAAAAAAAGGGGCATTTCTTTATGAATGAACAAACTGTTTCAAATCCAACGCGTATTAGTATAGGTATAAAAAAAAATGTTTCAGAATTATATGTTTCCGAGCAAATTAATAAAGGGTTAAAAAGTAAAGAAAATCAAGCAACCGTTTTTTAAGCGTCAAAACGCTGTTTGCATCCCCAACAATCATTTTTAGCGTCAAAACGCTATTTGCACCCCCGACAATCATTTTTAGCGTCAAAACGCTATTTGCATCCCCAACAATCATTTTTAGCATCAAAACGCTATTCGCACCCTCAGCAACCGTTTTTAGCGTCAAAACGCTGTCAACACCCCCATTTTTGATACAACGCCCCTGTTCTTCGCACCCCCTTTTTTTATCACCCATTCCGCTTTTATTTACACCATAACGTTTCCGAACCGTCTCTTTTCTTTCAAATAATCAAACTCGCGTAAAAAAAAAGGGGTTATTACTAATGGTCACTCTGAGCCTAGCTTGTTTGACTGATAGGACTAACCTCCATTTTCCGAAGCGGTTTAGTAGCGGTGATCACTCTGAATTCATTCGTTTGATCATCGCAAACAACCGCCTAAACTTCTAGAATTTTTCAGTTAATAAAAAAAAAAACAAACGTAATCTCAACTCCCCTTTCTTTAAAAAATCACGCTTCCCAGTAAACTTTTTTTTCAAACAAACAAGCGCTCAATCACAAACCGGTTGTCTATAGCGGTCACTCTGGGCCTCGCTCGTTTGAACGCGGTAAACACCTTCTTCGAATAAGCCATCAGTGGTGACCACTCTGGATTTATCTGTTTGGTCACCATGAACGGCCTCTAGTTTTCGCAAAAACTTTTCAATAAATAAAAAATACCAACACACAAATTTTTTCTACCCGAGAACTACGTAGCTTTGATTTCTCCATCGCACCCGGAGATACGTAGGAGCGGGGGCCCACTCCCGTCAAGCGCAAAAAAACTAAATTTTTATTAAGTCTTCCTTTCCGATTTTTTTTTTTGCAAATAGTAAAAAGGGTAAATTAAAATGTTTTCTTTAAACCAATTTTTCTACACATTAAATTAAAAGGTAACCTTTTTAGGATGTTGCGGGGTGCTAGTACCTTCCCCGCACTTAATCGACCCCCGAACCCAAAACCAAAGGTTTTTTCAATATTTTCCTAAAAATAAATATTGATGGCGGCTCCATTGTTCAAAAGCAACAAAGGATCCCTCCTCCGGATTCTTCGGTCGCTACAGCTGGCGACTCCGCTGGGGACTTTTTTTAAGAGGGTCAAGCCTAATTTAGTTAAATGTGTAGATATTTGTTAGTTTAGTACTTTATTTACCCTTAGCCCTTCTATTCACATGTCTTTTTTATTTATCTATTTATTTGCTTTATTGAACCTTAGGGTAGAAAACCTTTGCACTACTATCTGTATTTCTTTTGCAGCACGGGTAGTTTAGGTTGCTTATATCACACACATCAATTACACTTGTTTATTGCACACACTCTTGAGCGGGGCCCTATACCCGGGTCTAAAAAAAACCTAGGACGAGTGGAGGCAATTAGTGTCAGTCATTCTGGATTTTATCTGTCTGACTCTCATGAAAGCCTCAACCAGAGTACGCTCTTTCGTGGTATCCCACACCAGGTAGCTCGCTATCGTTGTGGGTCATATCACGAAGGAGATTTCAGCTCTGGAGACCCTTGTGAGGAAGTGATTAGAGCCACCTGAGAGATTGATCACACAAGTAGCCCTAGACCGTGACCTATATATAAGACCTAACCTGTTTAGGACACAAGGGCAATTCACCTACTCGCTGCATCATTGCAAAAACTTTTTATCTTTCAAAAAATCAAACAATGAAAACCATTTATTCTTTTGCCCTTTACATATTTTATGTGACATGGTTAATGTTTCTCAAATTTTGAATCACCAAAATTTTCTCTGTAACGTCATTCTTTAATTCATCATACATCATCGTCATTTCAAAAAAAAATAATATACAAAAAAATCCTCACATGCATGCTTTTCATCTCATTTAGGTTTGCCGGGAATTGTAAGAGGCTCGAAAGTTTTGTCATAAGCAAGGCAATATGGGATCAAACTGTGAAGCAATCCAAACTCTGAACTACCCTATAGTAAAACAGCCTAATCTGACAAGTCTAAGGGAATGTGCTGGTCGATTGCCGCCCATCGAGCGCATGTCTTTTGATAGAGTGTATGGGAAGATTATTATGTTACTACAATTGGACGTGCAAACGGATGCCATTGCCGCTTTGAGCCAGTTCTACGACTCTTCATTAAGATGCTTCACCTTCAAAAATTTCCAGATGGCACCTACCCTGGAAGAATATACACAGATCTTCGGCTTTCCTCAACAAGACAATGGACCCTACCAGTATCAGGGACAATACTACACAGATGAGAAACTCGCCTCAATGTTACAAACCAGCAAAGAGAACTTGAAGCTCCGGAAGAAAAATCGAAATGGCATTGCAGGATTTCCACAGGAGTATCTGGAAAGCCAAATGAAATCCTTCGCCGACGCTAGAAATTGGGGTCCTTTTAAGCAGGTGTTAGCTTTGACTATCTTTGGCATTGTCCTATTTCCACGCCTTGAAAGATATGTGGACACAACAGCTATTGGCGTCTTCTTATCCTTCAAGGATCCGATTCCAGCCATGCTTGCAGACACTTACTGTACTTTCACTCATTATAGTGAGCTAAGGGGAAAAAGGATATCTTGCTGCCTGCACGCCTTGTATGTTTGGCTTCTCACCCATGCTTTCGTTAACAAAGTCAGAGTAGAAGGCCCAATTGAAGACGCCAGAGGGTGTGATGTGAAGACAATGAACACTGGTGAATGGTTGCAAGTGCTGGGGGGCCTTCATGAATATAAGGTTCGTTGGCACCCATCATGGTGGAAAGAGAGGCCCACAGTAGTTTTTCAATGCGGAAACTTTCAAAACGTCCCGCTCATGGGGACAAGAGGATGCATAAATTACAATCCTTCTCTAACTCTAAGACAGCTGGGGTACCCCATGCGAAATCCGCCCACCGAAGACATGTTAATCCCTTTTTACCTCCATGAAGGAAGCCCAAAAGAGGTTGACATGCTCCGGAAGATTTCTCAAGCGTGGGATATGGTCGTCCGCAAGGGACAAGAGCTTACTAAGAGGAGCGGCGATAAGGAAACCACCTTTCGTCAATGGCTCCAAAAGAGGATCCAAGACACCCGATTGCCTTACCAAAGTGCACTACGGGTGGAGGAAGAAATACTTGAACCTACCCTTCCCACTGTCGAAGATTTAGATAAGCTTAAAATGGCATTGTCAAAAGCCGAGGAAGAAAAGAAGGGCTTGCATGCAGAGTTAGAGAAAGTGCTCCTAAAAAACCAGAAATTGGAGGAAGAGAACGCAAGTAAGTCAGTGGCCATTGAAGACAGCCACAAGCAGCTCAAGATCGAACAAAAGAACAAACTAGAGGTTCAAAAGTACCTAAGAGGAGCGAAAGAGGAAATAAAACGTTGCAACCTGAAAATGAACCAAGCCATCGATGATACATACAAGTGGAAAAAGTTATGGGAAGAATCAATGATGGCTGAAAAGACCGCACAGAGCCTGCTAATGGTATCAAAGAGAGAGTCCCGGATGATGGCAGCCGAGTTTGAAGAGCAAGTGAAAAGTATCAAGCATGATAAAGATACCATTGAAGAGATACTCCGAGAATACCAGCAAGCCTTAAGAAGGGAGCATGAAAAATCCGATGAGCTGAACGACCATATCAGATATCAAGAGGAGGTCTACCACCAGCTCAAGACAGAAAGCATCTATTGGGAGAACCGCTTCGTGGAGTTGGTCAGCAGGATAGAAAACCATGAAGCCTTCATAGAATTGAAGAATGAAAGCTTATACTGGAAAGACAGATTCTCGAAGTTGGCATGGCTGGCCAATCGAGCTATCACCGGAATCCCCAAACGTCTAAAGGAGGCTAACGCGGCAATGCACCCGTTTAACACCCCGGTCCAAGTTTCCAAATTCATGGAGTTTTGCGAGGTTCTGATTGCCGAACTCCGGGAGAAGGCTGGCAGCGCTACTAGTAGAAAAAGAGGGAGGAATGGAAATATGAAAGCCATATGTATTTGAGTGAAATTTAAAGAACCTTGTACTTTTCTTTTCGAAGTTTTATTTCCAAAATGTTGTACTTTCCTCCATCAATGAAGTTTGTTTGTCTCACATGCTGATCCTTTATTTTGAAAATATTGTGGAACTTTAATCTGTGTACTTATGACAAATCAGGATGCGCTTGCAATTCCCGACCTAAAACAATAAGACTCATGCACACATGCATCATTCGCATTTTCATCCATTCATATACTCATACATATACTCATACCATGTGTCCCACCAACAGAGAGTAAAAGACAAGCTGGTGCGTCAACATCGCTATTGGACTCGTTCTCAGGCCAGAAACATGGAAGAAAACCAGGACAATCCGCCTCAAGATATCCCGGATCAAGGCAATCCACCTCAAGACCTAGGCAATCAAGAGCTTAGGGCGGAAATAGATGGGATGAAAGAACAGATGGCTGAAATCTTAAAGGTCTTACAAGCTTTGAGGGACAAAGACACAAGTGAAGATGTCTCCGCTGGGAACACGGAAAATCAAGTTACCAACCCTCCTCCTCCCAATGGACTCGGGATCCCGCATACAGTGCCCCCTGTAACACCCCTTTTTCTACCCAACGGTTTATTAAAAAAAAATCAGAGTTTTTCGCGCCAAAAGAGTGTCACATTTTTCGAACCGGAAAACCACTTCGCAAACAGAGTACTTTAATTATAACTAACTTCTTTTCAAAAACATGCAGCGGAAATAAAAAGGTTTCACTTGGCAATCATACTTCAAAAGGTTTACAACTTAGAAAGGCATATACATAACACATAAGGAAAGACACAAGGACAACCCTCCCGAGTGCTACGTATCAGAGCCGACTCGACCATACTAGAAGAAGAATCTCTAGCCACCTTCAGTCACCGTCACCTGCAGGTTGCCGACATACGAGGCAACACGACGCAGTAGGGTGAGTCTCACTACGTAGATAATAATAGATAAAACAAGAAACACAGTATAATAGGCACACCAGGGATACCATCAATCTACTACACCAATAATACAGTTACACCAAATCCAGTTACGCCGAATACTGTTACACCAAGTACCGTCACACCAAATACAGTTACACCCAGAATATAGTTACACCATTAGTTCAAGAAGACGCAATCAAACACAGGACGCGTATGCAATGTATGAGATGCAACCCAAAACTCCACTGGGCATATGCATGTGGATCCATCAACACCAAAAACTTGCCTTGAGGGCACTCACCAAGATAGGCCGAAGCCTCTGCTCACCAAAATAACTAGGCCGAAGCCTCTGCTCACCAATTTTCGAAATTAGGCCGAAGCCTCTGCACACCAAATATAATTATAATAAGGCCGAAGCCTTCTGCTCACCAAAATATGCACATGATCATGAGACTCTAGGACCATGCAACATACACACACAAAAACACCATAACCACGGTTATCACACTCACCAACATCAATTCAGCTCACCAGTAATTATTTAGCTCACCAATAAGTAATTCAGCTCACCAATAATTAATTCAGCTCACCAATATTTAACAAGTATTCTGCTCACCAACATCTAACAAATATTCAGCTCACCAACATTTAACAAATATTCAGCTCACCAACATTTAACAAATATTCAGCTCACCAAACATCACCAAAAACACTCGCACGTTGGCCACTAAGGGCATTTTCGTAAAGACACTCAAACATCACTTAGCTATCCGGGACAGCCACACGGGCGCCCACTCAGCCACCACCGCCAACGACTCGAAAAGGTTACCCAAAACAGTTCACTTTTGGAAATCAGTTCGCTCATCAGAAAATATTGCATTTTTGCCTGAAAGTAGAATATCCAGGTAGGCACCTGAATAAGCTTCGAAACGCATTTTGAACCATCAAATTTGGACACCCGAGTCAAAAGATATTTAGAAAACAAATTTGGGAACAACAGCGACACCCTGGGCTACGCGAACACGGCAGCCAGAATTTGGCGAATTAGTTAAAATAGTAAACGACATCGGATTCCAACAAACGGCCCCTCTACAGAAACCTGAGAAAGTCTAGTTCCTGACTATAGTTTTCTTTTTTTCAAACAATGAGCCAATTAGTACAGTTTTTAGAAACAACCCGAATGGTTCCCAGACTGGACAGATTCTGTCCTTCCACTTCAAATCACTCTAAACTGAATTACACTTGACCAAATGGAACAAAACCTTAGCCTTAACAAAAGCAATTTGAGTATAGTTTCTAATGGAAAAAGAATCGTTCAAATCAGAGTTCAATTGAAGACACCAGACCTGAAACACTGAACCTATACCTAGTTTAAGTCCAGAAATTTGACCTGACTTGGGACGCTCATAACTCGAGCTACACTACTCCAAATTTAACCAAACCAGTGCCAAAGTGACCAAAATTAAGTCTGTTTTCTAACAAAAAAAGTCCCATAATTTTTTGACGAACAGAAAGTTCCCAGTTTTAAAAATACCGAACCTATGTCCAGAATGCTTCCAGAATATTACCCTAACTTGTGGAATTCATATCTCGAGCTACACAACTCTAAACGCAACCAAACCAGCGTCAAATTAACAAAAATTCAATCAAGTTTTCGAAATGACAAACCACATAATTTTTCAATTAGTAAAACGTTCTCAGTCACTGAAATACTAAACCTATGTCAGAACATCTCAAAACAGTGAATTCAACAACACAAACAACCATCACACTTCAGCCACCTATAAATATTATAAACATCAACAGCAATTTAAACAACTACTCCTAACACCTAGTACCCCATGATTTCGTGGTTTATAAATTATTAACTATGAACGAGAGCCCCCTTACCTCATAATTGAAGAACACCTATCTCTTGGTGAGCAAGCTACCATCAAAATTCAGCAACTAAGATCCTCCTCTCCCTCCTTGGTGCATGCGAAATCTTCCTCTCTCTCCTCTAGGGTTTTTGCGCCCTTCTCCTTTCTTCTCTCTCTTAGGGTGTCATGCCTCTCCTCTCTCCAAGCCGTCCCACTCTCTCTATTTTTTTCTAAAGTGTTGGAATGAATCACCAAACCCTAAGTTTGGCATCATATAGGCGCCTAGCTTAATGGACATGGGCTTCCACTTAATGACCTAATCATGGGCTTCTCCTAATCCACTTCAACTCGCCACCACCATCTAAACCCAACCCTAGGTCCAATTATCCAAATAAATAATTCTATTTATTTAAAACTCAAAACCCTAAATAATTAATTAAATCAATTAATTAATTATCTCCTACCACCTAAACCTCATTTAATTAACTAGAAAATTAATCTACTATTTTCGGGCTGTTACACCCCCCACTGGGACTAATGACCAGGGTTACATATGGCCTCCTTACGGACTTCCACAAGGTTACACACCTCCGACAGTCAATGCTAGTCCAGAAGGCGGCCCCTCAGGAGTCGCGGGCCAACAACAGCTTACACCAACGGGTCACGATGGTAATCCGGGGGCACCACAAGTTCAAAACCCGACCCCCGTCGTCATACCACAAAGACTTCCACTTGGCTGCCCTCCACCGCCGATAGTTGACGCTCAAGCTCAGGGTTCCAACCTCAGGAATCCCACTCATTCACATACCCCAAATGTGAACCCAACCATAGTTCCGATGATTCATCCATACTATGGTATGAGTGGGCTCCCTCACAATTACTCTATGGAGAACCCTCAAGGCAAAGACAAACTACAAATGCTTGAGGAAAGGTTGAGAGCAGTTGAGGGATCCAATGTTGGTGCGAGAGATGCTTATGACTTGTGCCTCGTCCCTAACGTGGTCATCCCTCCAAAATTTAAGGTGCCAGACTTCGACAAGTACAGAGGGTCGACTTGCCCTGTAAGCCACTTAACCATGTACTGCAGGAGAATGGCGGCGTTTGCTCACGACGACAAATTGCTCATTCACTACTTCCAAGATAGTCTGTCTGGGGCAGCTTCGAGCTGGTACATGCAATTAGAGCGTGCCCATATCAGATGCTGGAAAGACCTAGCCGATGCGTTTTTAAGGCAATACAAATATAACATTGACATGGCTCCCGATAGAACACAATTGCAGAGCATGACGAAGAGAGACAATGAGTCCTTCAAAGAATATGCCCAACGCTGGAGAGGCCTAGCTGCACAGGTGGTACCACCTTTGTTAGAAAAAGAGATGGTATCAATGTTCATGGATACTCTTCAATCACCTTTCTACGACAGGTTGATTGGGAGCGTGTCTTCGAACTTTTCAGATATGATCGTCATCGGAGAAAGATTAGAGAACGGATGGCGAAACGGGAAGATTGCATATAGCTCCGCTGGAACTAGCAATCAGAAAAGGCCCTTCCCAAGTTTCCCTAAAAAGAAAGGCGGAGAAACCAATGCCATCTCTGGATCCGGAAAGCCTCCCTACAACAACCCCCGACAGACTTTACAAATACCTACTCAAACACCACAAGCCCCACCTCACCAAGTCAACTCAGGCTATAGACCACAAAACTACCAAGAAAGAAAGCCCACCAATTTCGACCCAATACCCATGTCATACACAGACCTATTCAATCACCTCATCAGTCACAACTTGATCACTCCCCGTCCAATGAGACCCCTTCAACCTCCTTTCCCTAGGAGCTATGACCCAGAGGCTAGCTGTGGATTCCACGCTGGGGCAGTTGGCCATTGAACAGAAAATTGCAAGGCATTGAAATATGTAGTACAAGACTTAATTGAATCTAAATGGTTAAGCTTCGCAGAAGACGGTCCGAATGTTGCCACTAACCCTCTGCCGGGGCACGGGAAACCCTCCGTCAATGCCATTGAGGATGCTGAGGGGCAATTATTGGTCAGAAAGGTGGAGGACATTGTCACACCCCTGGACCTCATCCATGCTAATTTGTGTCAGTTCGGAATCATTATGAAAGGATGTACCAGAAAGGGCTCGTGTGCTGATCCCCTTTGTGTTGGGGCCTGTGAAGCATTCAAGCCAGTTCTGCAAGACTTATTAGACCGACACATAATACAAATAGGTCTTCAAAAGAAAGAGGAAGGCGTGTCGACTCTCCAGTCCAGCATTGACCAGAGCAAGAGTATCCGGAAACCACTGGAAATCCATTACAAAAAGGACACAAAGCTAACCACCGCTGTGCCTAAACCAATCACTATTCAAGTGCCAGTCCCTTTTCCCTTTAAAAGCACCAATGCAGTCCCGTGGAGTTACGATGTGAAGGTTCAGACCAATCCAGATGTCATTAACATATCAGGGACCGGTGGGATGACTCGAAGTGGACGTTTCTATGCCCCTGGAGGGCCTAGTGAGGACCGAGCAAAAGAAGGGGAGGAAAGAGCCCGTAAGGGCAAAAGCATAGAGCAGGAACCTGTCGATAAGAATGCAGGAAAGAAGACGTTATCCGAGCAAGAAGCCAGTGAATTTCTGAAGCTTATGAGACAAAGCGAGTATAAGGTGGTTGATCAACTAAACCAAACTCCCGCAAAGATATCTCTGTTGTCATTATTGCTCAGTTTCGATGCCCATCGTGCAGCATTGGCAAAAGTATTGAATGAGGCCCATGTCGCTCATGACATCTCGGTCGGCCAATTTGATGGGATCGTCGGAAACCTTGTTGCAAGTAATTACCTCACCTTTACTGATGATGAGATTCCAACTGAAGGAAGGGGGCACAACAAGGCCCTACACATATCGGTGAAGTGTGGAGATTACTCTCTTGCTCGGGTACTCATTGACAATGGTTCATCTTTGAATGTATTACCCAGATCAACCATGGAGAAATTAGATGTGGACTGTTCATACATGAGACCAAGCTCCATATTAGTCAGGGCCTTTGACGGATCAAAAAGGGAAGTCATTGGAGAAATGGAATTACCGGTGCAAGTAGGTCCGGAGCACTTCGTGGTGACCTTCCAGATAATGGACATTGCCCCATCCTACAGTTGTCTCTTGAGGAGGCCATGGATCCACTCGGCAGGGGCAGTTCCCTCTTCTTTACACCAGAAGCTCAAGTTCATAGTCAACAATAAGCTGGTGGTTATTTTCGGTGAGGAAGAAATGCTGATAAATAAGTCCGCTCCCACTCGTTACATTGAGGCTGCTGAAGAGTCTCTCGAGAGTGCCTTCCAAGCATTGGAAATCGCCAATACATCTGCTATGTTAGAACCCAAGCTATCCAAAACTGCCGTGATGGTTGCTAAGTTCATGTTAGGAAAAGGCTACCAAGCTGGAGGAGGCTTGGGAAAAACCGGACAGGGGATCCTGACGCCAATACAGCCAGAGGAGAACAAAGATAGGCATGGGATAGGATATCGGCCCAATCGCACGGACAAGAGAAGGATTGTGGAGGAAAAGAAGGAGCGGAGGTTAGCCAGGCTTGAGGACAGGGTGCCAAATACGAAGAGGATCACCATCTGCAACATCAAGGAAAGCTTTCGGAGTGCGGGAATGTTGAACCCCAATCAGATCGCCGCAGTTGAGGACGATCTAAACGCCGAAGAAGGCGTCGTCAGCCTTGTACGCCCTTGTCCTGCAAACAAAAGGCTCATGAATTGGGAGATCGTTGATTTTCCTGTGGTTTTTAGTTCAAAGTAATGTTTCTATAATGTAACCCTCTGGCTCTGCCCAAGGCCTTAGGATATTTCATTCGGGCACGCATGTTTTCCTTTCAGTATTAATATTAATGCAACGTTATTTCGGTTCCCAATAAACCCCTGTTTTCCTTTTCTTTTTACATTCGCTTCTTATTTTCTTTCATTCGTTTTTATTCCGTTAATTTACACTAATGCAGATCCGAAAAAAATGTCTTTGAAAATAACAACGTCAATAATCCATATTGTAACTTTGATCACCCCATCAATCAAACTGAGGAAGATATTGAGGATAATTGGGAAACCCCTCCAGAGTTAATGAGAATGATGGAACAAGAGGAAAAAATAATCGAACCCCACGAGGAATCAACTGAAACGATCAACTTAGGCACGGAAGAAGACAAAAAAGAAGTTAACATTGGCACCACATTGAAAGACAGCGAGCGAGAGAAATTGGTTAAGTTGTTGTTTGACTATGTTGACGTCTTCGCATGGACATACCAAGACATGCCCGGACTGGACCCCAACATAGTCGAGCACAAGTTACCAGTAAAACCAGAATGCCCACCGGTAAAACAAAAGTTAAGAAGGATGAAACCAGAGATGTCATTGAAAATCCGAGATGAGGTTAAGAAGCAGTTCGATGCTGGGTTTTTAGCGGTGGCCAAATACCCTCAATGGGTAGCCAATATTGTACCGGTCCCAAAGAAAGACGGGAAGGTTCGGATGTGCGTTGATTATCGAGATCTGAACAGAGCTAGTCCCAAAGATGACTTCCCTTTGCCTCACATCGATGTCCTGGTAGATAGCACAGCACAACACTCTCTGTTCTCCTTCATGGATGGATATTCCGGATACAACCAAATTAAGATGGCCCCCGAAGACATGGAGAAAACCACCTTCATCACTCTCTGGGGAACCTTCTGTTACAAAGTAATGCCATTCGGACTGAAGAATGCTGGTGCAACGTACCAAAGGGCAATGGTCGCATTGTTCCATGATATGATGCATAAGGAAATAGAGGTTTACGTGGATGACATGATTGCAAAATCCAAGACTGAAGAAGAGCATATCGTCAATCTGCAAAAACTCTTCGAACGTCTCAGGAAGTTCAAACTCAGATTAAACCCTGCCAAATGCACTTTCGGTGTAAGATCGGGAAAGCTGTTGGGTTTCATAGTCAGTCAGAGGGGAATAGAAGTAGATCCAATCAAAGTACGAGCAATACTAGAAATGCCGGCACCGAGTACTGAAAAAGAAGTTCGTGGTTTCCTGGGAAGATTGAACTACATCTCTAGGTTCATATCGCAGCTAACATCTACATGCGAGCCTATCTTCAAGCTTTTGTGCAAAAACCAAGAAACCAAGTGGAATGATAATTGCCAAGAAGCCTTTGAAAAGATCAAGAGGTACCTCCAAAATCCACCGATTCTGATGCCGCCTGTGCAGGGCAGACCTCTCATCCTGTATCTAACAGTGCTAGACAAGTCAATGGGTTGTGTACTGGGGCAACATGATGAATCCGGAAAGAAGGAACATGCCATCTACTATCTAAGCAAGAAATTCACCGAGTGCGAGACAAGATACACATTGTTGGAAAGAACGTGTTGTGCTCTGGCCTGGGCTGCACGTCGTTTGAGGCAGTATATGCTGAGCCACACTACTTGGTTGGTATCTAAAATGGACCCAGTCAAGTATATTTTTGAAAAACCCGCACTCACAGGGAGGATCGCTCGCTGGCAAATGCTACTATCTGAATACGACCTTTTATATGTCACCCAAAAAGCAATCAAGGGTAGTGCATTGGCTGAGTACTTGGCACACCAGCCCATCGAAGATTACCAATCAATGCAGTGTGATTTCCCAGACGAAGATATAATGGCTCTATTCGTAGAAGGGAATCCTCCGGACAACGAAAGGTGGAGAATGTTATTCGACGGCGCTTCTAATTTATACGGGCACGGGGTCGGAGCTGTACTGATCTCTCCTGATAACCGCTTCATACCGTTTACCGCTAGACTGAGTTTCTATTGCACCAACAACATTGCAGAATATGAAGCGTGCGTCCTAGGCATCAAAGCAGCCCTTGAATGGAAAGTCAAAAGGCTCGATGTATATGGGGACTCAGCTTTGGTCATCCATCAGACAAAAGGTGACTGGGAAACCAGGGATTCCAAATTAATTCCTTATCATGATCACATCCAAAAGATGGTTGAACAATTTGAAGAGATCACTTTCCATCATCTCCCTCGCGAAGAAAATCAGTTGGCCGATGCTTTGGCGACTCTGTCATCAATGTTCAATATCAATAACGACAAGAGTCTGACATTCATCCGAATCCAACACCGAGACCTACCGGCACATCATTGTGTGGCAATCGAAGAAGAGCCTGACAGTAAACCTTGGTATTACGATATCAAGCACTATATCACAAACAGAGAATATCCTCCTGGTGCCACCGAGAATGATAAGAGGACACTTAGGAGGCTGTCAATGGGTTTCTTCTTAAATGGGGAAGTGCTTTACAAGAGGAATCACGATATGGTACTCCTCAGATGTGTAGCAGAAGAAGAAGCAGAAAGAATTATGAAAGATGTCCATGAAGGCTCGTTCGGCACCCATTCTAATGGGCACACCATGGCAAGGAAAATCCTAAGGGCTGGCTACTACTGGTTGTCAATGGAGACTGACTGCTTCAACTACGTCAGAAAATGCCACAAATGTCAAATCTATGCCGACAATATCCATGTACCACCTGCCTCTCTGAATGTCCTAACAGCACCATGACCATTCTCAATGTGGGGAATGGATGTCATCGGTCCCATAGAACCCAAGGCATCAAACGGACATCGTTTCATTCTTGTCGCTATTGATTATTTCACCAAATGGGTCGAGGCCGCTTCTTACGCCAGTGTAACAAAGTCAGTGGTTGTCAGGTTCATAAAGAGAGATTTGATTTGCCGCTACGGTCTTCCAAATAAGATCATCACGGACAATGGGACAAACCTGAACAATAAGATGATGAAAGAGTTGTGTGACGACTTCAAAATCCAGCATCATAATTCCTCCCCATACCGTCCAAAGATGAATGGGGCAGTTGAGGCAGCAAATAAGAACATAAAGAAGATCGTGCAAAAGATGGTAGTGACCTTCAAGGACTGGCATGAAATGTTGCCCTTCGCTTTGCACGGGTATCGGACCTCTATCCGCACGTCAACAGGGGCAACACCATTCTCACTAGTATATGGGATGGAAGCAGTTCTTCCCATCGAGGTGGAAATACCCTCCCTGCGAGTGCTAATGGAGACAAAATTGGAGGAGGCAGAATGGGTTCAAGCTCGTCTGGATCAGTTGAACCTCATAGAAGAAAAGAGAGTAGTTGCTTTGTGTCATGGGCATTTGTACCAACAAAGGATGAAAAAGGCTTATGATAAAAAAGTGCGCCCCCGCCAGTTCCAAGAAGGAGACCTCGTGCTCAAGAAGATGTTGCCTATCCAAAAGGATTCCCGTGGAAAATGGACCCCTAACTATGAAGGACCTTATGTGGTAAAGAAGGCATTCTCTGGAGGAGCATTGATTCTCACAAAAATGGACGGTGAAGACCTCCCACTCCCAGTGAACTCGGACGCAGTCAAGAAATACTATGCCTAAAGAAATATATGGAAAAAAGAGAAAGATGAGTCAAGCAAAAATAAGCTCGCTAGGCCGAAAACCCGAAAGGGCGGCCTAGGCAAAAATTAGAGCGACCCGGTGGACTGAAAACTCTAAAGAGCAGTCCAGGCAAAAATTAGGGTCAGAAGTTGGACTTTGAGCTACAAAGGCAGTCAATACCTCCGAAAGTTGGACAATGAATGCTCAAAGTTATGTTAATGGGCGATTGGCGTTATTACTTCAAAGATACAAACAATCAAAAGATCAGCTTTCCTTGTTTTCTTTTTCTTCTCTTTTTGTAGTTTAAACTCCCAATGTAATTTTCAGTCAGCGCGACCTTCTGCGCATTTTTTTTCCATTTGAATATGAAAAACTTCCTTTATTCTCTCATTTCCCTCTTATCGTAAAAATAATGTTCATGGTAGACGATACTGAATTGCGAAACATGTGCATGATCACAAGCATTATAGTCATTGCGAAATTTCTAAAAATCACAAAAAAGGATGATCTCTCATAAAGTTGCAAAAAGGACAAATGCACAATTACTTCAGCAAATCTTAATAACCCGCACTTTGGCACCACTGCTTGAGGCAACCCTCGTATCCCACGTCAAGAGTCATGCGAGTTTGATGATGCCAGCAAAGTCAATAAAGAGCTAAAGAGCAAAAAAGAGCAAAAGAGCAAGAAAAGAAAATGAAAAAAGAAAAAAGCCAAGAGCAAAAGCCAAAAATAAAATCATTCCACATTTCATTCATCATGTCATCAATTATTTAACTACATGCACGCATGCATCACTCATTGCAAGTGTCTGTTGAGATAATTTTAGTACGTATCGTTAGCAACAATTCTTCAAACCCCCAGCGGTCCTTCAGAGCCCAGGCGCTCCTTCAGACCAACAATGGTCCTTCAATCCAGATCGCACGTCGCGTTATCGACCAACCGACGGATCATCCGGCCCCAGGCCCTTCAGACTAGCTGTGTCCGCCTAAAAAAACACAATGCACGTCCTTCGTGGTTATATCAGTTCCGGACCTGATTAACCCTATTGGCCGCTCGAAAAGAGGCCACCCCCAGACCGTATTACTAGTACCATAAGCTAGTTACGCTCCTTCAGACCCATCGGTCCCTCAGGCTTAGGCATGCCCTTCAGACCCCGACGGTCCCTCAGTCGAACGCAAGTCGATGCGCCAAGCATTGATTTTGAACTAGACCTTCAGAGCCCCAGTGCTCCTTCAGATCCCCAGTGATCCCTCAGATCCCGGCGATCCTTCAGATCCCCAGCGATCCCTATTTACCTTCCGTCTATAGCAACCCAGTTTTCATCAAAAAAACAAAAAAACCTCAGTCTGGACAAAACTAGTGTCTTGTTATCTTTATTTCTATTTTCCTCGAGAAATTTGGAACCCCTCCGATTTCCTAGCAAAATATAAATAAAGAGGGGCAGCTGTAATACCCTAATTTTGTCCTATCCAAAAATAAGATTTTATTTATTTTTAATAAAAATAATTATTTTATTTTTCATGCCATGTTTTATTTTATTTTAGTTTGCTACAAGTTTTAATTTTTGAAAAAGAAAATAATAATTAGAAGTATCAAAACAAAATAGACAAAGGAGAAAATAGGGGGGGTCTGTAAAAAATACATAGAGGTGCAATCAGGATTGGGCCATTTAAAGCCCATTCCTCCACCAAAAAAGGCTAGCCCATTTCGCATAACCCAACTCCACCAAAACCTAACCCATATCCAACCCATAACCCACAACCCAACTCACCAAAACCCTAAAATCCCTCCTCTCCTAACCCTAATTCGCATACCCCTCCCACCAAAACCCTGAAAATTTCAACTCTCCCCTTTAACCCTAAAATGTGGCCACATTCACTCTCCCCCTTAACCCAAAAAATCATCCACATTCACTCCCCTTCAAACCCTAGAAATCCGCCCCCATTCCCTCATTTCCCTCCTTGGAAATTGCACTTTTTCCTTTCCCACACTCCACCTTTCCTCTTTTTTCTCAATTCCCATTCTCCCACACACTCCATCTCCTCCTCTCACGCCTCCTCCCCTCTCTTCCCTCTCCCAACGGCTCTCTCTCACTCTCCTATCCCACACATTTCTCTTTCTCCCACTCACACTCAATCTTATCTCTTTCTCTCTCTCCCTCACGGATCTTACTCCCTCTCACTCTCACACATTCATTTTCTTTCTTTCCCTCACGCATCTCTTCTCACTCTCCCTATCACACACTTCACACATGGCACTCCCTTCCTTCCTCTCACCTTCCCCTACCCCATACCTTCGCATACCACCATACCCCCCCCCCCCTCTCACAAGTTTTCTTTTTACATTTTTCTTCACCAACTACTCCCAAAACCCCAGTCACCACGAAATTTCTGCCCTATGTCATGTCAAACCACAGTCAACAAAACTACTGTACAAGATATGGTAAAAAGAAGCCCCAAAAACAAAGCTCATCCAGACTTGTTGGTATAAATTCGGCCACAACTGAAGAGAAAAGGGAGAGAGGAAGAACAATCAATTTTCGGGTCTCGGTGAAATAGTCAAAAAATAGAGAGTAATTAGCTAGTTCCTTTCTTTTTTCGTCTTCCCTCTTTCTCTATATTTTTCATATTTTTTTTGGTGAGACCTAAAAAAGGGGGCTCCATGTACAAAGTTTATAGACTCTGAAGTTTTATTCTGTTGTTGGTGAGATCAAAAAAAAACTCTAGGTTCAATACTACTGGATCTTAAGGTACTATAATATTTTTTTTCGGATTCATTGTATTGTTATTGTTCTTGCTGTTTTTAATTATTTAAATGGTTGCTGTCTTCATTTTTTTGTTGTTGCTATAATATGTTTTATCATTGTTGTTATTTTGTTTTTAGTTGCTGTAATTTCGAAGTTAGGTGTTAATTTAGTTTGTTTTCTTTGTTTTTTTTCTTTTCTTTTCTTTTTTTGGAATATTGTGAAGATGAAATATTATACCCAAAAAAAAACATCATTTTTCAGCAAGGTACTTAGTTTTATTAAAATGAAGTCCTAAAAAAAAATTAATTAAATAGTTGCTGTTTTTATACATATTAAACTATTGCTGTTTTTTTTTATTATTTAAATTGTTTTAAATGTTGTTGATTTTCGGATTAAATAAAGCCCCTTTTTTAAAATACTAAAAAATATTTTTTTTTTAAAATAAATGGTTACTAGTATCACTACCTTTCTCAAAAAAAAATATAACAATAATAATCATTTTTCAAAAAAAGCAAAGATACACCTTTTCAATATAATAAACATGACCATTATTTTCTAATTAAAAAAAAGGGGCATTTCTTTATGAATGAACAAACTGTTTCAAATCCAACGCGTATTAGTATAGGTATAAAAAAAAAACGTTTCAGAATTATATGTTTCCGAGCAAATTAATAAAGGGTTAAAAAGTAAAGAAAATCAAGCAACCGTTTTTTAAGCGTCAAAACGCTGTTTGCATCCCCAACAATCATTTTTAGCGTCAAAACGCTATTTGCACCCCCGACAATCATTTTTAGCGTCAAAACGCTATTTGCATCCCCAACAATCATTTTTAGCATCAAAACGCTATTCGCACCCTCAGCAACCGTTTTTAGCGTCAAAACGCTGTCAACACCCCCATTTTTGATACAACGCCCCTGTTCTTCGCACCCCCTTTTTTTATCACCCATTCCGCTTTTATTTACACCATAACGTTTCCGAACCGTCTCTTTTCTTTCAAATAATCAAACTCGCGTAAAAAAAAAGGGGTTATTACTAATGGTCACTCTGAGCCTAGCTTGTTTGACTGATAGGACTAACCTCCATTTTCCGAAGCGGTTTAGTAGCGGTGATCACTCTGAATTCATTCGTTTGATCATCGCAAACAACCGCCTAAACTTCTAGAATTTTTCAGTTAATAAAAAAAAAAACAAACGTAATCTCAACTCCCCTTTCTTTAAAAAATCACGCTTCCCAGTAAACTTTTTTTTCAAACAAACAAGCGCTCAATCACAAACCGGTTGTCTATAGCGGTCACTCTGGGCCTCGCTCGTTTGAACGCGGTAAACACCTTCTTCGAATAAGCCATCAGTGGTGACCACTCTGGATATATCTGTTTGGTCACCATGAACGGCCTCTAGTTTTCGCAAAAACTTTTCAATAAATAAAGAATACCAACACACAAATTTTTTCTACCCGAGAACTACGTAGCTTTGATTTCTCCATCGCACCCGGAGATACGTAGGAGCGGGGGCCCACTCCCGTCAAGCGCAAAAAAACTAAATTTTTATTAAGTCTTCCTTTCCGATTTTTTTTTTTTGCAAATAGTAAAAAGGGTAAATTAAAATGTTTTCTTTAAACCAATTTTTCTACACATTAAATTAAAAGGTAACCTTTTTAGGATGTTGCGGGGTGCTAGTACCTTCCCCGCACTTAATCGACCCCCGAACCCAAAACCAAAGGTTTTTTCAATATTTTCCTAAAAATAAATATTGATGGCGGCTCCATTGTTCAAAAGCAACAAAGGATCCCTCCTCCGGATTCTTCGGTCGCTACAGCTGGCGACTCCGCTGGGGACTTTTTTTAAGAGGGTCAAGCCTAATTTAGTTAAATGTGTAGATATTTGTTAGTTTAGTACTTTATTTACCCTTAGCCCTTCTATTCACATGTCTTTTTTATTTATCTATTTATTTGCTTTATTGAACCTTAGGGTAGAAAACCTTTGCACTACTATCTGTATTTCTTTTGCAGCACGGGTAGTTTAGGTTGCTTATATCACACACATCAATTACACTTGTTTATTGCACACACTCTTGAGCGGGGCCCTATACCCGGGTCTAAAAAAAACCTAGGACGAGTGGAGGCAATTAGTGTCAGTCATTCTGGATTTTATCTGTCTGACTCTCATGAAAGCCTCAACCAGAGTACGCTCTTTCGTGGTATCCCACACCAGGTAGCTCGCTATCGTTGTGGGTCATATCACGAAGGAGATTTCAGCTCTGGAGACCCTTGTGAGGAAGTGATTAGAGCCACCTGAGAGATTGATCACACAAGTAGCCCTAGACCGTGACCTATATATAAGACCTAACCTGTTTAGGACACAAGGGCAATTCACCTACTCGCTGCATCATTGCAAAAACTTTTTATCTTTCAAAAAATCAAACAATGAAAACCATTTATTCTTTTGCCCTTTACATATTTTATGTGACATGGTTAATGTTTCTCAAATTTTGAATCACCAAAATTTTCTCTGTAACGTCATTCTTTAATTCATCATACATCATCGTCATTTCAAAAAAAAATAATATACAAAAAAATCCTCACATGCATGCTTTTCATCTCATTTAGGTTTGCCGGGAATTGTAAGAGGCTCGAAAGTTTTGTCATAAGCAAGGCAATATGGGATCAAACTGTGAAGCAATCCAAACTCTGAACTACCCTATAGTAAAACAGCCTAATCTGACAAGTCTAAGGGAATGTGCTGGTCGATTGCCGCCCATCGAGCGCAGGTCTTTTGATAGAGTGTATGGGAAGATTATTATGTTACTACAATTGGACGTGCAAACGGATGCCATTGCCGCTTTGAGCCAGTTCTACGACTCTTCATTAAGATGCTTCACCTTCAAAAATTTCCAGATGGCACCTACCCTGGAAGAATATACACAGATCTTCGGCTTTCCTCAACAAGACAATGGACCCTACCAGTATCAGGGACAATACTACACAGATGAGAAACTCGCCTCAATGTTACAAACCAGCAAAGAGAACTTGAAGCTCCGGAAGAAAAATCGAAATGGCATTGCAGGATTTCCACAGGAGTATCTGGAAAGCCAAATGAAATCCTTCGCCGAAGCTAGAAATTGGGGTCCTTTTAAGCAGGTGTTAGCTTTGACTATCTTTGGCATTGTCCTATTTCCACGCCTTGAAAGATATGTGGACACAACAGCTATTGGCGTCTTCTTATCCTTCAAGGATCCGATTCCAGCCATGCTTGCAGACACTTACTGTACTTTCACTCATTATAGTGAGCTAAGGGGAAAAAGGATATCTTGCTGCCTGCACGCCTTTCGTTAACTAACCTCCATTTTCCGAAGCGGTTTAGTAGCGGTGATCACTCTGAATTCATTCGTTTGATCATCGCAAACAACCGCCTAAACTTCTAGAATTTTTCAGTTAATAAAAAAAAAACAAACGTAATCTCAACTCCCCTTTCTTTAAAAAATCACGCTTCCCAGTAAACTTTTTTTTCAAACAAACAAGCGCTCAATCACAAACCGGTTGTCTATAGCGGTCACTCTGGGCCTCGCTCGTTTGAACGCGGTAAACACCTTCTTCGAATAAGCCATCAGTGGTGACCACTCTGGATTTATCTGTTTGGTCACCATGAACGGCCTCTAGTTTTCGCAAAAACTTTTCAATAAATAAAAAATACCAACACACAAATTTTTTCTACCCGAGAACTACGTAGCTTTGATTTCTCCATCGCACCCGGAGATACGTAGGAGCGGGGGCCCACTCCCGTCAAGCGCAAAAAAACTAAATTTTTATTAAGTCTTCCTTTCCGATTTTTTTTTTGCAAATAGTAAAAAGGGTAAATTAAAATGTTTTCTTTAAACCAATTTTTCTACACATTAAATTAAAAGGTAACCTTTTTAGGATGTTGCGGGGTGCTAGTACCTTCCCCGCACTTAATCGACCCCCGAACCCAAAACCAAAGGTTTTTTCAATATTTTCCTAAAAATAAATATTGATGGCGGCTCCATTATTCAAAAGCAACAAAGGATCCCTCCTCCGGATTCTTCGGTCGCTACACAGTCAGAGCTCCAGATTTGTGTTTCAACAAATAAATCCATGAGAATTTTGAATAAGCATCAACAAACAAAATATAATATGTGTAACCAGACTTGGTGGGGGTAGGAGAGGGTCCCCACAAGTCTGTGTGGACTAGCTCAAAGGCATGGTGATATTCTGTGGTGGATGCTGGCGCAAACAGCTTGTGTGACTTGCCAAGACAACAAAAATGACAAAGTGAAATCTCAGCTTTATTAGGTGGTTTGATATTACACATTTTGAGAACTATATTGACTGTGTTTACATTAGCATGGACAAGTCTTGAATGCCATAGCTTGTACTCAGTCAATGCTTTAGAACTAGGACTAATGTTTGATTCAGAAACAACATTGCAACTTGAAACAGATTTACAATTAGAACTAGAGCTAGCTGTTGACTCAGAAACAGACTTGAAATTGGAGGAATTAGATTGTTTAACTACACTGGCTGTGTTTACAGTAGATTTATCTAATACAGAGGGCTTCAATTTTGACTTTAGCTGAGTTGAGATCTTCACTCTAGGCTTGATTGCAACTTTGAAGGGCAGAGACTTGAATGAGTAAAGTCCATCTTGTCCAACCAAGCCTTTGAGTAGTACTTTCTTAGTTGCCTGACATTGGATAAGGCACATTTTGTCATTGAATTTGAAAGTTACATTATTATCTTTTGCAAATCTTGAAACAGATATGAGATTTTTCTTAATGTGAGGAACATGCAGCAGTTTGTTCAATTTAAGTTTGACTCTGGGATCATAAGGTGATATTATAGTGGCTGTGCCTATGGACCTAATGGGAATTTGTTGGCCATTGCCCATAGAGACTCGTGTTTTACCATGATAAGGTGTGCTAGACTCAAGTATATTAGAATTAGAAGTTACATGGTGTGACGCACCTGTGTCTTCGAACCACTCTTCCTCATTCAGAGAAGCTGAGTGTTCTTCATTGGTAGCTGCTGCATAGCTCACATGAGGTTGTGTAGAAGTGCTAGGTTTGTCCTTTGTGTCCTTCTTCACATATTGGTCCTCCTCTTTGGATTGTTGCTGCCGTGTGTAGTGCCTTGGAACAAAGGTTTCATCATATCTATGCCAGCAGTCAATCACTGAATGTCCAAGCTTACCACATAGCTGACAAACTGGTCTGGAGCCAGAGTTAGTTGTGGCAGTTGTGCTGTTGAAGTGTTGATTGCGCCCACGGCCACGACCTCGATTGTTACGGCCCCTACCACGGTTGCCAAAGCCTCCATTAGATTAGCACTGACCGAAGCATTTCCTAGTTCTTGATGATGTTTCTGGAATTGTGCTTCTTGCACCAGAAGCAATGCTTCAACTTCAGAGAGTGAAGGCGAGGATCTGCCAAAAACCATCATCACAAAAGGATTGTACTCCTCAGGGAGTCCATCCAACAGCACATCAAGACGATCTTGCTCAGAGATATTTTCTCCAATTGAAATCAGTGAGTCAGCGAGGGCGTGAATTTTTGTCAAGTATTCAGCAACTGTTAGGCTCCCTTTCTTTGTGTTCTTGAACTCCGATCTGAGTTGTCGCGCCTTTGCTTTGAGATGAGAGTAGTAGTGGTTGTGAATCTTATCCCAAACCTGATGTGCGTGTTTGCAGGTGAGAACACGCGGTAACACCGATTCTGAAAGAGTTGATAGCAACCACGTAAACACCATCTGGTCCTGGACAAGCCATTTTTCATACTCTTCTGAAGGATTATTCGCAATGCGATCTGCTTCAGAGTTGAACTGTGGCGGTATCGTTGGATTAACCAGAAGGCGGTGCAGTTTGTACGACGTAATTACGCCGGTGACTTGCTGACTCCACATTAGAAAGTTTTTATCCTCAAGTTTGATGGATAATTTGGGAGTGTGAAAGCCTTGTGACGAATTGGTGCTACTGCCACCAAGAACGAATACGTGCGAGCCTAGTTCTGTTTGGGATGGTGCAACTGGAGACGTTTCCGACGCCATTGGTGAAGCTTGGAGCAAGAGAAGATGAAAGCGGAAGGGGATTATGGATCGGAACTTGCGATTGATACCATAAAGGAAAACTAGAGAGGATACTGAAACTGAATTGTCATTGTATTGATGAATTATCAGCTTGATTACAGAAGAGAGGATTTAGGGTTTATATACAACTTCCTAATCCAATTAACTGAAATCAGTTAATTGGTTACAATTCAACAGCCATAACTGTAATCTGTTTTAATCTACTCTAGATGCTACTGGAAGCTTCAATCAGATTCTGAAGGCTTGGTGCTGCTGTTTCCTAATGTGATGAAAATTACAAAGACAATGGATCCACGGAGCTTACACACGAACTGACACTCTCGAACAATCCCTGAATTAACTCTGATGCTCCCACGAACTCGAAATCGCGTCTAAGCTAACCCAAATACTCACTTTCGATTTCCAGCAACCACAACCTTCTCCAACTATCCCAATCTACAATGTGGGTGTCCAAGTTCTCCAATCTTGCTCTAGGTTTCACATGCAAGGTTTGAAAGACTCCAAAACTCCATTTTTGGTGACTTTGAACTTGGAGGTTTGAATAATGGTGGAGTGAAGAGGAGAGTAGTGTAGGTGATGAAATGGGTATCATTGAATAGATGACGGAAAACTGATTAATATGGTGGAAAGAAATGAGACATGCAATGGTGATGATCTCTTCTTCTTTTCTTCTCTTCTCACGCCCACTCTCTCTCTCTCTCTCTCTCTCTAGTGCTTCTTTCTTTTCTTTCTTAAGTTCAGGAACTGAATCATGAGAGTGTGTTTGGGTTCAGGTGTGAGTGTGTTGTGGTTTGTATTAATGGGCTGAAGGAATAAGAAAAGGAAAAGACCAATGCATCCCTCATCTCATCCCACTTAATCAATTTCTAATTTCAACAAAACTGAATGTAGTGTGGGTTGTGTTGTATTTGACATGTGAGTGAGTGGTGACTTAAGTGAGTCAGCTGGGAGTGTTCTAGAAAATAGATGCGAAATGACCGTTTTGCCCTTGCTCTTAATTACCCACTCAAAACCCATTTTAATCAAACAATTACTCATCAAAACATACACACATACTTCATATCACTTAGCAACTAAACATTCAATCAATCTATCCAATCCATGACAATCACCTCATCATTAATTAATTAAGATAAATTACTCAAATTAGCTAATTAATCAAACATAACCTCTTGCTAATTTCTATTAACTAAATTAGCTAAATTGGGGATGTTACAATCACCCCAACTTGAAAGATTTTATCCTCAAAATCGTCCAAGTTACTCAATGGCCACTATCCTAAAGCTTCATCCATCTTCATGCCATCTCACAAGTCAAACCTTAACTTCTCTTCTTAGACACTTAAAGGGATTCACCCCAACTTGGATTGACCATATTCAATTCTATCTCCACACATTAACGATCGAAGGAAATCATGATCGCATCAAAGAGTTTAAGAAAAGAAGCAAGATATATTTTTGAAAGTGGCTTTGCTCTTTAGTGCAATCAAGTTCCCATCCATACTTAATGTAACTTATACTCTCAAGGTGATTCTATAGTTGAATCAGTTTCTAAAACTAGACGGTCGCCCACAGCTTCCTCGAATCAACACGGATGCCCATCTGTTGTTCCAGAGCGTCATCTGTAGTTCTCTGCTTCTATTGCGCGCTCTGATGAAACGAGAAGGCTAGAAATCATATGGTTTAGGGTTTCAGACATTTTCGGGGCTAAAGCAACCAATAGTCACCATTCTCAATAACTCGCATGAAACATTGAGCGGATCCTGGCTCAATACTTCACATAATATACTGAAAGGTTCTGACATTTACTTGTCTAAGTCCCTAACTGACTCGATCTAGTATCTTCTTGACCGTTAGGTCACTAAGCTCGACTAGGTCTAACTGCTCTGATACCATAATGTAACACCCCAGTTTTTCTTACATAGAAAATACCAAGATATACAACATAGCATACATCAGAGATCACTTCCTGTCATTAGATATTGAACACAAACTAAAACTTGATAAAAATCATCAAGCGATCCTTCATAGCAATAATAAACCTCCCATCTTCCCAGTATTCAATATCTAATACAGAAATAGCGGAAACGAATCATGAGAGTGTGTTTTGGTTCAGGTGTGAGTGTGTTGTGGTTTGTATTAATGGGCTGAAGGAATAAGAAAAGGAAAAGACCAATGCATCACTCCTCTCATCCCACTTAACTAATTTCTAATTTCAGCAAAACTGAATGTAGTGTGGGTTGTGTTGTATTTGACATGTGAGTGAGTGGTGACTTAAGTGAGTCAGCTGGAAGTTTTCTAGAAAATAGATGCGAAATGATCGTTTTGCCCTTGCTCTGAATTACCCACTCAAAACCCATTTTAATCAAACAATTACTCATCAAAACATACACACATACTTCATATCACTTAGCAACTAAACATTCAATCAATCTATCCAATCCATGACAATCACCTCATCATTAATTAATTAAGATAAATTACTCAAATTAGCTAATTAATCAAACATAACCTCTTGCTAATTTCTATTAACTAAATTAGCTAAATTAGGGATGTTACAATTCACCTCAACTATTCCCTCATTATATGACTCCACCACCACTCTCATAAACCCTTTCTCCTTAGCCCACTGTAAACCCTTTAAAATCCCTTTTTTTCAGTTTCATCTTCTCTAGAACTGGGATTCAATTTTTGAGCGAATCCGTAAATCCAATCTCCGGATTCGTTCCTTAAAACTCCACCGCAACCCGCTGATTGAATTTCACGCAGAAGTGAACCATCCACGTTTAGTTTCAACCAACCAACCTTAGGTTTGGTCCAAACATTGATTTCCTTTGTTTGCAAACCCAAGCCGCCGCCGCCGCTACCACCGGCTCCAACTGGCACTCGTTTAACTTTCATCTGCTCTACGATGCTGTATATGCCGCCGGCTACAACAGTGGCCGCACCGGCTACTTTCCAAAAGGTTCCCCACCCTCCACCACCTTCGCCTTCCGATCCTTCCCATTGTTTCTCTCACTTCCGCTCATTCTCTGTCTACTGAATACTGCTCAATTAATTAAATGATCTTCTTCACTATGCATTCATGTGAGGCAAAAAGACCATCGCTGTGATCATGCATATATACTTAATTTTTTTATAAATACCATTTTACAGTGAATATTTATTTTAGTTCTTATAATTCTTTTTTTTAAAAAAACAACCCTTGTAAATCTAAAATTATTCAGTTTAATCCCTGCAAAAAGTTTTTTTATAATAGTTTTTATAAAATTTAAAATTATTCATTTTTATTCTTGCGATACATAACTTTAAAATGATATTAGAGATCAAAAAAGAATCATTTTAAATTTTGTAAGTTATTTTACAAAAAAAAATTACAGGAAATAAAGTGAATAATTTAAAATTTTGTAAATATTATTTCAAAAAAATTTACAGGAACAAAATTACTTCTGTAAAACTAGTATTTTACCCGTGCATAGGCACGGGTGACACTGTATGGTCGGTGTATTGCCATGAAGTCATAATAGTAATTTGGAAGATAATCATAAGTTGTGAATAATGTCCAAAATGTATGATTTGAAATTCAAAGTGGAAAGAGATAGGTATTATGTCATATAAGATACAAATGAAAATTATATTGAGTCGAAGAAAATAAAGAAGATTGACAATTAGAATTACATTGATCCATAATAATGTATTTGGACATTAGAGGTAAAATATGCATCCCCGTTGACACTCCCGTTTGCATACTCGTTGACCCTCCCGTTGGCGCTCTCGTTACCTCTCTCATTGCCACTCCCGTTGCAGCTCCCATTTCCAGTCTCTCGTTGTTGCTCCCGTTGACACATGTTAACTCATATTATTCTATATGATTTAATATTAATTAAATCATATTCGTTTAATTATAAATAAGTTATTTTGTATAATTTGGTAGTGGCTAAAGTTGTATTTTTATAATTCTTAGTGGTTAAATTGATTGATTTTAATAGTTTTAATAGAGAGATTATAGTAAATAATAAATTTTAGATGGAGTAAAAATGAAGAAAAAAGAAAATAAGTTTTTTTAAAATATGCATCCACGTTGGCGCTCTGTTGGCGCTCTCCTTGCCTCTCTTGTTCCCACTCATGTTCCCGTTGTCGCTCTCGTTGTCGATTCCATTGCCATTCTCGCATTGCCGCTCTCGTTGTGTTGCAAAATTTGTCTTTTAGCGGTGAATTTACTAAAATAGTTGTGTTGCAAAAAGTTAAAACAAAATCGATATCATCTTATAATATTAATAAAGGAGTAAAAGGTAAAATATGCAGCCCCGTCGCTCTCGTTCCCTCTCTTGTTGGCACTCTCGTTGGCGCTCTCGTTCCCTCTCTTGTTAGCACTCCCGTTGGCACTCTTGTTGCCGCTCTCGTTGTCGATCTCGTTGTCAGTCTCTCGTTGTCGCTCCCGTTGCCGCTCCCGTTGCCATATGTTTTCTGCTTTTTTCTATATGATTTAATATTATAATTGTTAGTGGTTAAACTGATTGATTTTATTTATTACATGAAAAATTGATTGATTTTAGTAGTTTTAATAGAGAGATTATAGTAAATAGTAAATTTTAAATTATTTAATTATTGAATGTGATATTAATTTAATAATTTATTTTTTTGGAATAAATAGTTTTGAAACTATTGTTAGAGGTATGGTTTTTTTTAACAATTGGTAGTAGTTTAATTGATTAATTTTAGTAGTTGAGTAAATTATAGAAATAGTTAAAAAAATTATGTTTTTAGTAAAAAAAATTGACAAAAAAGTGATTTTTTATGGAAAGAAAAACTGAAAAAAATTGGAAAAAAAACTAAAAAAAAGTTGGTTTTAAAATTTGCTGTTTTTTGTCCTTTTGCTGCGTCAGTTGCAGCTTCTGATTGCAGTTTTCAATCAGTTTTTTGTCTCTCACTTTTTTGTCCCTCTATCGTTGCCACTTCCGTGGCCTCTCCCGTTGGCGCTCTCGTTGCCACTCCCATTGGCGCTCTCGTTGCCTCTCCCATTGGCGCTCTCGTTGCCACTCCCGTTGGCATTCCGGTTGGCATTTTACTCTTTTTTAGTAATTATAAAATAGTTATTTAGTATTTTTGTAGTGGTTAAATTGATTGATTTTAACAAAAGTAGTTAAATTGATTAGTTTTAGTAGTTATTTTGTAATTTTTGGTAGGGGTTAAAGTTTTTTTACAATTCTTTTTTTTGACAATGGATAGTGGCTAATTGATTTATAGTAACTAATTATTTTATTAATTTTAGTAGTTTGAGTAGATTATAAAAATAGTGAAAATTCATTTATAGTGACTAATTGTTTTTATAAAAATATTGACAACCGTTTTTTAAAAAAAAAAATTAAAAAAGCAGTGTATACATTTTTTAAAAAATCATGTTTTTTTAAAAAAATTGAATTAAAAAAAACCTGTATTGGTACTGTAGCGCGTCAGAAACGTCACTGTAGCGTACTGTAGAGTGACATAAGCGGTACTGTAGCACGTCAGAAACGTGACAGTAGCACACTGTAGTGATAATGTAGCATTTTGTCTTTATGTGGTGAATTGTCTATTTTGCCCCTAAATTGTGACAAATGTCAAATTTTGGTGATGTCTAAAAATGTAAATGTGCTGGCATATGTTTTGATGATATAGAAAGTAGATTACTAGACCAAAAATTACATTTAAGACTTTTTTTTCTTTTCCAAGCAAAATTTTGAACCTCACCGTGTAAAAGGGCAAAAAAACAACTATAGCACAAAAAAAAAATTAATTTACCAAAATAACACACTTTTTAGATTATTTATCAAACTAGCACACATCCAAAATTCAGGCCAGAAGTCGCCCCTACAGGAAACGACTTCTGAACTGAATTTTGCAATTTTTTTTTGCTTTTTCAGTTCAGAAGTCGCCTCCCCCCAAGGTGACTTCTGAACTGTGTTTTTTTTCTTTTTCTTCTATAATAATTTTAATAAATTTAATTTAATTAATTTAGAAAATTAATATTGTTAATTCAAAAATAATTATAAATATTATTGTGAAAAAAAAGTTATCGGCTATATTTAAATATGAAACTAACTGTATTTATTTAATTAGTAGCACACTACAAAAAATTGATAGAAATTGACTAGTCTAGATTGCGGTTTGGAGAGTTATTTTTGTTGTGACCCTCATTTCTACAAATACCGCATCTCTTGGTACGACTACCCCTTTCTCTTTGATCCATCACTCGCAGTAAAAAGTGGTTAAAACGGTAGTGATGATGAGGTACAGAGATGATCGGAGTGGGAAAAGTTGGGCATTGTAACTTGTGGAGTTGATTCGGATAGAACTCTTGAGCATTGCTGTTAAGAGCTGCCATGTGGAAGAAAGAAAATGGCAAAGTGAGAAAGAGTTGATCGAAGAAGATAGTAGATGTATAGTCAAGATTTTGTCGACACTAATAAACGGTCAGGATCTTGCCAACACTAATAAACGGTCACGATCTTGCCAACACTAACAAACGGCTCATGTTTCCCCACTTTTGGTGTTTTTTTCAGTGGTATTGATGTTGCCGACACTTTTGAACGCACGAGATCTTGCCGACACTTTTAAAATTAATTTAGAATTATTTTTTTTCACCATAATATTTATAATTAATTTAGAATTATAAATATATTTTTCTAAGTTGTGAAATCTCTGGTACAAAGCTGTGATTTCTTATTATTGCTGTTGTTGGCATTTGTTGAAATGCTTCCTTCTGCTTCTACAACAGCAGTGCGTTTGGAAGAGGAAGGACCACAACTTGTGGGGAAATCACGAAATGCTGGAACGACTCGACGCCGCTGAGTCATGTTGTACGGGAACATTGTTGAGACCACAACTCTAAGTGAAATTTGCATTCAATTTAGAACATTGCTTTTAACTTCTTCTAGGAATTTTTTTGCCAGTTGGTAAAAGGCGTAACCTTTAAATAATAGTCAATTTCTATCAGTTTTTTGTAATGTGCTACTAATTAAATAAAGACTTAAATATGTTTTAGGCCCCTGCAAATATAGGGTGTTTTGGTTTAAGCCCCTGCAATTTTTTTTTTTGTTAAAAGCTCTTGCAAAATGACATATTTTGTTATAAGCCCTTCTATGACTAAAATGTTAGCCTATAACATGGAATGCTATGATTGCTGGATATGTTGAGAATGGTTTATAACAAAATATTTTATTTTGCAAGGGCTTTTAACAAAAAAATTTTTTTGCAGGGGTTTAAACCAAAACACCCTATATTTGCAGGAGCCTAAAACATATTTAAGCCTTAAATAAATACAGTTAGTTCCATATTTCAATATAGCCGATAATATTTTTTCACAATAATATTTATAATTAATTTAGAATTAACAATATTAATTTTCTATATTAATTAAATTAATTAAATTAAATTTATTAAAATTAATATAGAAAAAAAAGAAAAATAAAAAAACACAGTTGAGAAGTCTCCCTGGGGGAGACGACTTCTGAACTGAAAAAGCAAAAAAAATTGTTAAATCCAGTTCAGAGGTCGTTTACTGTGGGGGCGACTTCTGGCCTGAATTTTGAATGTGTGCTAGTTTGCTAAATAATCTAAAAAAATGTGTTATTTTGTTAAATAATTTTTTTTTCTACAGTCGTGTAAAAGAGAGTATATGGTTTCCAATAAAGCAGTAGTGATTCCCAAGGTATGTACTAATGTGTTTAGGTTTCCAACGTGATATTAGAGCCATTGGTTTCCTAGGTAATAGCAGCGCTTTTCAAAATGATTACACTGTGGTTTTCACTTTTCAGAAGTACTATGACTAGGCCTGGACAAGACAAGCTAAACTGACAAAAGAGAGATGGTGACAAGTGAGGAAGTTAGGATTATAGGACGGTACTAGGCGTTGTCGAGTTGTGATTGGAGGAAGGAAATACAGTACAATGCGTTGTTGAGTTGTATGGGAGGAGAGAAACTAGGATTAATAGAGAAAGATTATCGTTTTAGGATCGTGCCAATATTTCTCTGTTAATTATCTTTTTTTAGAACAATCTGAAGCGGAAAAAAATCATTTCTATATTTATTTGTTAATTATTGATGATGTCATGCTGACGTCATCTCTGCTGGTTACATCAATTTTTTTGATGAAAAATTAACAGATGAGCTTAACCATAAATACTAAATATTTGCAAGAGTCATTTTAATTTTTTTTTGTTTTACAGGAGCCTAAATATATTATGGTCATATTTACAGGACCAAACAATATATTTATGCCTTTTTTTTTCAATAAAGAATGATTCATTGAAAGGAGCACCAGAGGTATTCAAAACATAGTTACAAATTGATAATACATAATGAGGCATTATGCCAAAGAAAAAGAATAAAGTGACCGATTACTATTCATGACATAAATAAACTAACTCCAAAATATGCATTTGATATGAGATATTATGAAATCTAAACTCGGCTCCTCCCTTTTAAAGATTAAATTTTCCAAAACGATCCAAATCCTCCAACAAATTGTAAGCTAAATTATCCATAATGCTATTTAGCCAAAGTTTTTCAGCCAAAAATAGACAAAAACCACATTACAACATCAATTAACCAAGTTTTTTAAGCCACTAACCAACCTACTTTTTCACAGTTTTCTAGGCCATTGACTAAAAACTGTGAAAAAGTAGGTTGGTTAGTGGCTTAAAAAACTTGGTTAATTGATGTTGTAATGTGGTTTTTGTCTATTTTTGGCTGAAAAAATTTGGCTAAATAGCATTGCTCCTAAATTATATATCTTGTTTTGGGCGCTTTCTTAGTGAGAAGATAGGAAGGAGAAAATGCTTTGAACTAGCAAGCATATGCTGTACAAAAGAAAGTTTGGGTGCCAATTTCAACTTTTTTTTTCTCCCTTCTTTTAGAAAGTCTAGTCCCTCGTTGGCTATAAAAACATTATTGTACTTAAACACCCCATTAATTAAATATAAAAGGAGTCGTACAATTATTATGTTAAAATAAGCTGTAATCACTTAGTGTAAATTGTAGTAATGCTCTTGATAATACTAATGGACTCCGATCAATGACCAACTCACCTTTCTCACTTTTTAACGTGTGTGGATAGAGGAATCACTTTTAATAAAGAGAATCAATTTTCTCACCTTTAATTTTACCAAAAAAAGAGGAAACACTTTTAAGTTATTTATTTATTTATTATTTATAATAAAATAGGGACTCAAAGTCAAGAATATAATTGTACGGAATGTAATAAAATAAAAGTTATTTTCTAAAAAAAAAAAATTAATTTAGTCAATAACAATTGCACGACATCAGTGTTTTGTTTGGATTGTGAAAAAGGAAACTTGAAGAAAACAAGGAATCTGAATGGAAAGTAGGAGTAGAAAAGTAAGAGGCCATCGATGAAATACAGATACTTCAAAAATGAAAATGCAGCTTTGATGGATAGGTATCGGATACCGACACACACTTGATTCTTTTCGATACATACTTAAAAAGTATCTAATAATTTTTTAATTATTTTTAAAAAATATTTCACTCGATACTTTTCAGATATATCGTTGATGCTTCTTACCAACAAATGATACTTCTCAGATACATTTTTGATACCTCTTACCAACTAAGCACGTGACTGGATAAATAACTAAAAGACAAAATTATATGTTTTTTTGTAACACAATCATAGAAGAAATAATACATTGTGATATTGGTGGGATAAATATACGTAATTATCTCTACTCGATATGATCACAAGTATTTATTTCTACAATGTGATGAACAACTAATGATATACTTATATGTTATTGAGCAACTACTAATATGAATTACTTAGTCTATAAAAAGTTATTTATTTATTATATATATATAAAGTCATGTATGTGAGCTTCTCGGTCAATAATATTTTAGTTAGTAATCATCGCTCCCCTAAATATTTAAGGCAAGCTCCGCCAGTGACTAAATGGATTATATGGTGTCGGGTGGACAACTTTTTATGACTAGTCACTCATACATAGGTGTGTCGGTTGTTCTCTTCCTTTCATCCATATATTTTCTGTGTGATTTATCTATTTGGGCAGATTTTCTCATCTCTATATAAAGCAATATTTCTGTTTTTTATCTTTGTTTTTTTCTATTTGTGTTTCTATTCCATTTTATTTTTTCTGTTATGTCTTTATATATTTAAATTTTAATTTAATTATTTATTAAAGTATCTCAGCCGTGTCATATCTTGATTTTCAAAAATTTCTCGTATTGTAACACCCCGGTATTTCTAACATGTAGAGAGACCGAAGATGCACAGATGCGGAAGTTCAGAGGACACAGTTCCTGTTTAAAATTTTGGACATACAAACTTTTTCCGAATTAAAGACATAATCGGAATTAACATTACTTCATAAAATAGAAGTTCATCGGTTTCATACCGAACGGAATACAATATCCAAGTCCAAAACTAAACAGAACATAAAGTGGTTCGTAGAACTCATAGCCAATACAAGTTATACAACCAAAAGAACAACAAAAGGACAAAGGACAAATATGACTAAGTCTTCAGCACCTCCGAGAGTATATCGACTACTCGTGCACAATAGTCTTCCTTTTACCCTGCTTCTCTGAAAAACAATAAATATGGATTGGGTGAGATAACATTATCTCAGTGAGTCCTACCGTGCCCCCTCACTGACACTCGGTTCAATTTATTAAATCGTTACAACAAAACTGACATCACAATGTCTTATTTATTAATCGAAATGCCGACCGTGCAACGACCACTAATCCCGGTAATTCGTGTACTTGCTTAGCATAAACCGGCCGTGCAACGACCACTAATCCCGGTTTACAACATTAATTAGGAGGAATGTCCAGTTAATAATCGAAACGTCGACCGTGCAACGACCACTAATCCCGGCGAATCGTGTGTTTAACTTAGCATAAACCGGCCGTGCAACGACCACTAATCCCGGTAACCCGTGAATTGACCACGCCAAAACACATTCAGGGCCTAGGGTGAGGGCTCATGACTTCCCTTCCTAGTATGCTACTTGTCGGGTCGTCACCCAACGTAATACGTATGACAATACGCATCAAGTTCTCGAGAGTTAGATAATTTATGACTTTTCGATCGCCAAAGGACCGTTCTCATAGTAATTGGATAAACAATATCCATATCGATCTATAATCCGTTTTGAGGAATTCATAATTTGGATCTCCGGCATTATAATCATTTTCATTTGACATATATAAACATATATATTCGGTCAGTCCATCAATCGGTGTACTCACACGCGTACTAAGGTTTCGGTTTATCAATCAATTATGCTTTCGAAGCTCTTTTCCAAAAACATGAGTTGAACAAGTTCAAAATACGGTTTTCAATAAGGCAACTTCATTTTAAATGATTGAGAAAGAGATTAGAAAAGGTTCGGGATCGAACAGAGCAACAAAACGAGAAAACGGAAGTTGGTAACAGAAGCTCACACACGGTCCGTGCCCAGGGGCGCACGACCCGTGCGTGATTTATTAAAATCACCTAGCCAAACCGAAAGGGGAGCACGATTCGTGCCCAGGGGCGCACGACCCGTGCGTCCCGTCTTATTTCCAATTCATCCAACCCGAAGCAGGCGCACGATCTGTGCCCAGGGGCGCACGGTCCGTGCGACCTGTATCTGTTACCAAAATTTCACATATTTCTCATTTTCGCTCTCCGTTCTCGCCCAATTCGATTTCTAATTTCGATCACCTGAAACTCAGAAAATTTCCAACTATTCCAGAATATATATATATATATATATATATATATATATATATATATATATATATATATATATATATATATATATATATATATATATAAGTTATTTCATTTCAATGATTTATTCAAAATTCTCAATAAACCGTAAAACACCGTTTTGACTCAAAATCGCTTTTCGGTTCTAAGTCTTTCGAAAACGGAATGATTGCCTTATTATTTGAAACAAACACAGTTTTCAGAATACATGAAAATGCTCCTAATCCGTGAGTAGAACTCACCTGTTGACGATTTCGCTCGAAATTCCGATCGAACACGCGAAGACCGAAACACCAAGCACACGAACTGGCACTTAACAGAATCACCAACAGAGCTGCAGCAGTAAATCCTTCACTGAACCAGCAGTAAACAACTTCAAGACAGCAACGAAGTAACTGGATTTCTTCCCAAATTTCGAATTCTAAGGCACAAGGCTTCTAGGCTTCAAAACAGCAACATGCAACTGAAGCAAATTCAGAACTCTATTTTCTTTGGCCTTAAAGCTTGATAAACGAAAATGGAGATATAGAGTTAGGAGGAGAATCAGAGGCTGAAAGTGGTACCATTGGATTCAGAAACGAAAATGGAGTAGGAATGGGTAAGAATCGCTTACATGCAATGGGGTTTTCAGCTGGACCTTGCTCTTCTCCTTCCTCAAGCTCGCGACCCTCTCTCTCTTTTCTCTCCTTGAGTTCAGCTTCTCATTTCCTTTCTTTTAATTTTTCTGGTGGAATGGTTAAGTGGCTGAAGGTAAAAGAGAGGAGATGAGTCAGCTAGATGAGGTGAAAAAGGGCTCTGCTCCTTTGAGTTTTCATGCTGAAGACCGTTCTCCCGGGGTTCCCAGTAATGAGTTGGCGGATGAAGACAACGCCGAGATAGTGGTCCTTGACTCGGAGGGGTCCGACGCCGAGCCTGATTACGAAGAACAGGGGAGTACTAGCTGGAGTTCCGACGACAGCGAAGCGGAGGTTGCTGAAAGTCGCAACAATGAAGACGGGCTCAGACATCACGGGGATCCCGTGCATGAGGGAGGTGATTTCGATCAATACCCCCGCGCCGGGGTCGGGACGGTTAATGTTCCCTTGTCCCAACCTCTCAATGTCCCTCGGGAATACTCATGGGTGTCAGAGACGTTGAGGGGAATTCAGTCCGTCTACAGGACCGGGGATGACATGAGCTTCCTCGTCAAGCGCGTTTCCAAGAAGGATCAGGTCTGGAACGTGGGGGGATGGCCGAAGGTCAACACGTAACTGTCTGGCCAAAAGCTTTGAAATTTTTCATGTATGGAGTGACAATTCTTGACATGCATATTAGCCCCCCTTCACCGCCTTCCATCAAGAGGCCCTGGGAATTTTGAACCTCGCTCCTTCTCAACTTCATCCCAACTCATGGGCGTTCCTCTGGGCTTTCGAGCTGATGTGCATTCACTTGGAGAGGCCAATCTCCTGTGATCTGTTCTTTTACCTTTTTGAGGTCAACCGGAGGCACGAGGACGGAACCAAGGATCGGTGGGAGCACGTGAGCTTTCGGGCTTGAAAAACTGGAAGAACAAGTACTTTTTTGTTGAGCCTGTGAACGAGGAGGCAGTGAGGCACGTCGGTCAATATGTTGCGGATGGGGAATCACTGGAGTCCACTAAGTTTCAAATAGGGTGGTCTCTTTCTCATTTCAACCAGCGACCTCACTCCTACACTGTCAGTTTAAGCCGGCTATCCCCGGTTGATCAGGACTCGTTGGCGATTTTGACGAACTTCGCTGACCTGATTATCCACTGGGACCCTAAAAAATTTGGGGTTGATGTAGCCCGATTGGTCGGGGCTAGACCTAGGTCTCAAGTGGCGGCCGTGCTTGGTAGGTTTTTGATAGCCAATCCCGCCCATAATTTTTCGACTGCCGTCTCTTTTAACATTGTTTCTTTTCCTTATTTTGCAGACAACATGGGACCTGACAAGTTCTCCCGCTTGAGGGCTATTGCGGAAAGGAAAGCCAGGGTCCAGCAGGAAGAGCCCGTTCATGCCGTTCCGATCAATACTGTCACAGAGGCCAGCTTGGCTGGTGTTGAAGATCAGGCGGCTGATCTTTTACATCGGAAAAGGCAGCGTCCTTTGCCGGAAGGAGATCCTGCCTCCACTTCCCATGCTCCGGAGCAGCAGGGGCAGCCTGGTCGAGCCGGTTCTCCCCGGGCTTCCAAGAAAAGTCGTCATGGGAAACATAGAACTTCGAGATCTTCTGGTATCTCGATTGATGCCGAGTTCTTGAAGAAGCATTTGGAGGATTCCCGGGTTGACCCGGTTGAGGCCGCTGCCCGGTTGTTTTGGCATCTGGCCGACGTTTCCAAGCTTCAAAGGACCGAAGCTGAGAATCAGGCGAAAGGTAACACCAAGTTCCGATGTATTCTACTTGATTTTTCTTTTGGTTACTTCCGCTCCTGACTTTCTTGTTTCCGCTATTTCAGGGGCCCTGGAAGAGAGGGATAACGAACGGAAAACCCGGGTAGAGCTTCAGAAAAAGTATGAGTTGCTGTCCTCAACTCTTTTGAAGTCCCAGGAGGACCAGACCGCGCTTAAGGCGGTGGCGGATAAGCTTGAAAGGGAGAGGGACTCTGCCCTTAACCAGTGCATGGAGCATGAGGTCCGTATTTCCGATCTTGAGAACCAAGGGAGACAGTCTGAGGAGGTGATTTCCTCTTTGAAGGCCCGGATTTCTGAGCTCGAGGCCGAAAATCGGAAAGCGGGACAGGCCCAAGCCGGGACAAGTGTTGATTCCTCGCCTCGGATTGCCGAGCTGGAAAAGGAGCTCCAGGAGGCACGCGCCAAAGCTGAGACTGCTGAGAAAGAGATGGTCGAGGTGGCCTAGATGGCAATGGTTGTGGCTGGGGAGAGTTACGAGAAGGCGCTTGCTCAAATCGCCGTTATCCATCCATCTTTGCCTTTGGACCGGGAGATTCTTTGTGTGGAACATAAAGTAGAAGGTGGGCGGATCGTCAAGCTCAGTCCCGATTCTGAAGAGTGCGAGGTCATTTACCCTCGCCCCACCTTGTCGTGACTTGTGTTGATAAGATAGCTCTGGGTTAGTTGTTTTTGGGTTCCGGGTGGAACCGGTGGGGGAGAAAGCCCCGGGTTCCGGGCAGGACCAGAATTTGTAACATTTTGCCATCTTTTTGAACTCGAGGACCTGGCCGTATCCAGGGTAATTTGTAATAGAAATTTAATTTAATGTGCTTCCGGTTTCATCTAGCTCAGTTGAGCTTTACTCTGTTGTTTTAAATTCGTGCACTTGCGTTTTGATTCGCTCAAGTGGTAAGCGTCGCCTTAGGGGCAGTTTACCGGGACTCGGCCCAGATCGAACTCGCCCCTTAGGGTAGTGGCAACCTCGGCCAACTAGTTTGTTTGCATAACGATGGCCGCCTTCGGGGCGGTTTACCGGGACTCGGCCCAGATCGAACTCGCCCCTTAGGGTAGTGACAACCTCGGTCAGCTAGAAAGAGATAAAATAGGTGATAACATCGGTAGACACCGTTTCTTCAGATAAAATAATTGATAACATCGGTATACACCGTTCTTCGAATGAAATAATTGACAACATCGGTATACACCGTTCTTCAAATAAACTAATTGATAAAATCGGTATACACCGTTCTTCGAATAAAATAATTGACAACATCGGTATACACCGTTCTTCTAATAAACTAATTGATAACATCGGTATACACCGTTCTTCGCAAAAATGGGAATCAACTGTAGTACTTCTTTAATTTAGTGGCGTTCCAAGTCCTTGGGATCGTCTTCCCGGCCAAGGTCTCCAACTCGTAGGCACCTTTACCAGTTTTAGATAAAACTCGGTATGGTCCTTCCCAATTAGGGGCGACCTTGCCTTGCGCAGCGTTCTTTAAACCGACGTCGGCTCTTCGTAAAATTAAATCACCGACCTCAAGGTCCCTGGGGATTACTTTCGAGTTATATCGTGCTGCTACCCTCTGCTTTATTATTGCTTCTTTAAGGGAAGCCTGGCCTCGGACCTCGTCGACGAGGTCGAGGTTCTCTTTTAACGCCTGATTATTGTCCTCTGGAGACTTAGGGTGGAGGGTCCTCCAGCTCAGCTCTCCAATCTCTACCGGGATTATCGCCTCCGTCCCGTACGAAATCCGGAAAGGGGTATCCCCCGTTGAGCTCTGCAGGGTGGTTCTGTAGGCCCACAGCACATAGGGTAGCTCTTCAACCCAGTTTCCCTTCGCTTCATCGAGCCGCTTTCTCAACCCATTGAGGAGAACTTTGTTGGCGGCTTCTTCCTGTCCGTTCGTTTGCGGGTGTTCTACTGAGGTGAACCGGTGCTTGATTCGAAGGTCGAACATGAGTTTCTTAAAGCCTTTGTCGGCGAACTGGGTTCCGTTGTCAGTGATTATTACCCCGGGAATCCCGAATCTAGTCATTATATTCTTTTTGAAGAACTTGATGCAGTTCTCTACGCTGATGATGGCTAGAGGCTCAGCTTCGATCCATTTTGTGGAGTAATCTACCGCCACTATTAGGTTGGCCGGGGGCAGTTAGGAATGGACCTAGGAGATCTATTCCCCACCATGCAAATGGCCATGGCGAGGTGAGGCTGGTGAGCTCCGTAGGAGGTGCTATGTGGACCTTGGCGTGGATTTGACACTTGTTGCATTTCTTTACATAGTTTCTTGCATCGGTCTCCATGGTTGGCCAAAAATATCCTGCTCTTAATGCCTTCCGAGCTAAAGACCGACCTCCAAGGTGCTGCCCACGGATTCCCTCGTGGATCTCGGCCAAGACGTAGTCCGCCTCTCCTCCTTCAACGCATTTTAACAGTGGTGCGGACAAGCTTCTTATGTAGAGGTTTCCATATGGAAAAAGATGAGGCCTTCCTCCGGAGGATCTTGGCTTCGTTTGAGTCCGGAGGCTCGTCCCCCGATTTGATGTAATCCATTAACGGCGAGATCCAACCCTTGCTTTCCTCATCCACATTGACAGAAAAATTGGCTTTCGGGTTTGGCATGACGCTCGGCTTGCTCAGTGTTTCCTGGATTATTGACCGGTGGTTCCCTGGAATTTTGGTGCTGACGAGCTTGGAAAGAATGTCCCCCCTGATATTTTCTGTCCTGGGAACGTGTTTAACCTCCGTACCGTTTCCCGATTTGAGAGACTACCAACAATGAGTCGGTATTTAAAGAAAGTCGAGTAACTCAGAGGTCGATAGCAAGTCGGAGTCCTGCTATGCATGCCTCATATTCTTCCTGGTTGTTTGAGGTAGGGAAACCAAACGTGAGCGATACTTCGATTACAACGCCCGTCGGGCTCTCGAACATTAACCCTGCACCACTTCCTTTTGGATTTGAGGACCCATCTACATGGAGCGGCCACAACCCGTCCTCCGGGTCGGCGGGTGCCATTTCCGTGATAAAGTCGGCCAGTACCTGAGCTTTCATGGCCGGACTTGTCTCGTATTTGATTCCGAACTCGGAGAGTTCTACTGCCAATTTGATCATTCGTCCTGCTAAGTCGGGTCGATGCAGGATCTTCCGGATTGGGTAGTTTGTTCGTACCACGATTTGATGAGCGACAAAGTAAGGTCGGAGACGGCGTGCCGAGATGAGCAGAGCAAATGCGATTTTTTCTATTTTCTGGTATCTAACCTCTGATCCGTGCAAGGCTTTACTCACGAAGTATACCGGACTCTGACCAGTCTCTGTCTCCCTGATAAGTACGGCACCAATGGCCTCTTCCGAGATGGCTAGGTACAGGAATAAGTCTTCCCCTGGGCTTGGCCGAGTCAGTATCGGTGGTTCGGTCAAGACCTTTTTGAGCTGGGAGAGGGCCTCGTCCCGCTCCGGGGTCCATTCGAATGTTGCTTCTTTCTTAAGTAGTTTAAACAAAGGGAGTGATTTGAAGGCGGCGTTGGAAATGAAGCGAGATAGTGCAGCTATTATGCCGTTGAGCTTTTGGAGTTCTTTTTTGGTGGACGGGGTTCGCATTTCCGTTACAGCTCGGCATTTATCTGGGTTGGCTTCAATTCCCCTTTCCGTGAGATAGAAACCAAGGAATTTCCCAGCCCGGACCCCGAAAGTGCATTTTTCTGGGTTTAACCTCATATTGTTTCTTCGGATTTCAGTAAAGATCTCTTCCAGGTCGGTTATGTGGAGGTCTTGCCTTTTTCTTTTTGCGATCATATCGTCGAGGTAGATTTCCACGTTACGGCCGATCTGCTTTCGGAACACCTTGTTCATCATCCTTTGATAGGTGGCCCCTGCATTTTTCAAACCAAATGGCAAAACCCGGTAACAAAAATTACCGCGGTCAGTCATAAAGGTCGTCTTCTCTTGGTCGGGGGGAAACATCGAGATTTGGTTATACCCGGAATAGGCATCCATGAACGATAGTAAACGAAAACCTGAAGCATTATCGACGAGCCGATCAATGCTAGGAACAGGGAAGGCGTCCTTAGGACAGGCCTTATTAAGATCGGTATAGTCAACGCACATTCGCCACTTTCCATTGTTTTTCTTAACAAGTACAGGGTTTGAAAGCCAAGTTGTATACTTGACTTCTTTTACAAAATAAGCTTTAATTAAATCATCTACGACCTTGGCCGTAGCAGCTGCTTTCTCCTGGCTTTGAGCTCTTTTGCGTTGGGCGACCCACTTAGCCCCGGGGTCGCTCTTAGGGGCTCTTTGGGCCTTTCTGAGCTCCTGCTTCTACGGAGGGAACCCCCTCCTCTGAGGCCTGCCTATCTGCCTTGACATGCAGATAGAAACATCTTTGGGCGGACTCTAGGTCGGCATCAAGAGTGATTATTTGGTCACTCAAAGAGTAGAACTTCATTTTCAGGTGAACCGTCGAGGTTACAGCCCCGAGTGTAACACCCCAACTTCATAAGGAGTGGTATTGTATTAGGAGGTGGTGCTGCAAATTAGTTGGGCTTAAGCTGCGGGAAAGCCCGCAATCCAAGCCCAACAACCTAGGCGCATATTTAAGCTAAGATTTTAGGGTTTTAGCTCATTTGTGCAAGGGAAAGAAATTAGCGAAATGGAGAGAGGGTGAGAAGAGAGGAACGGCGCTCATGAGAGAGAGAGAGTGATCAGAAGAGAAGCGCGACTTGCAAGAGGAAGGGAGAGGAAATCCGTGGAGCACTCAAGGAGGAGGGGAAAAACTTGTTGGTGTCTTGCAATTTCTTGGAGCCTTGCCTAGTATATTCGAACTCTATAAGGTTAGGGGGTTCTTCTTTCCATTCTTAATAGCTTATGTGATGAGTATTGTCTAGGGTTAGGTTCTAGAGTGATTTTCTTGAATGAGCTGTGTATTATGGTGTTGTTGTCATGCTGAAAATCGTATGTGCTGGAAATATGTTTGTTTTGGTGTTGAATTGTACACAATAGGAATTGTGCATGCCAATTGTTTGGTGTTGTGATTGAATGAATTCTTGGTGAAAAACGTGATGGTTAGCATTCATATTGATAATAGGTGTTGGTGATTTAATTTGGTATTTTTATGTTGAGAGGAACTCAAAAAGTGTTGGTGCCTTAGGCGCCCTAGGTGTGTGTGTGTGTTGTTGGAAAATTCTGCACCTAGGCGCCTTGTGCCATGGGCGCCAAGGGCCCCAACTTTCTGGTGATTGTTTTGCCAATTTTGGCTTTTGGTTTTCATGTCCAAGTTAAATGGCTCGTGTAAAATGATTTTGACCGTCAAAAGAGTTGTATCCCGCGTTGCCCCATGGAGCCTTGTGCATGGGCGTCGTGTGCTCTGCGCCAGTTTTTCCTGCGCCTATCTCACTGTGTTCCCAGTTTTGGTGCTAGGCGCCTTGGCCATGGGCGCCAAGGGCGCCACTGTTGTGTTGCATATTTTCTCAAAATTCCTTTTGGGTTCTCATACACTGAATAAATGTCCCGTGCAAAATCAATTTTAGAGTCAAATGAGTTGTTTCCCGTGTTTCCCTTAGGCGCCTAGTGCATGGGCGCCGTGTTCCTCTGCGCCAGTTTTGGCCTGTGCCTGTTCCTGGGCGCCCTGGTGCTGGGCGCCAAAATCAGGATGTTGCCTAAAATGTTCCCAACTTATTTTTAATGTAACTTTTTACTCGAGTGTCCAAATTGGATGGTTCAAAATGCGTTTCGAAGCTAATTTCGGTGTCTATCCACATGTTCTGGTTTTATGCAAAAATGGATTATTTTACTGGTGGTTCTGGGCTGAGGTGTTCAAGTGTCTAAATTGCAATTTTTACTCACTTTCCCTATTTTGTGTCAAATCCTAAATTGGCCTAATTGAAATTGGTGTTGGTGTGATTGGTGAGCTGATTGATAAAATGGTGAGATAGTGAATAAAATGGTGAGTTAATTAATCATTGATGATGGTGAGTTGATTAAATGGTGAATTGGTGAATTGTGTGGTGTGTTGTGGTGCATTGTCATGGCGTCTCATAAACCATGTGCATTATCGGTGAGTAGAGGCTTCGGCCTAACTACAATTGGTGAGTTCCCTCAGTGCCCTAACTACAATGTAAAGAGACTCACCCTACTGCTTTTATGTTGCTTCTCATGTCGGCAACGTGCAGGTAATAGCGAGTGAAAGTTACCCTTATGCCTTCGTCTGGTAGGGAGTGTCGTGCTCTGATACGTAGCACCGGGGGGGGCGTCTTATGTTTATGTGTTATTTTATTTGATACTGTTAGACTGTTATTGGTGATGTATTGGACTTGTTTCGAACTTATTATTATTCCGCTGTGGTAGTGACTGTATTTAGTTGATGCGAACTAAACAGGTATTTTATGGTGCTATGTATCTTGTGGCTTTTAGCCGAACTATGCGATTTGAAGTTGTTGATTTAATGGAGTAAATGTAGCACTCTCTTACATTGTTTTCACAAAAAAAAGAAACTCTGATTTTATTAAATAGTAAGGTTATTAGAAGGGGGTGTTACATTAGTGGTATCAGAGCAATGGTTGGTCCGTCCGGCCAAGTCGTAGAGTCGTTGTGTCGGTTAACGACCAACTGTTGTCTTTTAGTCTTGACCATTGGTTTGTGTTGTAGTGATGTTCCTGCAGGTACAGGTAAATGGAAGCTGCTAATGGTAAGTGAACTAGTGGGGGAGATGCCCCTACTGGTATTGTGTACTGTTGTTATTGAGACTACTATTGATGTTGTCGTTTGTTTATTGCTGCTTGCTGTGTCGCTGAAAATTGATTACTGTGCTATTTTATCGTGCTAATTAGGTGCCGTTGTTGTTTTGATTTACACCAAGTTGCTGCTACTGTTTAATCATTGTTGCTGAAATTACTGTGCTGTTGCGGTTTAATTGTTGTTGGTTGCAAAAAGCTATATCCGAGAATTGCTGCTGTTTTTTTTAATTGCTGCTGTTTCTGAAAACCGTTTTATTTGAGTAATACTAATGCCTTGTGCTATGTAGTTTTGTGATCTGAAAAGTAAAATGATTTCTGAAATTGTTTTTGAAATGTCTAATGGACGATTCTACGGTTGGATACTAAAATTAGTAATAAAATCTATTTTTAATGAATGAACGTGGGTGTTGAAGTGGTGGAGATCAAAGGAAATAAAATTATTTTTTTAGGATTTTAAATGAGGAAGTATAGAAGTGAAGTTTTTGTTGGATTGGAAAATGATTTTCTAGTTGGTTTTATTTGAAACAAAGTAATGATTTGTTGTTGTGTTGATTTTAAAAACCTTGTCAAAAATGATTTGATGACGATTTTGAAACTAGTATTGGGTTTCTTTGGGAGCAAAAATGTATTAGTATGTATGAAACCTTGTGTGCTCTATGATGTTTAAATTGGTTAAGAAATTTGGCGTGCTCTATGTATTGTTTGATTTATATGGAATATGTATTGTTTGAAATTTACATAGCGAGTGTGTTGAAGTGATTGATGTATTTTAATTGGTTGGTATATGATTATTGGGAAGTTTAAACTACGCTTGATGGCTGAATTTGTGGCTGCTTGGATGCTTAAGTTGTTGCTAAGCTCACTGTGTAGGCACTTTCTGAGTAGGTTTGACTTTCGGCTAAACAGGGACTGTTTTACTGGTTGATAAATCATATAACTTACAATTTTAGAAACTAGACTGAATGCTTGTCATTTTGGCTTTGGTTTGGTCGCATTTGGAGTAGTATAGCTCCAGTAAGTTTGGGAAAACTGTGCTATTGAACTCATCATTTTGAAATTCTAAAAATATAGCCAGAAACTAGGCTCCGTAAGTTTTCCGTAGAGGGGTTGTTTGCTAAATTCCGATGTCGTTTGATAGGGTAAATAAATTGTTGAAGTTTATGTGTGAGTGCTGGAATTTCCTGCATTGCTTAGTTTGTACTGTCACTGTAACGGAAAAACTGTTTTTGCAATATCTTTTGAACCAGGAGTCCGATTTGAGTAAACTAAAATGTTTCGGAAAGCTTATTCAGAGGCCTAACTGAATATTCTAATTTCAAGGCAAAATTGGCTGTTTCTGGTGTCGTTGATTTTTTTTAGGCGTGTCGGTCGAATTAAATTGTTGTAGTGTTGTCGGTGGCTTAGAGCCCCAAGTTGTTATTGTGTTTTCGGTAGCTTAGTGCCCCAAGTCGTTGCTGCAGTTTCGGCGCCTTGGTGCCCGAAGTTGCTGATGTGTTATTGATTATGGGATTGTTGGCCCCGGAGTCTTGTCTCCAAGTTGTTGTCATGGGAGGGTTAGTCCCGGAGTTGTCTCCGCATTGTTGCTTTGTTGTTGCTTGTGGTTGCCTCGTTAATAATGTTGATGTTTATGTGTTGTCTTGGGTACCTCCGAATGGCCCAAGTTATATTGTTGTTGATTTGTTGTTGTGGGCCGATGGCCATTATTGATTAGTACGCCGCTACTATGCCCCATGCGTTGTCGTTGTTGATGATGTTGCTTTGCTGTTGGTTTGTCGTTGTTGATGTCGCCTGAGTGGCAATTTTATTTGTTGATGTCGCCTGAGTGGCAAAGTTGTTTGTCGATGTTGTTGTCGTGTTGCTAAATTATGAGGCTTGTTGTACGACTGTTATGCACCCTGTGAGTTTCGTCGTGATGCTGTGATGATTGATGTATTTTGTTATCCTTAAGGGTAGATGAGTGAGGTAGAATGCGAGCTAGTTTATCAGAGTAGTGCAGCGGAGTCTTAGCATGTCGTATTGGGAAGGAACTTTACTAGAGCTTGGGGGTGATCACGTGGTACCAACGAGATTACGCTCAAATCCCTATCGGAGATCCTTAGGGAGAGGATGTGTCTGGTTGTTATTTCTCAAAGCTATCTGGCTGAATAAGTAGGAGGGACGGCCGCCCAATCACTTACCGCCGGTAATCAGAGAAATGGTGATCAGCATGGTAGATAGAACTAGTTGCCTAGATAGCTTAGTCGTTGGTGGGAGAGTGTTAGCCTTCGCGGGTAAAAATTTCGAGGACGAAATTCCTTTAAGTGGGGGAGAGTTGTAACACCCCAAAAATAATAGAATAAATTATTTTAATTAATTAAAAGAGATTTTGGTGGTAGAGTAATAATATAATTATTAATTATTATTTGTTGAAGTAGTTATAAGGTGTTTTAAATAAAATAAGGAGTGGTATTGTATTAGGAGGTGGTGCTGCAAATTAGTTGGGCTTAAGCTGCGGGAAAGCCCGCAATCCAAGCCCAACAACCTAGGCGCATATTTAAGCTAAGATTTTAGGGTTTTAGCTCATTTGTGCAAGGGAAAGAAATTAGCGAAACGGAGAGAGGGTGAGAAGAGAGGAACGGCGCTCATGAGAGAGAGAGAGTGAGAAGAGAAGCGCGACTTGCAAGAGGAAGGGAGAGGAAATCCGTGGAGCACTCAAGGAGGAGGGGAAAAACTTGTTGGTGTCTTGCAATTTCTTGGAGCCTTGCCTAGTATATTCGAACTCTATAAGGTTAGGGGGTTCTTCTTTCCATTCTTAATAGCTTATGTGATGAGTATTGTCTAGGGTTAGGTTCTAGAGTGATTTTCTTGAATGAGTTGTGTATTATGGTGTTGTTGTCATGCTGAAAATCGTATGTGCCGGAAATATGTTTGTTTTGGTGTTGAATTGTACACAATAGGAATTGTGCATGCCAATTGTTTGGTGTTGTGATTGAATGAATTCTTGGTGAAAAACGTGATGGTTAGCATTCATATTGATAATAGGTGTTGGTGATTTAATTTGGTATTTTTATGTTGAGAGGAACTCAAAAAGTGTTGGTGCCTTAGGCGCCCTAGGTGTGTGTGTGTGTTGTTGGAAAATTCTGCACCTAGGCGCCTTGTGCCATGGGCGCCAAGGGCCCCAACTTTCTGGTGATTGTTTTGCCAATTTTGGCTTTTGGTTTTCATGTCCAAGTTAAATGGCTCGTGTAAAATGATTTTGACCGTCAAAAGAGTTGTATCCCGCGTTGCCCCATGGAGCCTTGTGCATGGGCGCCGTGTGCTCTGCGCCAGTTTTTCCTGCGCCTGTCTCACCGTGTGTTCCCAGTTTTGGTGCTAGGCGCCTTGGCCATGGGCGCCAAGGGCGCCACTGTTGTGTTGCATATTTTCTCAAAATTCCTTTTGGGTTCTCATACACTGAATAAATGTCCCGTGCAAAATTAATTTTGGAGTCAAATGAGTTGTTTCCCGTGTTTCCCTTAGGTGCCTAGTGCATGGGCGCCGTGTTCCTCTGCGCCAGTTTTGGCCTGTGCCTGTTCCTGGGCCCCCTGGTGCTGGGCGCCAAAATCAGGAGGTTGCCTATAATGTTCCCAACTTATTTTTAATGTAACTTTTTACTCGGGTGTCCAAATTGGACGGTTCAAAATGCGTTTCGAAGCTAATTTCGGTGTCTATCCACATGTTCTGGTTTTATGCAAAAATGGATTATTTTACTGGTGGTTCTGGGCTGAGGTGTTCAAGTGTCTAAATTGCAATTTTTACTCACTTTCCCTATTTTGTGTCAAATCCTAAATTGGCCTAATTGAAATTGGTGTTGGTGTGATTGGTGAGCTGATTGATAAAATGGTGAGATAGTGAATAAAATGGTGAGTTAATTAATCATTGATGATGGTGAGTTGATTAAATGGTGAATTGGTGAATTGTGTGGTGTGTTGTGGTGCATTGTCATGGCGTCTCATAAACCATATGCATTATCGGTGAGCAGAGGCTTCGGCCTAACTACAATTGGTGAGTGCCCCCAGGGCTTGTATTTGGTGACAGATCCGACATGCATGTGCCCGTGGAGTTTGGGTTGCATTTCATGCATAACCATACATTTTGTAATGCTGTTTGGAGATTGTAATTTTGATGTGGTTGCTGCCATTGTTGTGAATCGGTGTGCCTAGTTACTTTTCCTATGCAGTGCTTATCCCATATGCTATTAATTATGTAAAGAGACTCACCCTACTGCTTTTATGTTGCTTCTCATGTCGGCAACGTGCAGGTAATAGCGAGTGAAAGTTACCCTTATGCCTTCGTCTGGTAGGGAGTGTCGTGCTCTGATACGTAGCACCGGGAGGGGGGGGCGTCTTATGTTTATGTGTTATTTTATTTGATACTGTTAGACTGTTATTGGTGATGTATTGGACTTGTTTCGAACTTATTATTATTCCGCTGTGGTAGTGACTGTATTTAGTTGATGCGAACTAAATAGGTATTTTATGGTGCTATGTATCTTGTGGCTTTTAGCCGAACTATGCGATTTGAAGTTGTTGATTTAATGGAGTAAATGTAGCACTCTCTTACATTGTTTTCAAAAAAAAAAAACTCTGATTTTATTAAATAGTAAGGTTATTAGAAGGGGGTGTTACACCGAGCCTTCCAAGAGTCGGTCTCCCGATGATGCAGTTGTAGACCGAAGGGCATGGCAGCACTAAGAATTTGGTCTTGACCGTCCTTTCTAGCGGTTCCTCGCCATAGGTGACCATCATTTCCAGATAGCCGAGGGGTTTCGTTCGAGACCCGTTAAAGCCCGAAAGGTCCGATCCTCTGTAAGGGGTGAAGTCTTCCTCCGAGATCTGCAGTTTTCTTACATGGTCGATGAAGATGATATCAGCGGAGCTTCTTTGGTCGACCAAAATTCTTCTAATCTCGTGGTTGGCCATGACTGCCCTGATTATAAGGGGTATGTGCTTATTCGGCTTGCCGTCCAGTAAGTCTGGGTCGCCGAACGCCAAGGGGGGGCGCTCCGGGGCTGAGCTTACTGTAGAGGTGGAAGCAGCACACATGACCTCCTTCCACTTTCTTTTCATTGTTTTGCCTGATGCCTCGACGGGGTAGCCCCCAGAGATAACCATCATTACAGGTCGGCCCTTTGATTTTCGAAAATCGCGCTCATCCTCCGAGCTTTCTTCTCTTTCTTGGGGGCTTTCCCCTTCTTCTTAGGGTCGACCTTCTCTTCCTTAACCTCGGCCTCATGCCGGGGTGTTTTAGCCACGTGCTGGCTCAATTTTCCTTTCTTGATCAGGTCCTCAATGTCATCCTTCAGAGCATTGCATTGATTGGTGTCGTGCCCTTTGCTCCGGTGATACCGACAGTACTTGTTGGATCTCTGTCCCGGCCTGTGTGGGAGCGGATCGGGGAACTTGACTTCCTTGAATTCAGCGTTCATACATTCTGCCAAAATCCTGGCCCTTGTTTCATTAAGGTCGGAATATTGTTGGTGTCGGTTCTGGGGTCTGGGCCTACCGTCGTTCCGGGCCTCCTTTTCATATCGAGGCTCGCTCATCCCAGGGTCGGCATCCGACTTTCTTGCAACCGCCCCCTCTTCATGATCAATGTACTTTTGAGATCGCTGGAGGAACTCGGCAAGTGACTCAGTAAGGTTTACACCGACATCAATCTGAAATAGACTTCCTTCCCGAAGACCGGCTTCCATAAAGAACAGTCGGAATGAATCGTCCAAGTTCCAGACGTGAGCCGCTTCCTTATTGAATCTTTCGATGTAGTCCCGAAGAGACTCGTTCTCCCCTTGCCGGATGGCTTGTAAGACTTTCTGAGACTTTGGTTTCATCTTGGAGTGGGCGAACTGGGCCGAAAAGAGCTTCGCCAGCTGGTCCCACGAGGATATCGAGTTTGGCTTGAGGGCTCTGAACCAGTCCAGTGCCAATTTTTCCAGGGTAAGAGGGAAGATCCGGCACTTGATCTCCTCCGGGACATTCCGGTATTGCATCATCGTGTTGAAGTAATCAAGGTGACGATCGGGATCGCCAGTCCCGTCATGCATCTTCAAACCCTCCGGGGGCTTCTCTAAGTGCTTGGGCACCGGAAAGTAGTCGATTTTCGCTGTGAAGGGTCCCTTTCGCACCGTCGATCTTTCCCTCGGAGGAGGCCTCTCGATAGGGCGTCGATCAAGGGATCCGGGAGATCGAGGACGCCGACGTTCATGCCTCGGGGGACTTCCCCGGCTTATAGAACGTCGCCTCGGGGAAGAGGATGCTAATGACGAGTTCTGGTGAGGAGAGTCCTCGGGGTAATAAGTGTCGTCCTGAGTCTCGCTTGGGGGAGTTCCAGATCCTCGTCTCCCTTTTCGGCGGGGTGGCGAGCGATGGTGGTGTCTCCTCCAAGCAGGAGACCGGTGACGCCTTTTACTGGAGGTTCTTCTGCTGGGAGAGTAGGTTTGAGGAGAAGACCGATCCGGGATGTCTCGGGACCGGATTTCGGCAATCTCAGCCTCCAGTTGGGAGTAACGCTGACTCCTTTGTTGTTCAGCCTCGGCTTTCCTTGTCAGCAGTTGGACGAGCTGTTGAACAGCGTCGACCGGTATCGGGACTGTCTGGACAGGAGGTGGAAACGGGTTCCTGGCGGAGCTTATGGGAACCATTGCTCTGGACGAGTTGTGGCCGTGGGCCGAGCTGCGAGGGAGAGTAACTGCTACCCCCTCGGGGGTTTCTTGCTGTTGGTCGGGTCTAACCACGACGCTGGAGACGTTCCTCCGTCGTAGTTCTGGAGTCATTGCTGACCAAGGAGGTTGGGGGAAAGACTAGAGTATAAGACTCTCCCACTGTGGTCGCCAATGTTCAGTACCGTATCTCTGGCTAAGTGTCCGATCTTGGATACGAAGTCCGGTCCGGGATAGTTGGTATTTATGTTCTTGGTCAGTCCGAGTTGGTGCTCCGATCCGAGGTGGGGTGGTACCTGCAATGACACTCCGACGCTCAAGTCAGTGAGTGAGTCAATTACAAGTAAGAGTATTGAAAAAGTGAGTACCATTAATGCTAACATTGAATGCTTATTTATAGGTATTTGGAGTGAAGGAGAACCATTAGATCTAGGTCTGAGATCTCCACCTTTAGCTGAATTTAGCCCTTTGTCATTGGGCCTTTAGGTGGATTGGCCACCGAGCCCAATCCGTAACACTTTTCATGCTTCTAACCTTTATATATAAGGATAAGGATTTGAGTAATAAAAAATAATTCTTTTAAGACCGGCACTCATAGTTGTGGTATGCTATATTGTTGCCGACAACTAAAATAAGATAAATCACACCTCCATTATTGTCTTGAAGATATGATAAAGTTCATCCAAAAACAATAATTGAGATGTCCTCATAGTTTTGTTGACACGAGTCCAAACTCCAAAACGGAATTGAAAGATATTGAAGTCCGCAAGCTTCCATAAATACCTACCCTTCAATGAAGCATCTGCCTAACCTATTTAGCATGGATACGTTTACTTGATTACGTGAGTGTTGTGTGTCGAGAGATTTGAGTCGATCCTCAAAAGAGGTTTACTATCATTCCTAAGACATGACCCAAATTCCTATTGACTACCCTTGACACAGATTTGCTTCTTGAGTTGGTTGTGTCTCGGAGTTCTATTTGTCACTTTGTCTTAGATTACTTCATCATCAAAACTTAACCTGCAATATAACATATCCACAGTCTGATTATGTAGTTTTCCCTTGTTTTTAGTACTTCGATTATATGACTTGTATTCGTACTCAAAGTTGTATATCGTTTCCGCTTGATTTCTGTATTTGAATATTGAACCTTAGGTATGAGGCGACGATGTTTAACAATGGAATTTAAGTTAATTATGTACTTCGTTTTGAAGTTTGAAAATATGAGTGGTACTTTGACAGGTTTAGTCAAAGTTTTTAGTGTTGTTCAATGTCCATAAACAGGGATTACACTCTGATATATGCATGATAGTATATTCTTGTATATCTTCTATGTATGATATATTAGGGTATTACATATAAAACATCGTTATTTGAATCCAATCATGACTATATAATTAAAAAAGTAGAAAATGAATTTATAGTCCAAAATTCACACGTGTTCCCATATTGGATTCCAACATAGTAAATCAACACGTGAGAAACTATAGTTTTTTCCACTTTGGATTAGTTCAAGTAGCTGCAAAGCCTCTAACTAGATTAAGCTCTGAGGTCCCTCTCATAATCTGCTTAAGAGACAAAAGATTGTTAAATTTTCATAACTCTCTGACAGCTGCTCTTGAATCTAACCTTCAAAATGGTCCAGCATATTTCAATTGTTTTCCTAGTTATACTGTTTGTATACAAGATCCTCATGTTACAACTTAGAAATGTAGTTTAGTGAGTATCTACAAATGTATTGTACTGTTAATGACAAAAGCTAATGTTCCTTTATGAATGTATCAAAGTTAATCTCATGTATCAAAGTAATTTTTTTATAAAAAAAACTGGGACATTGGCTCCAAAAAAAAGAGATAGCAATATATATTTGATTAAGTAACAAAACTTAATCACACTTTAGATATACATACATGCCTTCAGCCTTCAGAGGTGACAGAAGGGGAAGTACTGTTAAGAGATATCATACTACTAGTAGAAAGTACAAAATGCTTTGAACTAGCAAGCAGTTTTAAGAGCGAAGAGAAGGGGTGGGAAGCAAGCAGTGTTAAGAGATAAAGAAGAAAAACAAAAGTTGAAACTGGGTTGAACATTACATTATTAAATACTAATAATACACGTTGAAGGCATGAATCACGAAAAAGTTACTAATAGAGAAGCAAAAGCAAACTGATAAGAGATGAACAAGAGTTGCGTTAAACACAAGCAAACATATTAAACCATATAAATAAGAAAGCATCACGAAATAGGTCAATTAATCAACACTGATCGAAATCATTGTTGAAAGCAGTGCGGCAGCTTCCAGGGGGGGGATCATCGTACTCCTTCCGATCGAAAGAAGTCAAGTTGCGGCCGATATCAGCGAGTTTATCTGCAACCTCATTTGCACCTCTAGGAATCCAAGTCAAAGTGGTTTTCCAGTCAGGAGTAGGACTACGAAGAAGTTCCCTTATAGCAAGTATGAGAGGATCGGTAGATCTGCTCCAACTATTCACCTTCTCAACTATTCCCTCATTATCTGACTCCACCTCCACTCTCATAAACCCTTTCTCCTTAGCCCACTGTAAACCCTCTAAAATCCCTTTTTTTTCAGTTTCGTCTAAACTTGAACTTGGACTTAATTTTTGAGCGAACCCCTTCACCCATTTTCCGGAACCGTCCCTTAAAACTCCACCACAACCTGCTAATTCAATTTTAGGCCTACGTGAACCATCCACGTTTAGTTTCAACCAACCCGCCTTAGGTTTGGTCCACACCTTAGGTTGCGCGACACCGCTACCACCGGCTTCAACTGGCACTCGATTAGCTTCCATCTGCTCTACGATAATGCTGTATATGCCGCCGGCTACAACAACGGCTGCACCGGCTACTTTCCAAAATGTTTCCCACCCTCCTAAATAGCCAGCTACAACAGTTATTGCGGCGGCTGCGCTGGCTACTTTCCAAAACGTTGACGACCACCCTCCACCACCACCACCTTCCCGGCCTTCCTTCTCATCGTTTCTCTCCCTTCCGCTCATCCTCTGTATACTGAATAATATACTGCTTAGTTAATTAAATGATCTTCTTCGCCATAAATTCACAGATCGAGGCAAAGACCATCACCGTGATCATGCATATATATTTTCTTTCCCTTCTTTTAGAAAGTCTATTAGTCCTTCATTGCTTTTAAAAAAACATTATTTTACTTACACACCCCCCACTAATTAAAAGAGTCGTACAATTATTGTGGTAAAATAAACTGTAATCATGGAGTGTAAATTGTACTCCCTCCCACTCATTTTAAGTGTTCTCTTTGGCATTTTTCTCTTTTTTTTTTTGAACCGTGTATCCTCTGCGTGCAACTACAGAGACTAATCCCTCGAGCCTGGTAGGATCACAATGGGCGGTAAAGCTCTCCCTCAAGAAATTTAACACTGTTGTATGCAGTGGCAGACCCAAGACCCCGGGGTCAGGGGTGTCAAATTTTTTAAGGCCAATGTCAAATGGGTGCAAAATTTGGTCTACTAGTGCAATTTAAAATTTCTAGGGGTTTCAAAATAAAAATTTCAGAAGATTTAAACTATTTATATAGAGCGGTAAGTGCAATTTTTTTTCAATGGGGTTCAACTGAACCCCCTGGGTACAAGGTAGGTCTGCCACTGGCTGCATGCCCAAGGCTGGATTCGAACTCAGGACCTTTGTTAATCTGGAAGAGACCCCTACCATCTCATCCAATTGCTCTTGGGTATTGTCATTTTTCTGTCTCAAATTATCTGTCACTTTAGAATCCCAATACAATATTTATTATTACTTTCTAACAATATCTTTACTTTAAAATATCAATAACCATGCATTTGCTCCAATCGAGAAAAGTGAGCTTACTAATAAGTTAATAGTATAAGGGTGTTTTAGTAATACCTCCTTTTTCTATCCTAAAAGTTAGCATATTTAATTATTTTTTTTTAATACCCGCGCATAATCTTAGAAAAAATGAAATGGAGGAAGTAATGCTCTTGATAATGGACTCCCTTCAATGATCAAATCACCTTTTTCTCACTTTTTAATGTGGATATAGAGGAATCACTTTTCTTTTTAAAGTAACATAATACTATAAATACAAAATAGGGACCAAAGAGCCAAGAATATAGTTGTATGCTTATAAAATATTTTTTTGGCAATGTAAAAAAAGAAAATACAGTTGTACGGAATATAATAATAAATTTAAAGTTATTTTTTAAAAAATTATTTTATTATACAAGAATTGCATGACATATGTTTTGTTTGGATAATGAAAAGAAATAAACTTGAAAAATAGAAAGTTGAAGGAATAAATGTGGGTAGAAAGTGAAATAGTTTCGTGGTTGTTTGGTTGGATTGAAAGTGGAGCAGAAAATGAGAGGAAATAAACATAAATATCAAGTAAATTACATAAATATCCTTTAGTGACATGACTTACTAAATCTTTTGTGACATGACTTACCACATTTGAAGCAGACAATAGGATTACTAGGATGATGTTCCTTTTGTAAAGTTCCTCTTGCAAAATTATAAGCAATACAAATAGGAAACTTTTGAATAAGTAAATTGGATTGAGATTCAGAGACAGCTAAATCTTTTGCTAAAACATCTCTTTTGATCAGAAAGGTTTTAACGTGATTGATGTGTTGCTGAAAAGACTCTGAGATATAAGGACAATCAAAGAGACCAGTTTGACCAAGATACTTACTATAAGACCTGGTATTAATATTGACATAAACAAAGGTTTCTTGTATATTGGAATTAAGAATACCATAACCTGTTTGAGGTAAAATGTCAATAATGAGAGGATTGGTATAAGGATTAATAAGCCTTTTCAGAGTATTTTGGAATTCTGAAAAAGTAATTTTAAGGTCAAGGATAACGTTCCAGTTATAATGACCCAAAAAGATATTGAAATTGATATTGATATTCTTATCTATTTCAACTTGATTCCGTTTAAAACCAGAATTCAGGTCAGAATTAGAAAAGATATTTGTATTGAAAAGATTTACAGAGAGACCTTTCCTAAGGATATACTTAGTTTTTGTAGGTTGCCCTGGGTAACCAGCTATTGTATCATCCTTCGTTTTTTGAAAAGAAAAAGAGGGTGCATTAGTTTTAAAGAATTGAATAATAGCTGAGAGCAGATTAATATCAATCTGACCTAAACAATCATTAGTGGATTTTTTAACATTCTTGGAAGCAGAAGCCTCAAGAGATGAGTTGTTTCCAGACCAATGGTTATTATGGTGATTAATGATTAACTGCTGATTGATTAACACATTCTTCTGGGTTTGGATAGGGGTTTCAGAAGAATGGTTAGTGGATTCTGAGCTAGTATCAGAACCATTTTTTGAAGATAGGATTAATAATTTATTAACCTTATCTGTGGTTTCAGGATCTAAACCTAGGGCTTTAAGTTTCCCTTTGATCCTATCATACCTGTTAGTGTGACTGGTTCTGTCACTTTTGAAGCAATTGATGATATTGGTTTTGATACTAGGATCTAACCTAAGGGCTTTAAGCTTCCTTACGATCCTACAGGTTTTGCTCTTGTGACCAGTTTTGCCACAAGTGAAGCAAGTGATAGGCCTTTTGGGGCTATCATGCTGCTTCTTGATGGATTGGTTAGTAGGCTGAGTTTTAGGTTTACTAACCTGCTTCTTCCTACACTGTTTTGGTGGTTTGTGGCTTGGTTTGTTGGCCATATCTCTTGAGTTAGAAGAGGTATCTTCTAACACTTTGGTGGACCTACTACTCTTAGGTGAGGGAGTGCTAGGGGCCATAGTTTCAAGAAGGGAAAGTTGTTTGTTGACTTTGGCTAAGAGTTTCTCTGTGTTATTCTGTTTACCACGGCAAGTACGTTGCCAGTCAGGTTTGACAATAAAGTTTTCTATCCTGGTAGAAATAATTGAGGTTTGGGGATAATTGGATTGCTCCACCCGTTCCATGAGGTCCCTGATATCTTTGGCAGAGACAGGTCCTTCCTCAGTTTTGGTTTTGGAGGGGGAGGCCATGACAGGAGTAGATTGGTCTTTGCTGTTAAGAGCAAATGGGATTTTGGGTTGTCTATTAGGGATAGGTTTTTTAGCAGGAACCACAGGAATACCCTGTTTTTTACCAACTAAAGAAACAGATTGGAAAGGTTAATTGATTTTCTTTCTAATGGTATACATGCAAAACCATTAAAAGAAAGGGATATTGAGCTTGACACTCTCAAGGAATTTATAGAATTTCTTCTGGATAGACTTTCTATTGTTTCCTTGGTAATGTTTCAAGAACCAAACCCTGTGAGGAGACCATTCCTCAGAGTAAAATTCTTTTCTAAGGGATTCCTTATCTGTGGTAAACACAGATAAGGAAGATTGATTTTCAAAACAAGTTTCTTTTTTGAAAACTTGGTTTGATAAGGATTGGTTCTCATTGAGAGAGGATTGACCAAGATTGCAAAGATCTTTGTTTTGATCTTTGCTTTGATTGATAATTTTAAAAGATTGATTTTGATTCAAAGAAGATGAAGGCATAAAACTAGAAAAAGGTGAGAGGATAGGAGACATACCGGAGAATGTGAAAAAGCTGTATAAATATATCTTCACCCATAAGCATCATTGCCTTCATTTGGTTTTATAAGAATATAGGTATTAAAAATGAACTTAATAACTTACCTTCTAAAACATACCTTAGAGTTACTTGTACTTGTTCATGCATCAGATTAAGGCCAAATTAACTGGGTATTAAACTTGAAATTGCAATTACTTTCTAAAAACATATTTTGGAGTTAATTATAATTGTTACAAGACAAGGCAATAGTTACCTCAGAATATATTTAAACTTGAATTAAAAGTTATTTTCTAAATTATATTAGGGAAATTAATTATGTTTGTAATATGATCAAACAAAAAGACTTTTCTTAAATATTTCTGCTCTTTGGTTGAGGAACCTCAAGACAAGTTTTGACCAAACACTGCCCAGTACGACGGTTAATTTATGGACTTATTTTTGCCCTATCCAACGGGTGCTTACGGATGCCATGTAAATACAAGCGGGTCGCTCTTGAGAACCATCCTCTTACACAAAGAGTTTTGAACAAAATATTTTAGAAACCTTTTAACCGGTTGATCATAAACATAAATAATTAACTTGCAGAATATAAAATAGGTGAATAAGTAATAATTCAAAAGGAAATATATAAAGAGTACATAAAGCTTTGTAATTAAAATGCAGAATTATGATTCAGATGAATAAAAACATAAATAATAAATATTAATTATAAAATAGTAGACAAATTGACTATAGGATTTCTCAAAACTCATGGTCATACCCACATTGGGCCCCCCCAAGAGGTGTAAATTGAGAAAATACAGCAGTGAAACTGCCCTTGCCTGACGCCTGTATTGACGTACGCATTTGGCTGTTTAGCTATAGTCAAAGAGTACACTATAGTATAATGTACTTTGTATTTTCATAAAACTTTCAATATTAATACCCCCCCTATTTATGGCACTTAATTAATTAAGAACATAAATAAGTAACTGTAAAGCATAACTTAGATAAGCAAAGTTAAAATTCAAAGTTAATACCCCATTCCTACTTCCACCATCTGGCTCTGATACCAGATAGGGATCAGAATCAGAAGCTAAAAGAAATTAAAGAGACAGAGAGGGAAGTAGGTAGCATACAGAATGCAACAGATAAAGAAATTAAAGTGCAGAAGATAAATAGATAGATAGATTAGGAGGCAAAGTCTTCCATGATTGAGACAGAGAACTGTCTATGAGTTACAGAGTTTGAAGTTTGAAGCTTACAAAGCTCTGGGTTCTCACTATAACTAGAGAGAGAAGCAGAGAGAAGCGTAATGTGAAGCGTGCCTTCTAACAAAGCCTAAGCACGTATATATAGATTGAAATTGAAATAGTAACCGGTTACTAACCGGAAGGAACAGTAAAGGACTACTGTTTGGAATCCAATGACTGTTGACTTGGACTGTGCACTTAGGTGACCTGCACTGTGCACTTGAGTCTTGAATTGTTGACCGGTACTATGCACTTGAACAGTGGACTGGTAACCGGTACTGTTTGGTATCCAAGGTCTTGATCCGTGGAGTCTTGAAAGGAGACAAAAGTGGATTCCTCTTGTCTGCCATGATTGATGCCTTTGCCAGGTGGCAAGGAATGAAATGATGAAAGCAGATTCCTCTTGTCTGCTTGTGATGATTTGAATTAGTGGGGGACAAAAGCAAATATGCTTTTTGTCTGCCATGATTGCTGTGGCTTTAACTAGAGGGGGCCACGTAAACAATAATTGGTTAGAGAAATAATAATTTGAACAGTTTTTCATGCCACTGCTGGCACTACGATCACCGTGTTCAAGGGTGTTTGAACAGTTTTCCCCACTAATGGTGGTACAGTTGTCTTGTTCAAGGACAATTTTTGAAAACATTTTGAATCTTCCTGAGGAAGAATTAATTACTTCCCTGCAAGTATTCACGAGTGAGATAATCAGGGAGAGCATTGTCAGATCCTTTAAGATATTCAATATCAAAATCAAATATGCTTAAAATTGCTTGCCATCTAGCAAAAATTTGTTTTGATGCAAGATTCTTCACATCCTTCTGTAAGATATCTTTTGCAGACTTGCAGTCAATACGAACAAGGAATTTTTGGTTTAATAAATCAGATTGAAAATTTGAAATAGATAAAACGATTGCCAAAACTTCCTTCTTGACAGTGGAATAATTCTGCTGGGCAGGATTCCAGTGTTTAGAAGTGAAGGTTATGACTTACTCCTTTTCAGAAATTCTTTGCTTTAAAATACCGCCATAACCAATGTCAGAGGCATCAGTTTCGACTATTTTAAAAGCTTCAGGATTGGGAAGGTAAAGACAAGGAAGTTCTTTAACCTGAGATTTGATTTGTTTGACAACATTGGTATGAACATCTGTCCAGGGAGGAGGATCATTTTTCAGACGATCATGGAGGGGTTTGATGAGATTACTAAGCTGCGGAAAGAAGTCTGAAACATAATTCAGGCAACCCAGAAACCTTTGTAATTGGTTTTTGTCAATAATTTGATTAGGAAAATTATTAGAGAACTCAATAGCTCTACTGATGGGGATAATGGTTCCTTGATGGATGTTGTGACCAAGAAACCTAATTTTCGTTTGAAAAAGATTGACTTTTGTTTTTGATACAGCAAGGCCATTTCTTTTGATTATGGAAATGAAAGTGCTGATGTGTTTGACATGCTGATCAAAGGATTGGGAATAAATTAGCATATCATCAATATAGACAATTGCAAATTTTGAATAATTATTGAAAATATCATTCATGATCCTTTGGAATTTAGAAGGAGCGTTTTTCAAGCCAAAAGGCATAACGTTCCATTCATATTGACCAAAAGGGACAGTGAATGCAGTTTTGTACCTGTCTTCTTCTTTGATTTGTATTTGCCAAAACCCAGATTTCAGGTCAAACTTTGAAAAGATCTTTGCATCATGGAGTCTCTTGAGGAGATCCTTTTTGTTAGGTATAGGGTACCTAATCCAGCAAAGAGCTTGATTGAGTGGTTTGTAATTGATGACCAATCTAGGGGTTCCTCTTTCGATCTCAGCCTACTTATTGACATAAAAGGCAGAACAAGACCAAGGGCTTTTACTCTTGCGAATGAGCCCTTTTGCCAGAAGGTCTTTGATCTCTTTCTGAGAGACGAGAAGGAGATCTTGGTTCATTTGGATAGGCCTAGCTTTGGTAGGGATTTGTCTATCTTGGAAATCCTTTTCATAAGGAAGTTCAACAATGTGGTGCTTTCTTTCCCAGAAAGCATTGGGTAGGTCAGAACAAATGGTAGATTGGATTTGTTCTAGGAGGCCTTTAACCCTAAGCTGATTATTTCTTTTAAGCAACTGACTGTCAACGTGCCTAATAGATATTTCCTCTCTAAGGAAATTGATTTGGTTTCTCTTGTAAGAGATTGGGTTCAAGTTTCTAATGAAAGGTTTTCTTAAAAACTTGAATGTAATGGGTTTCCCCAGATGCTGGGCTATTATGCCATCCTCAGTTATTTGAAAGGGAAAAAGTGACCTTATGAAAGGAGTTCCTAAGATCACTTTGTTTTTCAAATCCTTAACAAGTAAGAAGGATGTGTCAATTTTGAAATTTTGGTTTTCAATAATAGCCGAAGATAATTTGTAATTGATTCTGAGTTTAGAGCCATTAGAAGCACTAAGTTGCTCAGAGGTTTTTTCAAAATACCTCGTAGGAACAAGACCTTCAAGGATGCAATTAGAGTCTGCCCCAGTATCAAAGAGGGCAACTGTCTCAAGGGTGAACTCACCTATGATGATTTTGATGTTTATATAAAACTTTTGAATTTTGACATAGTTGATAATCCCTAAGAAATCATCATCGGGTGTTTCTACCTTTTCATCATCTTCAGTAGCAGGTACTTCAGAAGATGAGGCATTTTCAGGCCAATGAGTCTTCCATTGATCTAGGGTTGATTGATGCTCAGCCTGTTTTTGTTTAAGATCTTTGATTTCAATTTTTAAATTGTTAATCTCAGATTGAAGATCTTGAATAGTAACAGGTTTTGCACTGGTTCTCTCTAACCTTTTAAAGGTATCTTTAAGGTTAAACCTATTGGTTACGAGAGGGTTGTTGGGAGGTTTTGACTCAAGGGTGGCCCTTAATTTGTTAAGGTACTTAGCCTTCTCTTGAGGGTCAGGGATAGCATTAATGGCTTCAAAGAGAAGGTCCTGCTCTCTAGTGAGGACATTAATGTGAATGGAGGAGTCTGTTAGGTCATCCTCTTGAATTTGGTTAAGGTTATCTGGAGATTGGTCAGAAGATCCTACATCAGTATCTTCTGGGGATTGGACTAACAGATTATTGATCTTATCCTCAAGATCTGGGTCAAGTTTTAGGGCCTTGAGTTTCCCTAAGAACCTGCAATTGTTGCCGATGTGGCCTGGCTTGCCGCATTTGAAGCAGATAATAGGATTCCTAGGTTTGTCATTACTCTCATAATGTTTCCTTTCAGGTCGACCCATAGTTTGAGGTTTGGGCCTATTGAAACGCCTTTCCCTATAGTAGTTAGGTCTAGGTAGGGTGTTATTGGATCTTGGTTTGGGCTTGGACCTAGTCTTTTTAGCACAGGGAAGACCAAATTGTTCGCAGAAGGTCCCCAAATCCCTAGAATTTTGGGCCTTTTCTTTGGATAGTTATTGCTGGATTTTGTCGTCTTGACAAATCTTCAAAGCAACTCGTTGGATAATGGCAATAAGTTGTCCATAACTTAATTGCTGATATTGGATGATGCCATCAGGGTTTTGACCACGAAGTTTATCATTAACTTTATCACCTAAGGATTTTGGAAGACCAGCCAAGAATTTCTCTTTCCAGAAAGCTTGTTGGCTATCTTCTCTAGTGTAGACTCTTGTCAAGAAGGTGTCTTTATACCATCTAAAGTCACCGAGGGTCTTACACCTAAGATTGGATAATAATTCTGCAGATCTATCTTTAATCAAAGAGGGATCTCCAATAAAATGTTGGGCAATTGTAAAGATAAGGGTATTGACAGCATCAGGGATACTGCCTTCCTCATCCAGGACAGGGATGCCATTGGAGTCAAGTTTGACTGCAGTGAGGATAGATTGTTTGGCGTTGTCAGTGAGATAATTATCCCACCAACCTTTGAGTTGACCACAGAATCCTACAACAAGGATTTCTACGATCATGTTTTCTGGACAATTGTTGGAGGTTTCATAAGCAGTGGCAACCATAGTCATATTTTGAAGGATTTTGGTTATGCCATACTCATTTTCTCCATCAATGTTCCATTCATAAACATTATTAGCACTAAAGCTTTTGATATTGGTCTCCTTTTCTTCTAAGAGAAGGTCAGGGGCCGTGGCTCTAGGGTAATAAAGATTTGTTTCTCTTTTCCATTGATTCTTGGGATTGTAGATGATAGGACTGACTTTGTCCTCTGGATTGGTTTCTTCTGAGTGGTCAGAAGTGGCTTCATCAAGCATATTGATGATTTTACTCTTAGGTGAAGGTGTGTCAGGGGCAGTTGTTCTAAGGAGAACTAGTTGCTCGTTAACCTTGGCTAAGAGTTCATTTTTGGCGTCATCAACTTCCCTTTTGATGTGATCTTTGGGATCATTACGCCGAAGGGTATTTTTAAAGGTTTTGGAAACCTTGTAAGGATTGAAAAGAGGTTTTTCTAATTGGGTAGAGGATGATGGTGGTTCAGTTTTAGAAGAGTCAAGACAAATTTCTTTGCCTTTCCTACTACTATTAGAATCACCTAAAGCTTGGAGGTATTTGTTTGTGTAATTGGATTGCTCCATGAGGTCTCTGATGTCTTTGGCAGAGACAGGTCCTTCCTCAGTTTTGGTTTTGAAGGGGGAGGCCATAACAGGAGTAGATTGATCTTTGCTGTTAAGAGCAAATGGGACTTTGGGTGGAAGCTCAGACTGAACCATTTGACCATCCTTAAGATGCCAGACAGTGATAATGTCTAAGGTTTTTCTACCAACCATGTCAGTTTGAAATGGATAGTCAATATTTTCATTGATGGTATATGCATGAAACCAGTCAAAGAAGGGGATATTGAACTTTACTTGATCGAGAAATTTATAAAATTTCTCTTGGATTTTTTGTTTTTTGTGTCCCTGGTATTTTTGAAAGAACCATACTCTGTGAGGAGCCCATTCCTCAGAGTAGAAATCGTTCCTAAGAGATTCTTTATCTATGGTAAAGTCTGATAAGGAAGATTGATTTTCAAAACAGGTTTCTCTTTTGAAAACTTGGTTTGAAAAAGATTTAGGTGACTTACCAGAAATGGGTTCAAGGACGTGTGAGGAAAGCATTTTTGTAAATAAGGAGAAAATTTCCTCACCCATTGATATCAAAAAGCCTTCCATTGGTATACATAGAAATATAAGTATTAAATATGAACTAGTACTTACCCTCTGGAGTATGCTTGTGGAGTTAACCATGTCTTGTTCGAAGATCAGTATAAGGCCACTATAATGGATATTAAGACTTGAATAAAGGAATTATTTTCTAATTTATACTTTGGAGTGGAAATAACCTTTATACAGTAAACAATACTAAAGTAAATACAGTTATATAACAGACCTGGTTTACCAATTATATTCTAAGTTATATCTTGTATTTAAAATATGTCAATCATATGATCAAAAACAAAGAGTTTTCGTAAATCTTCCTCATAAGGCCAAAATGTTCCCCACCCTCCACCACCATCACCACCACTTTCGCCTTCCTTCTCATTGTTTCTCTCACTTCCGCTCATTCTTTGTCTACTCAATCTTGCTTAATTAATTAAATGATCTTCTTCACTATCCATTCATGTGAGGAAATTGGGATTATAGAATCGTGAGATGCGTTGTCGAGTTGAGATTGGAGGAGAGAAATAAAGTACGATGCGTTTTTTTTTATAAGCAAATGTAAGTGGAGGTGGGGGAATGTTAGTTTCTGGGGTTTGAACCCTGGACCTCCTTCTTGCAATTTTGCAACTCATTCATGTCCCTTAGCTCGCCAACTGAGCTACCTTCTCGGGACAAAGTACGATGCGTTGTTAAGCTGTATTGGAGGAGAGAAACTGGAATTATTAAATACCAGAGCATCTAATCTAATCTTTTTTTACCCAGAGTATTCACCGCCGACCGCAGTGACTAATCCCCTCACTGAATTGTACGTAGGTGCCTCTAGGGGCAGGACAGCTGGCCCATAGTTTTAACGTGGAGCATCTAATCTAATACTATCTATATATACAAATAAACCTCTTATCAAATTACTAATTTGGATCTCTTATTAACAAAACACATATCTATTTATCTATTTATACAAATCTATTTATCTATTTATACAAATAAGCCTCTAATGAAATTACCAATTTGGATATCTTATTAACAAGACACATATCTAATTTAAGGGTAAAAATGTCATTACTCTCTCTTTCTTTCTTTTTCTTCTTACACCCTCTTTCTTCCTTTTCACTTTTCTCTTTACTTTTACTTTTCCCATAAACAATTCTTCTCTTTCTCTTATCACTTCAGTTTAGTTTTTCTAACTAAATTTCTAAATTTATACAAATACTACTCTACTAAAATTACCTATAAAAATGTAAATGAGTCACTCTAAAAAACAAAAATCTAACACCTTTTGGAAAAAAATTATCACCTTAAAATTTTAGTTTCTCTCTCCGAAATTTGTTTACACTCTTATTGATAATCTACTATAACCTTTTTATTGATAATCTACTATCTATCTTTTACTATCTACTATAATCTACAAACCAACTAAAATAATCAATTGAAACAACGAGATAACTGCAATGATATATAAAAAAACACGGAATAACTGCATTGATATATAAAAAAAAAGGTTTAAATAGTTTTTACCCCCCTGCAAATATACCCATTATCCAGTTACCCCCCTGCAAAAAAAAAAGGTTTAAAAAACACCTTGTAAAATGTAACGTTATCCAGTTACCCCCCTGCTGTTAACTTTTCTGTTAAAAAAATGTAAAATGTAATTTTATCCAGTTACCCCCCTGATGTCAGTGCCACGTGTCACCATATTATTGGGTCTCTGTGACACGTGGCACTGACATGCCACGTCAGCATCTATGTCACCACTGCCACGTGGCACTGACATGTGCCACGTCAGCAACCAATGGATGGCTGCCACGTGGCAGTGTTGTTAATTCAAAATAAATCTTTAAAATGCCTAAAGTGAGACTTGAACCCTTGACCCCTTACTCACACCCACAACTCCTAACCATTGAGCCAAATTAGTACTTCTGATTATTAACTCATCTACTAATATATATTACATCATTGCCAATTAAATTAAAAAAAAAACACAGTTGTTCTTCAATAACAAATCAACATTCTGCGTTTTTGTTTCGTTTCTTTCTGTGGTTCAATAACAAAACACAAGTTAACAATAAAACCCACATTCTGCGTTTTTGTTTCGTTTCTTTCTTTCAGATCCTTCTCATGCAATAAAACCCAGATTCGTTTTAAAAACACAAAACACAAATTCGATTTTGTTTTCTTTCAGATCGTTTTCGTTTTCTTCGATCTTCGCTTCAGATCCCAGAACCCAGAGCTTTGCGTTTCCGTTTTCTTTTTCTTCGATTTCGATTTCGTCTGGGTTTTATGTTCTTGCGTTTCGCGTTTTCTCAGATCTGGGTTTTATGTTCTTGTGTTTCGCATTTTCTTAGATCTGGGTTTTTGCGTTTCTTGCGTTTCGCGATTTAAACTAGGTCTTCGCGTTTTATGTTCTTGCGTTTGATGATGATGATGAACTGTATATTTGATGATGATGAACAGATTCTTGCGTTTGATGATGATGATGAACAGTATATTTGATGATGAACTGTATATTTTTTTTATAAGCATTGATCAGTTATTGTTGCTCAATTTCTCAATCTGGGTTTTGTTTATTGTTGGTGATTGTTCAATAAAAAATATACAGATTCGTAGCTACTGTTAAAAAAATCAATAACACTAACAATCTGGAATTTAGCTACGAAAAATATCATTGTTCAATAAACAAAACCCACAGATTCTTGCGTTTGATGATGATGAACAATGATATTTTTTTTTTAAATTAAGTATCAATGATGTAATATATACTTGTATGTGAGATAATAATCACAAATAATAATTTGGTTCAGTGGTTAGGAGGTGTGTGTGAGTAAGAGGTCACGAGTTTAACACTCTTGGTGGCCGCGAAAACATTTATTTTTGAGTGTAATAACTAGTGACACGTGGCAGCCATCCATTGGCTGCTGACGTGGCACATGTCAGTGACACGTGGCAGTAGTGACATAGGAGCTGACGTGGCATGTCAGTGCCACGTGTCACAAAGGGCCAATAATAAGGTGACACGTGGCAGGGGGGTAACTGGATATGTGACATTTTACATATTTTAACAGAAAATTTAACGGCATGGGGGTAACTGGATAACTTTATATTTTGCAAGGTTTGTTTTAAATGTTTTTTTTTGCAGGGGGGTAACTGGATAATGGCTATATTTGCAGGGGGGTAATAACTATTTAAACAAAAAAAAAACACAGGATTAATATTTGTCATTGATAATTAAAATTTTTGAAGACTACTATAAATCTCCTATCTAAAAAACAAGAAATTTTTTTGACTATCTAAGCTACTAATTAATATTTAAAACAAATATTTTTTTTTTGATAATCTACTATATCTATTTTACTATCTACTATAATCTACTAATCAACTAGCATAATCAATTGAAACTACGAGATAACTGCAACGATATATTAAAAAACACTCGTTCAAAGGTAAATTCTGTCTTGATTTCTTTTTGATATGGTTTTTGTATTTTAATCATTTAATCAGTCTTATATTGTTCGTTTAGGATTAATTGTTTTAGAGATCTTCAATGAAGGGTTCCCTATTATTCCTTGATTTTATTTTATTTTCTTGCCAATGGTATTGGTCTAGTCTTCCATTGGCCTCTCCTCTGTCTTATTTCTTTTTGGGTTAAATATGTTTTTGATCCCTGCAAATATAGCTGTTTTTCAAATAAGTACTTCCAAAAATTATTTTTTAAAATAAGTCTAACTTTTTTTAAATATAACTTTTTAAAATAACTTTTTTTAAATATACCCTATTAGTGAGATGTTACAAAAAATAGTGATGTCGCTGACGGAATGCTGATGGTGCAAATTTCAGTGGCTAAAATTCATTTCTCTCCTTCTCCGCAAGCCTAGAGTTGCTAAAGTTCTCACCTTTACTTATTTCTAAACTCCAATTTCACTTTTTCCGCATCTGGGTCATCTTCTCTGACCTGTGAATTTCCCATCTTTTGTTCTGCTTCCTATAAGTAACAGAATCAATCTTGATCCCATTTTCCTGCTGCATTTGATTGAAAACGTGTTTCATGGAAGAAATTATCCTCCTTTCTCCAAAACTTTTGTTAAGAGTTACCATGGTGTTGGTGTGGTTAGTGTTGAGCTTATTTTCAGTGCTGAAATTACGGAGACAAAGTCTTTGTGATTGTGTTGAGATTATTTGATGAAAAGCTTTGTCATTTAAAAACGTAGCGACCTCATACTTTTTCTGAAAGATGGTAATTTGACCATTCATACCCTTTACTTTCTTCTTCTCCTTTTCTCATTCACTTATTGTTATCTCACTTTTAAAAGCCAAAATACAGAACCCTAGAAATCTAAGCTAATTTCAAAATAATAAAGGGAAAGGGAGAAAATTGGGGGCATGTATTTGTAGGGAGGGTGGAATGCAGACGGTGGAGTGGAGGACTGAAGGAATTTTTTTGGTATACAGGAGGATTGAAGGAATGAAACAGGGGTGAACATTAAATTTAATTCGGGAATTACAGCTATTTAAAATAAAAGAAAATAAAAAGTAATCACATGTAAAAATTGGACTAGGTCAATGCCATTATATAACTCTGTTAGCCATATCAGCAGACGACTAACAGAAAGTAAACAGAAGAGTATATTTAAAACAAAAATATTTTGTGAGGATTTATTTTAAAAAAAAAAGGATTTACTTTGAAAAACAACTATATTTGCAGAAACGAAAAATATATTTAAGCATTTCTTTTTTCTCATTTTTTTAATAAAGTTAGGGAGAGATACTATTTTTTTCTTGATGTTTCTTAACATCAGAAGGTTTTGATCAAGTTTCTTTTCTTCTCTTTGCAAAAAAAAAAACAGTAGCAAACACATTAAATAAGATAAGAGATATAAAAAAGAGATAACAATATATATTTAATTTAGCAACAAAATATGCATTTGATATGAGATATTATGGAATCTAAACTAGGCTACTCCCTTTTAAAGATTAAATTTTTCTAGCAATCCAAATACTCCAACAAAGCCGTATTATATATCTTGTTTTGGGCGCCTTTCTTAGTGAGAACATAGCAAGTAAAAAATGCTTTGACCTAGCAAGCATATGCTGTACAAACGAGAGTTTTGGGTGGCAAATTCAACTTTTTTTTCTTCCTTCTTTTAGAAAGTCTAGTCCCTCATTGGCTATAAAAACATTATTGTACTTACACACCCCATTAATTAAATATAAAAAGAGTCGTATAATTATTATGGTAAAATAAGCTGTAATCACCGAGTGTAAATTGTAGTAATGCTCTTGATAATACTAATGGACTACAATCAATGATCAACTCACCTTTCTCACTTTTTAATGTGTGTGGATAGATGAATCACCTTTCTCCCTTTTAATTGTACCAAAAAAAAAGAGGAATCACTTTTAAGTTATTTATAATAAAATAGGGGACTCAAAGTCAAGAATATAATTGTAAGGAATATAATAAAATAAAAGTTATTTTTAATTTTTTTTTAATTTAGTCAATAATAAGTGCACGACATCAATGTTTCCTTGGATTGTGAAAAAAGAAACTTGAAAAGAACACGGAATCGGAATGGAAAGTAGGAGTAGAAAAGAAAGAGGCCATCAATGAAGTTCGGATACTTTAAAAATGAAAATGTACCCGTGTTGGATAAGTATTTGATATCGATAATCACCTTATTTTTTTCGATACATACCTAAAGAGTATCCAATAATTTTTTAATTATTTTTAAAAAATATTTCACTCGATACTTTTCAGATATATCTTTGATACTTCTTATCAACAAATTATACTTCTCAGATACATTTTCGATACCTCTTACCAACTAAGCATGTGACTGGATAAATAACTAAAAGACAAAATTATATGTTTTTTCGTAACACTGTTATAGAAGAAATAATACATTGTGATATTGGTGGGATAAATATACGTAATTATCTCTACTTGATATCATCACAAGTATTTATTTCTACAATGTGATGATCATATATTGACTAATGATATGCTTATGTGTTATTGAGCAACTAGTAATATGAATATCTTAGTCTATAAAACTCATCTATTTATTATATATATATATATATATATATAAAGTCATGTATGTGAGCTTCTCGATCAGCCAATAAAATTTTAGTTAGTAATCATCGCTCCCCTTAATATTTAAGGCAAGCTCCGCCAGTGACTATTTGGATTATATGGTGTCGCGTGGACAACTTTTTATGACTAGTCACTCATACATAGGTGTGTCGGTTGTCCTCTTCCTTTCATCCATATATTTTCTGTGTGATTTATCTATTTGGGCAATTTTTCTCATCTCTATATAATGCAATATTTCTGTTTCTTTGTATACATACTTTTAGGGTCAAATATATACGTATGTATTTTTTAAATATGTATTATGGTGGACCCTGGACATGAGGTCAAATAGATCATAACTTTTTAAAACACGCATTGCTACAAAATATAATTTTTAAAACTTTAATATTTTTAAATAAATAAATAAATTATACAACTCATAATTGTTCTTTACGTATTTTCATATTTTGAAATGATTAAATAATGAACTCAGTATCAATATTATTTAATACATCTCTCTCAATGTAAGTCACTAGATAGTGATTCACGATGTATCTTCTATTGGATTATGCAACCTAATATTTACAATCTTTATAGTTGGAAGCAAAATTATGAGTCTTAATACAAAATTATAATTTTATGAAAGTCAACATCTTTAAGTCCGCCTCTGATTATAGACCCATTTTTTGGATAGAGAAGACATAATACAATTTAAGAAAATAGAATAGTGTTAAAATAGTAGAATCAACTAACTCCTCTCACTGGTATAATAATTGAATAAATCTAAAAAGCGATCAAATAGAGCGACCCTTCGTATTAAAAAAACAACATCAATAAGAGCTGGTCCGAGAGTAACTGGACTTGGATCTTACTTCAAGGTGGTTTGAATATTAGTTATGGCAAAAACTCTGTAAAGAGAGGGAGAACCACACAAATCGACAAAGTCGGGTATACACATGACTAGTCAAATTCCTCGACGTACATTAGTCACTAACAAAGTTAGTGGATACTGCACACCAATAACACGGTAAAAAAACAACAAACTAACATATTTGTAACCCAGAAAAGAGCTAAAATAGGATTCACAAAGCATTCGTAGAATAAACAAGATGAAAAATGCTCCTAATTTTGAACCAACAACACCATGAAAGAGCTAAAATATGGTCAAAACAGCTTTGAAAGTCAGATACACCACCGGGAAAAATACAAGTATTCCACAGATCTCATATAACCCAGAGAACAATGCCCCCTGTGCCATCTATCTATATCTCTATAATAAAAATATATGCCAGCAAAATAATAAAAATATATGCCAGCTGTAACACCCCGATATTTTTATCGAGTAAAAATACCCAAGTGCACCATCCCTAAATCATCAGAGATATAAAATTCCTGCATAGATACTGAACAATGCAATATAGTTCTCGCTGAATAACAACAAAACAGTCTTAAATACAAATAAGACCGAACAGGTTCCCTGACCATAACCTTCAGCAAACTATAGTGCTCAATATCATACAAGAAAGCGGAATGAAATTATAATACCAATACATAGAGTTGTAGTACAAAGACAAGAAAAGGAAATATAAACTTAAGCATAAAGCTAAGTCTTCAACAACTATCCGAGTACCACCTACTCGTGCCTCTTGTATCTCCACTTTCCCTATTTATCTGTAAAACAACAACATATAAACAATGAGATACAATCTCAGTGAGTTCTACCGAGACCCCTACTAGCACTCTCGGTCCAGTTTTAAAACATTGTTAACTCAACACGGCATCGACTGCGCGAACACTAACTCCCGATGAGCCGCATTATTTTACACATAGCATTCCACCGACTGCCCCAAGACGAATCCCGGCGAATCTGCTATAACTCAGTGCGTCACCGACTGCCCCGAGGCTAATCTCGGCGAACCACACTACAAAATCATAGTAACGTACCACCAACTGCCCCGAGGCTAATCCCGGCGAACGTTACTCAATACTCTTCGACACACCACCGACTGCCCCGAGGCTAATCCCGACGAACCCCTTACCAATAACAGTTTCGCTATTGGCCTCAGAGCCTAGGGTAGGGGATCATGACTGCCCCTCCTAGTATGTCAACATGGGTCGTCACCCAAACCCGATATATATTAAATATATCTACACTCGATGACCTGTTAGTTCGCCTATACTCAATGAACAATTAGTCCATCTACATTTGACCGTTAATCGAACATAATACCCGCATTGGGCCGTTTCCTATAGTCGATATAATATATATATCGTGAATCGTAGACCGGTTTAGACGAAAAAATTGTAATCATCCCGCGTCAGTTATACCACACCACGTAGGACTCATAGTCCACTTTATTATTAATAAAACATATACGCACATGTATGCTATTATTCGGTTTTTCGAGACAATTTCAACTTCGAAAGTATTTTATAAAACCCTTTTGAAACATACCCAAAAATCATGGCACTATAGGCCTAATATCATTATAGAAGGGTTAGGAAAGGATTAGGAGAGGATTGGAATCGATTGGGATCGTTTCGGGCAAGTTTGGAAAATTTGGACAGAACACAGCGCACGGTCTGTGCTCCCACACGCACGGGTCGTGCGCCCTGTAATGCATTTTTGAAAACAGAAACAGAATGACACGCACGGTCCGTGCGCCTGGGACGCACGGGTCGTGCGCTTTTGACAGCATTGTATTTTATCCCGTTTTCGCATTTTTCGTCGTTCCGACCAATTCCGATACCTGTTCCAGTCCAGTCCCAACATAAAAACAGTCCAAAAACATATTCAAACAACAATGATCATCAATCAAACAATCCAAAAACCAATTGGACATAAAACGTGATTTTCGTACAAAATACTGTTTTGACAACGAACCAAAACCGAAACACATTTCACAATTTAAGTTTATTAATTTAAAAACCTAAACGTGAGTAAAACTCACCCTTGAAGCGAGAGCCGATACCGGGCCGAAATCACCGAGAATTCAAATCTCCAAATAACCACACGAACAATCCCCGCATAAACTTCCACGCTCCGACGACGCCCAAATCTGCTTCCGATCTTTCCGCTCCGCGACCATCCGGCTCGGGAGACTCGAGAAATCCTCGCTCGGTACCAATTTACACCTAGACACCAACAATGGCTCCTAAGGCTCCAAACTCCTCTCGCAAACCCCAAACTCGATTCCTAAGCTTTGAATTTCCAAAATTCCACTTGAGTTCCAAAAAACACTATTCATCATCCCTAACCTCCAAATTGCTCCTATTCACATAAACCCCAAATCTTGACTTTTCAACTCCAACTCACCCAACTAGCTTCTAATCTCCCAATCGAACTTCAATAACCGATCCACCATCCTTGGGTTCGCGCCGAACACCATCCCAAGCTATCCTTGAGCTTGAACCATCAAATACTTCCATTTCCTTCAAATTTTCGAAAATGGCAAAGTGAGAGAGAGTGAGTTGATGATGATGATTTTGGTACCAAATCGAAGAGGAAGTAACGCTGAACGTTTTTCGTGTTGGAAGGAAGTCGTTTTGATGAGCCTAAATCTTCCCTTTTTCCTCTTCTTCCTCCTTACCCTTTCTTTTCTCTTCTTTTCTTTTTCCTCTCTTTTCTCTCTGTTTCTCTTCTCTGTCTCTCGCTGCCTTCTTTCTTGCTTTTCTTTCTTTTAATTAATTCTTTCACTCACACACACACATACACGCATACTCATATATTTATTAATATATACGCGGTAACGCGGTCCAATTACCAACCGGAAGCCAGGTGGCCAGTTACAGCCGTTGAAGGTACCTGAATGGAAATGGGAAAGCATATCTATGGATTTTGTCATGGGATTGCCACGGTCCCAAGTCGGAAATGATTCTATTTGGGTAGTGGTGGATCGCCTGACCAAGTCCGCTCATTTTATTCCAGTGCGTTCGAATCACAAGGTTGCTAGGTTAGCAGATGAGTATCTCAAGAATATTGTGAAGTTGCATGGAATCCCTACAAGTATCATCTGTGATCGAGATCCCAAGTTCACATCTCGATTCACTACAAGAATTATTGGTTTTTCCGGCCAGGAGTTTCCGGTGGATATGGATCCGCCGCAAAGTTACCGGCGGAATCTACGCATTTCCGGCGGATTTTATCCGCCTCAAAGTTACCGGCGGAATAATTGACCGTTGCGGCGGATTAAAATTCGTCTTGGCTTTTGCGGCGGATTTAACGGTTCTTGCGGCGGATTGGGGTTCACAATTTTTTTTTTACGAGATTTTAATTAAACGCCGCAAATGCACCTCCGTCCGCCGCAAATACCTTAAGTCCGCCGCAAATCCCTTAAATCCGCCGGTAACTGCCGTTTCCGGCGGATCTTGCCTTTTGACCGTTTGACTTCGTTTCTCCTATATAAACCCCTTCTCCCCTTCTTCTTTTTTCACACCTCTACCAATACTCTCATTCTCTTGATACGGCACTCGATCTCTTAATACGGCACTCTCTTGAGCATTGTCGGCAGCGGGGTTCCAATAGAGTGGCGTACGTCTCAATTTTTTTGTAAAAAATTTTTCACATTGTCATGAAGACCCCTTCATCTTTTTCGTTAAAAGTAACCCCTTTATCAGCATAAAGTTCATCCTCATTATTTTCACCACAAGAGACATATACGCTCATCAAACGCTCGGTATCATCCTCCAACTTAACAACCCGTCCTTGCAGTTCCTCAAACTTTCTATTTAGAGATTCAATCATCTTTTCAAAAGATGGTTTCTTGTGAAACTTTCTATTTTGAAAATATGGTTGAATCTCTCAATAGAAAGTTTGAGGAACTGCAAGGACGGGCTGTTAAGTTGCAGGATGATACCGAGCGTTTGATTAACGTATATGTCACTTGTGGTGAAATAATGAGGAGGAGCTTTTTGCTGATAAATGGGTTACTTTTAACGAAAAAGATGAAGGGGTGTTCACGACAATGTGGAAATTTCTTTACAAAGAAATGGAGACATACGCCATTGTAATGGAGTTGCTGCCGACAATGCTCAAGAGAGTGTCATATCAAGATAATGGCGTAGGTCTCCGTTTAGGGGTAGCAGACATTAAATATATATTTTACTGTTTTTCCCAATTTTTATTGCTTTAGATTATTTTATTTTTTTGTATGGATATTTTATTAATTGTATGGATATTTTTTTGGTGATAATATTTTACTGCTTTTCCCAATTTTTATTTTTTTAAATTAAAAATTAATTAGTTATTGGATTTTATTTTTTTATCAATAATTAAAAAAATTAATAAAATAATATATATTTTTAATTAAAACGATTTTTTTAAAAAAATAAAATTTATTTTTTAAAAATAATAATAATTTTTTTAAAAAAATAATAATTTTTTTTTAAAAAAAAATGGTACTTTGCGGCGGATTTGTGTCATTTGCGGCGGATGTTGAGTATTTGCGGCGGATTTTAGCTTTTGCGGCGGATTGTTTGGTGTTTTTTAAAAAAAAGGCGCGGTATTTTAATTTGAATATCCGCCGCAAAGTACCACCAATCCGCCGCAAAGCTCCGTAAATAAAAAAACCCGCGGATTTTAAATTTCAAAATCCGCCGCAAACCTCCATAATCCGCCGCAAACCTCCAGAAAAAAAACCCGCAGATATTGAATTTCAGAATCCGCCGCAAATCCCTTTTGACCGTTGGGCTGCGTTTTTCTATATATATCCATTCCCCACTTCTCATTCTTTACACTTCTAACAATCCTCCCATTCTCTTCCTAAAATTTCTCTTTTACTCTCTCCCAAACTCTCTCCTTCTCTACTAAATCTGTTTTTGAAGTGTAGCGCTTCCTCCCTACGAATTGTCTTCTGCTCTTATTGGGAAATTTCTTCAAGGTATGTTTTTGATATGAGTTAATAGTTTTAGTTTTTAATTTTTTTTAATATTCGTTTTTAAATTATTTTATAATAATATGAATTTGTTACTAATTGTGTTGTTTTTTGTTTAGGTATTGTTTGGGTTCCTCCTTTTTCCTCTCTGCTTGAGTTCAGGATAAGCTTCAAGCCAGAGCCTTCTCTTCACTACGGTTAGTTGTTAAAGTAATTAATAAAATATTACTTACTTCACTATTTTTAGTAAAATTTTGTTACAAATTTTGTTTGCAATAATAATACAAATTAATTTATATTGAAAAAACTTATTTATTAAGTTCACTTATAAATTTTATTAACATATATTGTCTTATAAAAATTGAAATTTAAAATTAAATTTGGAATTATTATTTATAATGTTTAAATTATTAGTATATAACATTATTAAAAAATTAATTCTGTTGCTTGTAATTAATTGGTAGTTTATTGAAATATCAAAATAAAATGAGTAATATATAAATATATATATCAAAATATGAAGTAATTGATAGTTTATTTTATTTATATTGTAGTGTAGTATACGTATAGTTCTTGAAAATGAATCGTAGTTGGATGTATGATCGATTGTATCCTGGAAGAACTGGTGTAAAACGACGTTTTGTAGAAGGAGTAGAAGAGTTTATTTTTTGTGCTAAGTACATTGATCATGAAGAATTTGGGCGACAAGGCGGTATTAGATGTCCGTGCTTGAAATGTTCATTTCGAGCTATAAAAAATGAACATGAAGTTAGACTTCATTTGTACAATAATGGGTTTAGGCCAGATTATTGGACATGGAGTCGTCACGGGGAAGGAGCGCCAGAGGTAGCTGCAGTTCCTGCGGTTAATGTTCCGGTTGAAGTAGTAGATCACACATCAAGTAGTTATCCAGTGACTACGACATCTGAAGGATGGGGAATACAACCGTTAGATGTTTATCAGGGAATGATATCTGACGCTGTTGGTGGAGGAGACTGGTGAGTACGGTACAGATCGGGCGAGGCGTATTCAGGTAAAACTACTTTTACAATTATATATATTAATTAATGTTTATTATTTATATTAATAATTAGTTATTTAATTATTTGTTGGGTTATTTTTTTCAGGAGAGCTTCGAGGGTGGGATGGCTGAGTACCATCAGTCACAACAGAGCAGTGGGGCAGCTGTCGATCCAGTGGAGGAGGCTAGAGTAGCTCGTGATGTTTGGGAGAGAGCAGTTGGTCCCCAAAAGACTAATCGTCTGGTAGGATCAGGTGGTATTGGACCGGCTGCTTTTCGAACAAGCATTATTCCGAGTCTATCAGATTCACATTCTGGATCCTCGACTGGTCGCAATTATGTTCCCAATGCTGGTGAGTTGAATGAGGTTAGACAATTGACGCAGCAACTGAGCGAGGCTCAGCGTCAGATTGCCGAGCGGCAGCAGCAAAGCGATCGGGAAATTCAGGCGATTCGGGATCGAAATGATCGGGAAATTCAGGCGATTCGGGAGCAGGCTAGGGTAGCTGAGGAGCGCATGGAGGAGCGCTTTAAGTTCTTGCAGGATCAGATGGTGTCTCAGCACTCGAGGCCATCCTCATCAGCATCCTACCCGCCGCCGCCACAGCAGCATTACTACCAGCAGCAGTATGCACCCCAGTATCCCCCGCCGTATGCATCCCAATATCCCCCGCAGTATACACCGTAGTATGCGCCGCCATTCCAGCCATACCAGCAGCAACATCAGTCACCCCGCCAGCCATACCAGCAGCCCCAACATCAGTCACCCCTGATCCAGCCAAACCAGCAGTACCCCCAGCAGCGGTTACCCCCGCTGGACATTGATCTTAATGTCCAAATGTCATCGCTCAGTGCTTTACTTCAAGATGATACATATTATAATAATGTTGATGACATTGACCGGCAGGCACCCCAGTAGCTTTAGATTATTTTATTTTTTTGTCTGGATATTTTATTAATTGTCTGGATATTTTATTAATTGTATGGATATTTTTACTGCTTTTCCCAATTTTTATTTTTTTAAATTAAAAATTAATTAGTTATTGGATTTTATTTTTTTATCAATAATTAAAAAAATTAATAAAATAATATATATTTTTAAATAAAACGATTTTTTTTAAAAAAATAAAATTTATTTTTTAAAAATAATAATAGTTTTTTTTTTTAAAAAAATGGTACTTTGCGGCGGATTTGTGTCGTTTGCGGCGGAATTTTAAATAAAACGTTTTTTTAAAAAAATTATATTATTTTTTTTTTAAATAAAACGGGTGTTTTGCGGCGGATAACGGGTACTTTGCGGCGGATATTGGGTCATTTCCGGCGGATATATTGCGTCAAAAAATTGTCCCATTTTCCGGCGGATTATCCGCCGCAAATTTGCGGTGGATTTTGCGGCGCCACTAAATCCGCCGCAACGCGTTTGCTTCGAGCTGGCTACCGGCGAAAATATTCCGCCGGAAATTTGGTTTTTGCGGCGGATTTTGCCCGCCGCAAAGTCCAGCTTTTCTTGTAGTGATTTTGGAGAGCGTTGAACATGGCGTTGGGAACAACGGTGTGTGTTAGCACCGCTTACCATCTGCAGACAGACGGGCAGACTGAGAGGACAATCCAGACATTGGAGGATATGTTGAGGGCTTGTGTACTCGATAGTGGAGGCAGATGGGAGGATCATCTTCCATTGGTGGAGTTTTCATACAACAACAGTTACCATTCTAGTATCGGAATGGCTCCATATGAAGCATTGTATGGAAGGAAGTGTAGAACACCATTGTGTTGGTGGGATGTAGGTGAGCAGAGATTGTTGGGACCGGATTTGGTCCGTGAGACTACGGAGAAGATCCGTCAGATAAGAGAAAGGATGAAAGCCGCGCAGAGTCGACAAAAGAGTTATGCGGATAAGAGAAGAAGGCCGTTAGAATTCAAAGAAGGAGACCATGTCTTTTTGAGACTTTCTCCAACCATCGGGACCGGTATTGCTTTGCGAGCGAAGAAGCTCAGTCCTCGGTATGTCGGACCCTTCCAGATTATCGAGCGAGTTGGGCCGGTAGCGTATCGCATTGCATTACCTCCAGAATTGTCCAGATTACATTATGTGTTTCATGTATCTCAGTTAAGGAAATATATTCATGATCCGAATCAACCATTAAGTTATGAAGCGATTGACATCAGACCGGATTTATCTTATCAGCCTACTCCAATTAGGATCATCGAACGTGGTGAGAAAACGCTCCGAACGAGATCAATTCCTATTGTCAAGGTGCTTTGGGACGGTGCTCCACCCGACGAAGCAACATGGGAAGTAGAGGAGAACATGCGGGTGAAATATCCCCATATTTTCGATTGAGGTACGTTTTATCAATTTTGAGGACAAAATTTTAAAAGTTGGGGTGATTGTAACATCCCCTAATTAGCTAATCTGACTTAATTAAATTAGCAAGAGGTTGAGTTGATTGACTAAGCACGAATTTCTTAATTATGAGATGTAGAATTAAAATAAATGATAGAATGTAAGTATGATTAATGTAGCATACTAAGTATAGAAGTTTAGATGTAATTGTTGGGTTAGAAGTGAATTAAGGGAAGTGTTAGTGAAGGAGGGTAGAAGGGTCTTTTCCAACATTAAGTGACTCACCCCTCAGCTGACTAAGTCAACTTCCTCACTCCCACACATTCCATTTTTTTCCTCATTTCTGAAAAACAGCAAAGAAGTAGAGAGAAGGAGGAGAGAATTCGAGAGAGAGAGAGAGAGAGAGTGGAGAAGAAAGGGAAGGGGTCCTACCTCCATTGTTCATGCATGTATAATCTAAAACTACCATCCTCCACCATTTTTCTCCTTCCCATTGATCTAACTTTCTGAACAAACATCCAACTTCTCTCCAAACCACCATTTTCGAACCCTCAAGCTCCAAGTATCCAAAAGTGGAGTTTCCAACCTTGCATGTTCTTGCTCAAGCACCATAGGCAGTACTAGAGTTCATCACCAAGTCAAGCTACCATTTGGCATTCATTGGGTAGTTTTGGGAGCATTTCCAGTTGTTGGGTTTGGGTTTGAATGATTTGAGAATCTGGTTTCGGCTTTAGGAGCTTTTGGAATGTTTCCGGGGAAGTTCGTGTGTTCTTAGTTCGTAGCCTCAGTCAAGGTCTCAGTGTTTTGCGTGATTCTCATCACGATAGGTGAGTTCTATAACTCGCTTAGGGAATGTGTATGTGTTTGAGTCTTCACTTTTCGAAAACTATTGTCACGCGTTTCTGGTACCGAAAGGAATCTTATCGAAAACCGTTTTCTCAAAAGGATTGTGATTTAAATCATAAATTGTTTGATTGATTGTTTGGGTGTACTGGATTGGATTGATTGGGATTGCTATAATATACTGTTTCAATGCGTGTTTGAGTTTGGGTCTCGATTGGAAGAGATTTTGGAATCGGAACGGAATGGAATTACTCATGAAAAGTCTGTTTTTTGGAAAACTGATGGAGACGCACGGATCGTGTGCCTCTGTGCACGGGTCGTGCGCCCCCATCTGATGCTACACGAACTGATTTTTTTAAAACACACACGGATCGTGCGCCTAGTCACACGGGTCGTGTGTATCCTTCTGAAACTTTTATTCAACAACGCCCGGATCGTGTGCTTGGTCGCACGGGTCGTGCATATCTTTCTGGAAATCTTCTACAACTTTGTTCAACAGCGCACGGGTCGTGCGCCTACACGCACGGGTCGTGTGATACCTTCTGATCTTCAAATTCAAAGTACCTTTCTATCCATTCCAAATGATTCCAATCCCCTTCTAATCCATTCTCCAAGGTCCCCCAACATTGTAAAGATACCGATGTCATGAGATTGAACATGTTTAATAGAAAACTTGTGTATTATGAACAAAATGGAATACCGTACTTAGAGAACGCGAGAGAACATATATCAAGAAATAATAATAGACGGTACTTGACTGATATTATACACGGTACTTGACTGATATTATACACGGTACTTGACTGATATTATACACGGTACTTGACTGATATTATACACGGTACTTGACTGAAATGATAGACGGTACTTGACTGAAATGACTGACTGCCCATTGCGGGTACATGGATATATAATGTATAATAAATACAAGAGGAAAAAGGGTGACGACCCTTAGAGGATTAGCATACTAGGGGAGGGGAAGTCATGAGCCCCAAAACCTCGACTCAAGAATGTTTCGCCCACTAGAAATAGCGGGATGGGTTCACCAAAGTCAAAGAAGTGCCTATAAAATAGGTAGACTGAGGTGTTATGCTAAAATCATGGAACAAAATGTAATGCGTAGTTGCTTAGTAGGGCTACAAATTACAAGAGGTAAAATATTGTATGCTTCATGTGTCGCTTAGGAGGGCCATGAGCATAAAGGATACAGGAACTTAATATATTTCCACGTGGTTACTTTTTAGGACCACGAGTTCAAAGTAAAGCATAATGAACCGCTAGAGTTAGTAAGGGGTCTCGATAGGACTCACTGAGATAATGTTTATCTCACCCTTCATATTTGTGGTTTTTACAGAGAAGCAGGGGAAAGCAAAGGCGACAAAGCACGGTTAGCCGGTGCAACTCATGGAACTATGGGAAATTGGATTTCCTGTAGCCTTTGTATTCTTATTTAGTTATGTCACCGATTGTATAACTTTCATTGTTTAAGTTGTAAAATCGTTTCCGCAACTTTATGTTTTGAGTATTGAACACCAGGATTATGTACAAATCTTAAGTTTTGAAACTTAAGCATTTTCAGGAAGTTTATGAGGTTCAGAGAACCATTTGATATGTATTATCGGAAGCTTTAGTTGTGTTCAATATTTCAATAACAGGAAGTTACTCTGATGTATGCCATTTAGTGCATTTCGGTTCTATATGTTAGAATTTATCGGGGTGTTACATTATGGTATTAGAGCAGTTCGACCTAGTCGGGCTTAGACAGTTAGGGTGGTTTTGTCCCTCGAGTAATTCTGCTATCTTGCTTCTTGTGATGCTAAGAGACATTGAGACTGATCAACTTAATACTTGGTGTATCATTTGTAGAATTATGGCAGGAGGATCGAGGAATAACCCACCGATTGATCCGCAATCTGCATGGATGCAGAACGTGATCGAGAGACAACAGAAGATGATGGAAGATATGTTGCAAATGCAACAGAATGCTCAAGCTCAGCCCAAGCAAGTCCCTGAGCCTCAAGTTGACCCAAGGAGGGTTTTCTCTGAATTTCTGAAAATGAAGTCGTCCGAGTTCAGAGGAGGACCGGATGTCATGGAAGCCCAGCATTGGCTAGATGATATAGAGAAGATTTTCGTAGCTATGCAAGTCACTGATGAGGACAAGCTGAGATTGGAAACACATATGCTGAAAGGCGAAGCTAATAACTGGTGGACTAATGCCAAAGCCATGATGACAACTATGGATACTCCCCAGACTTGGGAACATTTCAAGCAGGTATTTTTGGAGCAGTTCTTTCCAACAGCCATGAGGTTCGACAAGGAGAACGAATTTCTGACTCTCACTCAAGGAAGCTCAAGTGTGGGTCAGTACGCGGCTAAGTTTGAAGAGTTATATCAATTCTTCGGTTTGGCCGGGTATGCTCCCAATGACAAGTGGAAAACCGAAAGGTTCAAGTATGGGCTAAGGGAAGACATTGCTCAGAGTTTGAGTTCTTTTGCTTATACTAACTATGCCGCCATGGTTCAACAAGCACACATAGCTGAGAGTGACTTGAAGAGGTTATATGCAAGCAGGAAGGTATTCCATCAGAATAAGAAGAATGCTGGATCATCCAACAATCAGACGGGTCCCAGGCGCAACTCCAACCACTACAAAAAAACAGCGCATTAGCGACGGATTTTTCCCTCGCTAATGCCTGTTTTTCCCTCGCTAATTACTGTTAGCGACGGAATTAGCGACGGACCAATTCCGTCGCTAAAAAGCTGGTCGCTAATTGGGTAGCGAGGGAATACAATCCGTCGCTAATTTTAGCGACGGAAAATCCGTCGCTAAAATCCGTCGCTAAACACTGTGCACACTGACTGTTGCAGCTGATTTGACAGTGACACTGACCAATTTTAGCGACGGAAATCCGTCGCTAATCTTTTTTTTTTAAAAAAAAAATGCTAATCTCAGATAGAAAGAGGGAGAGATAAGGGGTTGGGGAGGAAAATGGAGAAGGAAAATAAATGAAAGAGGATGGTGTGGTGGTGGTGGTGTTGTGTTGAAGGGAGAAGATGAAGATGATGGTGGTGGTGGTGGTGGTAAGAAAAAATGAAAGAGGAAGAGGAAAATGGAGAAGGAAAAGAAATTAAAGAGGAAGAGGAGGAAATGAAAGAGGATGGTGTGGTGGTGGTGGTGGTGGTGTGGTGTGGTGTGGTGTGGTGTTGAAGGGAGAAGATGATGGTGGTGGTGGTAAGAAAAAATGAAAGAGGAAGAGGAAGAAATGAAAGAGGAAGAGGAAAATGGAGAAGGAAAAGAAATTAAAGAGGAAGAGAGGAAATGAAAGAGGATGGTGTGGTGTGGTGTTGAAGGGAGAAGATGATGGTGGTGGTGGTAAGAAGAAATGAAAGAGGAAGAGGAAGAAATGAAAGAGAGGAAAAAACAAAGAAGAGGAAGAAATGAAAGAGAGGAAAAAACAAAGAAGAGGAAGAAATGAAAGAGGAAGAGGAAAGATTCGGGTTTATAAAAAAAAAATTACCCGTTAGCGACGGATTTAGCGACGGATTTCCCTCGCTAATGTCTGTCACGTGTCAAATCAACTGCAACGGTCAGTGGCACAATTTTCCAAACATTAGCGACGGATTTAGCGACGGATTTCCGTCGCTAATTCAAATTTTTTTTTCAATTTTCGCGCCATGTTAAATCCGTCGCTAATTTAACCAATTTCCGTCGCTAAATACCTTGTTTTCAATCCGTCGCTAATTTTGTGTAAAATCCGTCGCTAATTTTGATTTTAGCGACGGACCACATATCCGTCGCTAAAATCCGTCGCTAAACACTGTTTTTTTTGTAGTGAACAAGGGGAAGCAGGTTCAGTCGTCAAACTGCTCAAGGTTCAGTACATGTTCCAACTGTGGAAAGTATCATCAGGGTAAATGCCAGATGGGATCCAACCAGTGTTATTTCTGCAAGAAAGAAGGTCATTATGCACGGGACTGCCTAGTGAAGGAGAAGAGTCAAGGAGATAACCCTGCTGCTACTACAACTCATGGGAGGGTTTACACCTTGGACGCCCAGAAGGTCACACCGTCAGATAATCTACTAAGGGGTATGGGATCTCTTTTTAATAACTCCGTTAGTATTTTATATGATTCGGGTGCGACCCATTGTTTTATATCTCAAGTTTGTGTCGAACGGTTGGGATTGGCCTTAATTCCTTTGCCTCAACCAATCTCCATTAAGACTGCTGCTGACGGTAGTGTTCAAACCCAAGCGATATGTGAAAGCTGTCTTCTATCCATTGGAGACAGGAATTTTGTGGTAGACTTCATTTGTTTACCAATGAAGGGCATGGACGTCGTCCTAGGAATGAGTTGGATGACGGCCAACCATGTGACTATAGATTGCTTCCATCGAACTATCGGTTTCGCCTCCGAGTCAGTGGAGCTACAACCGCCCAATTCTAAAGCTGTTATTTCTTTCACTTCGGACAGTAACTATCTGTTCCAAGGCGCAGAAGCTTATGTCATGATGCTGTCTGCATCCACTGAGACAGGTCAGGATTTATCTTCTGTGCAAGTTGTTAATGAATTTCTTGATGTGTTTCCCGATGAAGTTCCTTCATTTCCTCCAGATCGTGAGGTGGAATTTTCTATAGAGTTGGTTCCAGGCACTGGACCTATTTCTATATCCCCGTATAGAATGTCGCCGTTAGAGTTGAGGGGATTGAAAGTTCAACTGGAAGAGCTAATTTCCAAACGGTTCATCCGGCCGAGTGCCTCACCATGGGGTGCTCCAGTATTGCTTGTCAAGAAGAATGACGGAAGTATGAGATTGTGTATTGATTATCGTTAGTTGAATAAGTTGACTGTCAAGAACAAGTACCCTCTACCGAGGATTGATGATTTGCTAGATCAGTTGAGGGGAGCTTCTGTATTTTCAAATATTGATTTGAGGTCCGGCTATCACCAAATTAGGGTTCGAGCTTTGGACGTCCCGAAGACCGCTTTCCGTACGAGGTATGGACACTATGAATTTGTAGTGATGCCCTTCGGTTTGACCAATGCTCCAGCCGTATTCATGGATTATATGAATCGAATTTTTAATCCCTATCTGGATCAGTTGTGGTGGTGTTCATTGATGATATCTTGGTGTTCTCTAAAACGATTGAGGAGCATGTGCAACATCTCCGAATTGTTCTGAACGTACTCCGAGAGAAGAAGTTGTATGCTAAGCCGTCCAAATGTGATTTTTGGATGCCTGAAGTTAAATTTCTGGGTCATGTGATATCTCAGGCAGGTGTTGCAGTGGATCCCAGAAGGATTGAAGCTGTGGTGGAGTGGGAACAGCCGTCTACGGTTACTGAGGTAAGAAGTTTCTTGGGATTAGCTGGATATTATCGAAGGTTCATTCAAGGATTTTCCCAGCTGGTTCTTCCACTCACGCGGTTAACTCGCAAGGGTCAGCCGTTTGTTTGGGACTCAGATTGCGATAATTGTTTCGCAGAATTGAAGAATCGTTTGACTTCTGCACCTGTCCTGATTCTTCCAGATCCGTCTGTAGGATTCCAAATCTATTGCGACGCCTCTGGTAAGGGTTTGGGATGTGTCCTAATGCAGAATCAACAAGTAGTTGCTTATGCCTCCAGGCAGTTGAAGCCACATGAAAAGAATTACCCAACTCATGATTTAGAGTTGGCAGCGATTGTGTTTGCTCTGAAGATTTGGAGACACTACCTGTATGGGTCCCGTTTCGAAGTCTTTAGTGACCACAAGAGCCTTAAGTATTTGTTTGACCAAAAGGAGCTGAACAACAGACAGAGAAGATGGGTAGAATTCCTGAAAGACTATGATTTTGAATTGAAGTACCATCCTGGTAAGGCTAATGTTGTGGCCGATGCTTTAAGCAGAAAATCTATCCATACTGCAGAGTTGATGATGCACGAGATGTCTTTGTTGGAATCGTTCAGAGACCTTAATTTGAGAGTGAAGTCAAGAAGGAACAGGTTGGTGTTCAGTCACATTCGGATTTCAAGTCCCTTGAGAAATCTAATTCGCTCAGCCCAAGAAGGTGATAGAGCTGCAAGCGCAGAAGAAATTGCCGAGTTACACCGAAGACGGTGATGGCGTAATTCGTTTTGATGGTAGAATCTGTGTGCCGAATGATGAAGATGTGAAGAGGCAAGTTCTAGAAGAGGCTCATAAGAGTCAGTTCTCAATACATCATGGGTCTACCAAGATGTATCGAGATTTGAGGCAATTGTACTGGTGGCCGGGTATGAAAGTAGATATTGCAGAGTTTGTGTCTCGATGCTTGACTTGTCAAAGGGTTAAGATAGAGCACCGGAAGCCAGGTGGCCAGTTACAGCCGTTGAAGGTACCTGAATGGAAATGGGAAAGCATATCTATGGATTTTGTCATGGGATTGCCACGGTCCCAAGCCGGAAATGATTCTATTTGGGTAGTGGTGGATCGCCTGACCAAGTCTGCTCATTTTATTCCAGTGCGTTCGAATCCCAAGGTTGCTAGGTTAGCAGATGAGTATCTCAAGAATATTGTGAAGTTGCATGGAATCCCTACAAGTATCATTTGTGATCGAGATCCCAAGTTCACATCTCGATTTTGGAGAGCGTTGAACATGGCGTTGGGAACAACGGTGTGTGTTAGCACCGCTTACCATCCGCAGACAGACGGGCAGACTGAGAGGACAATCCAGACATTGGAGGATATGTTGAGGGCTTGTGTACTCGATAGTGGAGGCAGATGGGAGGATCATCTTCCATTGGTGGAGTTTTCATACAACAACAGTTACCATTCTAGTATCGGAATGGCTCCATATGAAGCATTGTATGGAAGGAAGTGTAGAACACCATTGTGTTGGTGAGACTACGGAGAAGATCCGTCAGATAAGAGAAAGGATGAAAGCCGCGCAGAGTCGACAAAAGAGTTATGCGAATAAGAGAAGAAGGCCGTTAGAATTCAAAGAAGGAGACAATGTCTTTTTGAGACTTTCTCCAACCATCGGGACCGGTATTGCTTTGCAAGCGAAGAAGCTCAGTCCTCGGTATGTCGGACCCTTCCAGATTATCGAGCGAGTTGGGCCGGTAGCGTATCACATTGCATTACCTCCAAAATTGTCCAGATTACATGATGTGTTTCATGTATCTCAGTTAAGGAAATATATTCATGATCCGAATCATCCATTAAGTTATGAAGCGATTGACATCAGACCGGATTTATCTTATCAGCCTACTTCAATTAGGATCATCGAACGTGGTGAGAAAACGCTCCGAACGAGATCAATTCCTATTGTCAAGGTGCTTTGGGACGGTGCTCCACCCGACGAAGCAACATGGGAAGTAGAGGAGAACATGCGGGTGAAATATCCCCATATTTTCGATTGAGGTACGTTTTGTCAATTTTGAGGACAAAATTTTAAAAGTTGGGGTGATTGTAACATCCCCTAATTAGCTAATCTGACTTAATTAAATTAGCAAGAGGTTGAGTTGATTGACTAAGCACGAATTTCTTAATTATGAGATGTAGAATTAAAATAAATGATAGAATGTAAGTATGATTAATGTAGCATACTAAGTATAGAAGTTTAGATGTAATTGTTGGGTTAGAAGTGAATTAAGGGAAGTGTTAGTGAAGGAGGGTAGAAGGGTCTTTTCCAACATTAAGTGACTCACCCCTCAGCTGACTAAGTCAACTTCCTCACTCCCACACATTCCATTTTTTTCCTCATTTCTGAAAAACAGCAAAGAAGTAGAGAGAAGGAGGAGAGAATTCGAGAGAGAGAGAGAGAGAGTGGAGAAGAAAGGGAAGGGGTCCTACCTCCATTGTTCATGCATGTATAATCTAAAACTACCATCCTCCACCATTTTTCTCCTTCCCATTGATCTAACTTTCTGAACAAACATCCAACTTCTCTCCAAACCACCATTTTCGAACCCTCAAGCTCCAAGTATCCAAAAGTGGAGTTTCCAACCTTGCATGTTCTTGCTCAAGCACCATAGGCAGTACTAGAGTTCATCACCAAGTCAAGCTACCATTTGGCATTCATTGGGTAGTTTTGGGAGCATTTCCAGTTGTTGGGTTTGGGTTTGAATGATTTGAGAATCTGGTTTCGGCTTTAGGAGCTTTTGGAACGTTTCCGGGGAAGTTCGTGTGTTCTTAGTTCGTAGCCTCCGTCAAGGTCTCGGTGTTTTGCGTGATTCTCATCACGATAGGTGAGTTCTATAACTCGCTTAGGGAATGTGTATGTGTTTCTGAGTCTTCACTTTTTGAAAACTATTGTCACGCGTTTCTGGTACCGAAAGGAATCTTATCGAAAACCGTTTTCTCAAAGGGATTGTGATTTAAATCATAAATTGTTTGATTGATTGTTTGGGTGTACTGGATTGGATTGATTGGGATTGCTATAATATACTGTTTCAATGCGTGTTTGAGTTTGGGTCTCGATCGGAAGAGATTTTGGAATCGGAATGGAATTACTCATGAAAAGTCTGTTTTCTGGAAAACTGGTGGAGACGCACGGATCGTGTGCCTCTGTGCACGGGTCGTGCGCCCCCATCTGATGCTACACGAACTGATTTTTTTAAAACACACACGGATCGTGCGCCTAGTCACACGGGTCGTGTGTATCCTTCTGAAACTTTTATTCAACAACACCCGGATCGTGTGCTTAGTCGCACGGGTCATGCATATCTTTCTGGAAATCTTCTACAACTTTGTTCAACAGCGCACGGGTCGTGCGCCTACACGCACGGGTCGTGTGATACCTTCTGATCTTCAAATTCAAAGTACATTTCTATCCATTCCAAATGATTCCAATCCCCTTCTAATCCATTCTCCAAGGTCCCCCAACATTGTAAAGATACCGATGTCATGAGATTGAACATGTTTAATAGAAAACTTGTGTATTATGAACAAAATGGAATACCGTACTTAGAGAACGCGAGAGAACATATATCAAGAAATAATAATAGACGGTACTTGACTGATATTATACACGGTACTTGACTGATATTATACACGGTACTTGACTGATATTATACACGGTGCTTGACTGAAATGATAGACGGTACTTAACTGAAATGACTGACTGCCCATTGCGGGTACATGGATATATAATGTATAATAAATACAAGAGGAAAAAGGGTGACGACCCTTAGAGGATTAGCTTACTAGGGGAGGGGAAGTCATGAGCCCCAAAACCTCGACTCAAGAATGTTTCGCCCACTAGAAATAGCGGGATGGGTTCACCAAAGTCAAAGAAGTGCCTATAAAATAGGTAGACTGAGGTGTTATGCTAAAATCATGGAACAAAATGTAATGCGTAGTTGCTTAGTAGGGCTACAAATTACAAGAGGTAAAATATTGTATGCTTCATGTGTCGCTTAGGAGGGCCATGAGCATAAAGGATACATGAACTTAATATATTTCCACGTGGTTACTTTTTAGGACCACGAGTTCAAAGTAAAGCATAATGAACCGCTAGAGTTAGTAAGGGGTCTCGATAGGACTCACTGAGATAATGTTTATCTCACCCTTCATATTTGTGATTTTTACAGAGAAGTAGGGGAAAGCAAAGGCGACAAAGCACGGTTAGCCGGTGCAACTCATGGAACTATGGGAAATTGGATTTCCTGTTTAGCCTTTTTATTCTTATTTAGTTATGTCACCGATTGTATAACTTTCATTGTTTAAGTTGTAAAATCGTTTCCGCAACTTTATGTTTTGAGTATTGAACACCAGGATTATGTACAAGTCTTAAGTTTTGAAACTTAAGCATTTTCAGGAAGTTTATGAGGTTCAGAGAACCATTTGATATGTATTATCGAAAGCTTTAGTTGTGTTCAATATTTCAATAACAGGAAGTTACTCTGATGTATGCCATTTAGTGCATTTCGGTGATTCTATATGTTAGAATTTATCGGGGTGTTACAAAAACTGACTTGAAAGATATTGAAGTCCGCAACCTTCCATAAATACCCTTCAATGAAGCACCACGTGGATCCCATATTTCACAAATTGCTTGATTTTATTAGTAACTATGTGCCCCCACATTGTCATGTAAGCACCGCGTGGCAGCCAGCTATTGGTTGCTGACGTGGCACTTGTCAGTGCCATGTATTCATGATGACATGTGATGATGAAGTGGCGTGTTACTGCCACGTGGTACAGATGCCAAATAATATGATGACACGTGGCAATGACGTCATTGTTAACGTCATCTCTATTTACCACATCACATTTTTTTAACAGAAACAAAAGGACTTAATTGTAAACGCTTAATATTTGCAATTAGTCACTACAAATCAATTTTCACTATTTTTATAATCTACTCAAACTACTAAAATTAATAAAATAATTAGTCACTATAAATCAATTAGCCTTATCCATCGGCAAAAAAAGAATTGTAAAAAAACTTTAACCTCTACCAAAAATTACAAACTAACTACTAAAACTAATCAATTTAACTACTTTTGTTAAAATCAATCAATTTAAACACTACAAAAAATTTAACGGGAGAGGCCACGGGAGTGGCAACGATAGAGGGACAAAAAAGTGAGGGACAAAAAACTGATTGAAAACTGCAATCAGAAGCTGCAACTGACGCAGGAAAAGGACAAAAAACAGTAAATTTTAAAACCAATTTTTTTTCAGTTTTTTTCCATTTTTTTTTCAATTTTTCTTTCCATAAAAAATCACTTTTTTGTCACTTTTTTTACTAAAAACATAATTTTTTAAACTATTTTTATAATTTACTCAAACTACTAAAATTAATCAATTTAACTACTACCAATTGTCAAAAAAAAAACCATACCTCTAACAATAGTTTCAAAATTATTTATTCAAAAAAATAAATTATTAAATTAATATCACACTCAATAATTAAATAATTTAAAATTTACTATTTACTATAATCTCTCTATTAAAACTACTAAAATCAATCAATTTTTCATGTAATAAATAAAATCAATCAATTTAACCACTAACAATTGTAATATTAAATCATATAGAAAAAAGGAGAAAACATGTGGCAACGGGAGCGGCAACGAGAGACTGACAAGAGAGGGAACGAGAGCGCCAACGAGAGTGCCAACAAGAGAGAGAACGAGAGCGACAGGGCTGCATATTTTTACGTTTTACTCCATTATTAATATTATAAGAAGATACCGATTTTGTTTTAATTTTTTGCAACACAACTATTTTAGTAAATTCACCGCTAAAAGACAAGATTTGCAACACAACGAGAGCGGCAATGCGAGACTCGCAATGGAATCGACAACGAGAGCGACAACGGGAACATGAGTGGGAACATGAGAGGCAAGGAGAGCGTCAACAGAGCGCCAACGTGGATGCATATTTTAAAAAATCTTATTTTCTTTTTTCTTCATTTTTACTCCATCTAAAATTTATTATTTACTATAATCTCTCTATTAAAACTATTAAAATCAATCAATTTAACCACTAAGAATTATAAAAATACAACTTTAGTCACTACCAAACTTTACAAAATAACTTACTTATAATTAAACGAATATGATTTAATTAATATTAAATCATATAGAATAACATGAATTAACATGTGGCAACAGGAGCGACAACGAGAGACTGGCAATGGGAGCTGGACCGGGAGTGGCAACGAGAGCGCCAACGGGAGGGTCAACGAGTATGCAAACAGGAGTGTCAACAGGGATGCATATTTTACCTCTAATGTCCAAATACATTATTATGGATCAATGTAATTCTGATTGTCAATCTCCTTTATTTTCTTCGACTCAATATAATTTTCATTTGTATCTTATATGACATAATACCAATCTATTTCCACTTTGAATTTCAAATCATACATTTTGGACATTGTTCACAACTTATGATTATCTTCCAAATTACTATTATGACTTCATGGCAATACACCGACCATACAGTATCACCCGTGCATATGCACAGGTAAAATACTAGTACCCTTCAATGAAGCACCACGTGGGTCCCATATTTCACAAATTGCTTGATTTTATTAGTAACTATGTGCCCCCACATTGTCCTGTAAGTGTTATACCCCAATTTTGTCCGTCTTCTACTTTTAGTCGTTTATTTTACTTAAATCGTGTTTTGAAGTCGCGTGGTTACGAGAATTATCAGTACGGCGTCTCAGTTACTAACCCTGGCCAATTTCAATTACCCTGTTCAACTAGATCGAAATACCGTTGTTTTAAATTAGGCATGCACGCGAATGATCGATCTTTTCGTGCGTTCTTCAATTTAATCTTCGTACTTGGATTTAGTCGAACCTAATTGGGACTAACAAAGTCATTTTTCTCGCGATTGGGCTTGTCGTTTCAATTTGGGCTTAAGAACGCGATTCTGAGATAATGTTAGCGTTTAGTGGTCAACGGGCTTATTTATTCTATTTGGGCCTCGTTCTCACGCACTTGTCTAGTTGGGTCCGATATCACTTTTGTATTTGGCCCAATTTCTTTTATTATTTTTACTTTACCTAGTCATTTATTTTGAGTAGAATATACAGTCTAAAAATGTCAAAAAAATTCTATTTATTTTTTTACAATTTAATAGTGTTTAGGAGTCCAAATATCCAAAAATATACAAAAATAATATAATCTGAAAATACATAATAATCCAAAAAATACAAAAAAACAAAAAAATAGAAAACGAAAACAACAGCTGCCCATATGCTCCTTGGTGAGCAAGTCTTTGCTCCAACCCTAATCTTGCTGAGAAAGTTTTCTCCTTGAGCTGGCCAAAACCTGAAATGGAAACGAAATCAGGTCAGAATCGTTGTTTTAATGGCCTAAACCAAATTTCTGCCTATATAAACAAGTCTGAACAAACAATTCACGGACACACGAAATTGACCAAAATCAGAGAACAAAGAATAGGTTTTTTTCACGCTAAAATCCTAATCACGAAACAACAAAAATTCTGACGGCAGTAGCGGCAAGAAAAAGTACCAGTAGGCAGCAAAATGCGAATTTCCGAAGCGGGAAACCAGGTTGGTTAAATCCTATTTTTAGTTAGGTGTTCTGTTTTCTTGCTTACTGTTTCGAACCTAAAAATGTGAAGACCAAAGAGTATTGTTGTTTAGCTCTGTTCCTATCAGTGAAAATCAAAAAATATATGTATAAGAGTTGGGTTTAGAATTTAGAATTAACACAGAGGAAAGATAGACGTTAGGGAAGGGTGATAAAACCGTGAATGAGAACAAGAATATATTTCTACTATTACAAAATCAGATCAAGCAAGCATCAGTTTTTAGACATTGTCAAAAAAGAGTAGAACCAGTAGAGAAAAAAGAGCCAAAACTCACCTCCGGCCACCGCGTGCGGTGGTCGCTGAAAAACTCCGGCACGAAATCCCTGACCGTCGCCGTCACCCCTCCCCCTTCTGAGTTCGCGAAGCACTCACGTTTCGTGTTCGCCACCCACCGGAAATGCTATCAAGACGTCCCCTCCGTCACCGTCGCTGCAACCACCATCACCGGTGTGATTGCTGGCAAGCACCACCACGTCCCTCCCTCCACCGTCGCCACCACGCGATGTCCGGCGTACACGACGTGACCTTCGCGAACCCCTGCTCTGTCGCCGTCGTGGCGTCGTCCTCTCGCAGCACCGCGAGCTGTTCCCGTCCGCACGGTCGTCCTCGTTCCCTCTTTGCCGTCGCGAATTTTACCATCACCGCCGCACCTCAGCCGCCGCCAAGGAGCAGACCGGCGTGGTCGTCGTCCCTCCTCCACCTCCGTTCCTCTTCTCCCTTCTCCCTCTCCCCCCACGATTTCCTTGTTTTTTCTCTCTCCCTCTCTCTTCGAAAATTCCTCTTTCTCTCTCCAAGCAAATTTTCGCACTCTCTCTCTCTCCAAAAAAAAGCGCTGCGGCGCAGCAAGCCAAGGAAACTGAAAATTAGGTTTTCACAAAAAACCTTACTTTCCCTTTATACCTCTTCCCAATTTCCATTTTATTTGATTTTTATTTTTAATATTCAGATTCATAATTACACCCCACGGATTAACACACACACCCTCCCTCACTTAAGCCCAGTTTCGCATACTGGGCCCTCAGATGCGAACTGGGCTTCCTTTTTACACCACCTATTAATTATACAACCCCTTGCTGCTAATAACACCCTATTTTACCGTTTCACCCCCCTTTTTTCTCGTTTTTTTTAATTTAATTTAATTCTCTTCAAGACAAAATATTTTCTCAGAAATTAAAAACTTTGTTAATAGTCTCGTGAAGCCTTTGCTTGCATGATTATTAACAACGAGGTACTAGTGGTGATCACTTGGAGCCTTTGCTCAATTGATCACCATGAATGCCTAATTTTCCTAACGATCTTCACTAAATCAAAAACTTTGTTAGTAGTCTTGTGAAGCCTTTGCTTGCATGATTATTAACAATGGAGTGCTAACGGTGGTCACTTGGAGCCTTTGCTCAATTGATCATCATGAAAGCTCAATTTTCACAAATCAAACAATATAAAAAACAAAAACCGTTTTCCAAACCCAGAAGAACTACGTAGCTTTGAATTCTCCATCGCACCAGGAGATACGTAGGAGCGGGTCACATCCCGTCAAGCATAACAAATCAAAATCATTTTCACAATAAGTTTTCAACAATTATTTTCAAAAGAACCTAGAACTACGTCGCCTTTGATTCTCCACCCGGAGATACGTAGGAGCAGGGCCACGCCCCTGTCAAGCGCAAAAACAAATAATTTCTAAATAGAATATACAAACAGATCTCCTTCATTTCAAGAGCAAAAGTCTTATTTTCAAAGTAGGGGATTAAGTCGGTCGTACGGCCGGGTTAATCATCGTTTTAAGATAAGTGAACTGTGGTCCCTCAGAGCCCCAGCGCTCCTTCAGCCCTCAGTGGCCCTTCAGAGCCCCAGTGCTCCTTCAGACCCCCAGTGGTCCTCCAACACAGATCACACAGTCCTAAAACCCCTACATTAAAAAACACCAACCCACAAACATTTTCTACACACAAGAACTACGTAGCTTTGAATTCTCCATCGCACCGGGAGATACGTAGGAGCGGGCCATGTCCCGTCAAGCACTTCTTTCTAAAAAACCCCTTTTTTCCCCTTTCTCTCCAAAAAATAAAAAATCTATTAAGTTCTTTAATTCGTTGTCAATAAGAAGTACAGAGGCAAAGTTAAATATTTTCAGGTCAACATATAAAAACCACACATTTAATTAAAGGTTCCCTCTCAGTAGAGAGGACGTGTGGGGTGCTAACACCTTCCCTGCGCGTAACCGACCCCCGAACCCTATTCTCTAGTTTCGCAAGACCAATCGCTTTCCAAAAAGGTTTTCCTAATATTTTCCTTAATAAATATTGGTGGCGGCTTCATTGTCTTAAGAAAAGTTGTGAACGAGGAAGGTTCTCCCTCGGGGACTTTTTCGGGCGCAACAGCTGGCGACTTCACTGGGGACACTAAAAAAAAAATTTTTTTAAAAGTGGGTCAAGCCTAATTAATTAAATGTGTGGTTTATATGATTGATTTGAATATCTTGCTTTGCCTCTCTTCTTCTTCCTTTTTCATAAGCATGTTACATCCATGTGCATTCTTATTCTATGTTTGCTTTTGCAATAGATAGTTACTTCTTTGCTTAGTTCCCTCATGCATTTCTTCCCCTTTCTTATCATGTCCCCTTCTTCTCTGCTCCCTTTCCTATGGTAAGCACATGCATACTTCCCCTTTCTTATCATGTCCCCTTCTTCTTTGCTCCCTTTCTTGAGGTAAGTAGTGCATTGTTATTGGCACCCTAGATTAGTTTATATTGGATCGATATTGAACCCTAGGATAAACAACATGCTATTTGTCTGGACTGCTCTGGATTTTCATTTGCAGGTGGGGAAGGGTAGTTATTCCTAGGTGTTGTGCCCTCGACACACACTTCACATCCTATACTTGTGAGCATTGAGTGGGGCCTAAAACCCAAGGTCTGAACAAAAACCTAGGAGAGTGGGAACGATTAGTGACTGCCATTCGTAGACCTTTGTCTGTATGGCTCTCATGAAAGTTCCGCCCAAGAGTGCGTTTTGTCATGATGCCTCACACTCGGTAGCTTTCTACGATTGTGGGTGCCATCATGAGAGAGACTTTAGCTCTTGGTTGCCATTGTAAGGAAGTGATTAGAACCTACATGGGAGGATTACCCCTTTCGTCGACTTTAGACCCTAGGATTCCCACCCTTTGTAGGACACGGGGGCACGCCTTTGTTTGTTGCATTAATTTAGGCATTCCTTTTTCTTAAACTCTATTTCAAAAATCGTAGAAAATAATATCCTTATTTTCTTACCCTCTTTTTATGTAAATGACACATCATTTCGCATCCACATCATTTCGCATTCACATCGTTTCGCACCATTGCATTTGCATCTAACAAAAGTTTGAAAAAAAAATTTCATCTTGCATTCCCTTTCATTACATAAAGATAAAACAAAAAAAAAACAATGATCATCTGCATAGCATAAGCATTTCATTTATAATAATGCAAAAAAAAAAAATCCTCGTCAAGTTCATCCAAGATGAGACATTCATGCATAAGCATTATTTCAAAAAAGACACAGTAGAACTACGTAAGCTTTGATTCCTCATTACAATGGGGATACGTAGGAGCGGGTCATAGCCCGTCAAGCACATTTTTCTAAAACCCTTTTTCCAATAAATCATTTGCATCTCCAAATAATTTTCAAAATCATGTTCCAAAACTAAAAAACAAAAAAGAAAATCATTGTGAGTATCATGCATTTCATTGCACAAAAAAAATGAAAACAAGAAAGCATCTCATTCATAATCATGAATAAAAATCATCAAAATGTAGCATTCATGCACCATTTCATTAACCTCATCACTTTGGTTCAAATACATCATTCCTCCATACATGCATCTTTCAAAAAAGGAAGGGGCATTGGCATTTCATACCTTGCCTTGCCTCTAAAAAAAAAATCATCATTTAAAAAAAAAAGAAGCATCATTCCTGCATCTTTCATCATTCAAAAGAAAAAGGGGGGCATTGGTATTTCGTACCTTGTCTCGCCTCTAAAAAATAAAAAAAATCAAAATCAAAAATCATTTTGAAAAAAAAAAGGGGCATCATTCTTGCATCATTCGCATTGGCATTCCATATTTTGTCTTGCATTAAAAATAACAAAATTATTTAGAATAAGCCACACTCTTCAAGTGGTCATTCTCCACGCATTTGCATCATACTTGCATATCGTAATTCATTCATTGCATAAAATAAGAGTTGTGATGAGAAGCGAGACGTTCTTGCGAAACAATCATCCTTTTTGAAAAAGTTTATCCTTACTCGGTTGCAAACTCAAGGTGTTCCAAGGCACTCAGTTTTTCAAATCCATAGCTCATTTGCATTTCTTTCAAAAGCACTGCATCCCATCCATTCTATGACAAAAGACTGAAATAGTGTATCAAACAAAAAACAAATTTTTAACTGATGATAACTCTTTGTGAAGCATTCTTCTAATGAGCGTGCATGCTATGAGTATATTCTCTTGTTTGAGTCCGTTGGTTTTCCTCCCTTACCACAGTTTCCCGTCCAAGTCTAGTCCCGCCCCGTCCACCCATAAAGTGCATATTCTCCCCATCAGTGCGTATTTGACTTTTGGTTCAAGTCCTCCATGCTGGGGCAAGTCTGTGATCATTAATTCCCCTTGATTAATATCATATTCCTTCAGTGCAAGTCTCTCAAAAAAATAATAATAATAATATAATAAACAAGAAAACAAGCTCGCTAGGTTGAAAACCCGCAAAGGGCGGCCTAGGCAAAAAGGAGCGCCCGGTGGACTGAAAACTCACAAAGAGCGGTCCAGGCAAAAATTAGGGCACAAAAAAGGAAAAAAGAGCAAACACATGAAGATAGATAAATTATTGTTCTAAAGTTAAGTCTTATAGAAATAAGCAATCGGGATTTGAAATGAAGTTTGGCCATCTCCTCAAAAACCCCAGAAAGTCCCTTTCCTACCCATCTTAAGCCAAGAAAAACCAAAATCCAAAAATCACCCTAGACAAGGATCACCCCAAATAAAAAAAACAGTGCATCACTTTTTATCAGCTCACCCGAGTCGAAAAAAAAAAGGAAAAGAGAAAATCAAAAAAGGGGGATTCAAAAATGAAAATCCCAAAACAAAAGAAAATACAAAAGAAATGTAAGTGGTGAGCTGGTACATGTTACCACAAAACACAAGAGATCCTTGTCTAAATAAACCTTCAAACACTTCATCATTCCAACACCTGATTCCATAAACCTTCAAACACTTCCTTTGGCCTCAACATCAAACCCCTTAGTCATTCTACCATGAGACACGAATTTGCTTTAACAGAGCCCAAACAAGCCCAATAACCATCTTCCTCATAGACCATTAATCGTCAATCAACTCCAAACAAAACTCATCCTCCCATTAGCCTCAAACACTTCATTAAGCCTAACCCTCCTTCCTCCACAAAACACCACAATCCCGAAAAGTCCATTTCGATCAAAGACCGGTTGCTTTTGTTCACTCAAATTCTAATCTTAGGACGAACAAGCTTATCTATGTACAATGTGTTTGCTCAAAAGAAAAAACAAATGATCAGAAAAAAGAAAGCTGATCAAGAAAGAATAAACCCTCAGAAAAAAGAGAACTAGAAAAAAAAAAACGAACAGTCAGAAAAAAGAAAGCTGACAAAATAAAAAAGGAGGGACTTGCACTCCAAAACACATTCAAGATGCATTAAAACAAGGTTTAGTGATCACCAGGTAAGGATTCTTTCGCACCAAAAGTCAAAACATCAGTAGAGAACCAAAGATTTGCACTGAGAATACCACTCAGACCCAAAAGTTGGGGCATTCTCTTCACCACCCACACACCCTAGTCTTGGGAAAGTCTGTTCAATGCCCATCCCATGTCACTCCAGTTGTCAATGTCATTCCAAAGTGGGGCGAGTGCATTCCCATTCCTTCACCTCATTCGTTTCCATAAAAACCTCACCGGGGCAATCTCTCAACTCACTATCCTAAACAAGACCTTGTCATTCTGATTGGGGCAGCTTTGTCCTCGTTATGACTGGGTCAACATCAAATTCTGTGGGTTGAAGCAAAACCCCTTTCATTCCAGCTTTCATCCCAAGAGCCGAAGCGTTCCCAATTCATCATCTTCTACACCCCTAGTTGTTGTCACCACTAGACAGGGGCAAGTTATTCACTCGTCAAAGACCTGAATTGGGGCAATCTTGTATCTCTTGGTCCCTCATAAGCTTCAGCAATAACCGTGTCTGTCATTCCTTCACTTGCCATAAATGTCCATGCCCTAAACCAATTCCAAGTTAACTGACTCATTCATTCACATTTGCACTCTTATGCATGCTTACTAGACAATGCTTCAAAAAGAGAGAACACAAGTTGTTTACGTGATATCTAAAATTCAGTCATCATGGAAAGAAGGAGAACACAAGTGAGGTTGTTTGTAAATAAAAACCTTGAGAACACCAGAGTTTGAATCAAAATCAATTTTTCAACAGAATGGTCAATAATCATCTCGATTCCTTGCATTCGAAGTCTCGCATCTCATCATCACAAAAATGTTTACCTCATGCATCTAGGCATTATAGCATGTGCATCAAAGCATTACATTTGCATCTTCACATTTTGTGCATTCATCACATAGCAAAAAGAAAAAAAAACGTTCTACGTCAGTTGCACAGAAAAAGCAGAAACCTTTTCATTGCATTGGCATCATATTAATGTTCGCACTTCATAAAAAGAAAAGAACAAAATCATTGCATGTCATTCATCACTAGAGCATTACATTTTGCATCAGATATTTCACAGAAAAAGCAAAGAAAGCAAAAAAAAAACAAAAAAAAAAACCACAAAGGCAACCCAAAAGCATTCCATGCATGCGCCATTGCATCATCATCATCATTTCACAAGCGTTCCTTTGTCATTCAAGCCGCAAACATTAAAGCAGTGCATATGCATCATATTAACGTTAGCATTTCCATAAAAGAAAAAAAAAGAACAAGAATCATTGCATCAAACATCAGAGTATTGCATCATATTAATGTTTGCATTTCATAGAATAAGCAAAAAGAAATAAACAGAAGTTAGAACAGGAGCATTTCATTCATCAAAGCATCAATCACCGCATACATTTGCATTCAAACATCAAAGCAATACAGTTGCATCACATCAATACTGGCATCTCATAGAAGAAAAGAAAGCTAGAACATCCCATGTCATTCATCATTTCATGTCATTCATCATTTTACAGCAATGTCCCCATTTCATAAAAAAAAATAAAAAAATAAAATAAAAAAAAGGGGGGAAGAAAAAGTTTTCCATTGCATGTCATCTGCCATTTCATTACATATCATCAAACACCAAAATGTTGCATTCGCATACCTGCACTTCATAAAAAGAGCAAAAGAAAAGAAGAGAAGAAAAGCAAAAGAACAAATAAAGTCAGGCATTACATTCACCAAGCATAAAATCATGCATTCATCAGACATAAGCAAAAGAAAAAGAAAATCATGCATTGCGTACAGACAAGAGAAGAAAAGGAAAATCATTGCATTCATCAAGCATATAGGAACAGTAGAGGATCATGCATTCATCCAGCATAGACAAAGGAAATAAGAAACTCATCATTCATCATAAGAAAAAAAGAAAACAGCAATCATGGCATTTGCATTGCGTGCATTTGTTCATTTTCAGCTACAGGTACAAAAGAGGACGAGCACTTCGGTGTTAGCCCTCGCCCCCAGATTCCAGAAAATGTTCCCCCAAGTTGGGAGTTCAGAAAGAAAAAAAGAAAAGAGAGAAATAGAAAAGAAAGAGAGAAAAGAAAAGAGAGCGCTCAAGCGTGCATTGCGGATTGGAGCACAGAGATCATCGCTCCCTTCTGCCCAGGTCTCACGTCGCATACGAGCAACGCGATGGACCGCAGCCCCATGTGAGGTTCAACGGAATAGTTGTATCAGCCTAAGATACAGTGGACGCCGTGCATTGATCAGTATATCAGTTCCGGAGCTGATAACGATCCCCCCGGTCGCTCGAAAAGGCCAACAGGAAGCGTGCCCCTCAAAGCCACGTGCAAACTCGGATTCACCAAGAGTCCGTTTAAGGATTACAGGTTTTAGGCAGCCGGGCAATTTACCGCTTTCTGCACGCCAAGTGCCCATTTACCGCTTTCTGCACGCCAAGTGCCCATTTACCGCTTTCTGCACGCCAAGTGCCCATTTACCGCTTTCTGCACGCCAAGTGCCCATTTACCGCTTTTCTGCACGCCAAGTGCCCGTTTAGCGCTTTCTGCACGCCAAGTGCCCGTTTTACCTTTTTTGCCTCAGGTTTCTCTAGGTAGACAAAATTGGTATAATTTCTGAATTCTTTATTTCTATTTTGCCTCGGAATATGTTTCGGCCAATTCATATTCCTTGTCAAAATCCAAATAAAGAGGGGCAGCTGTTATACCCCAATTTTGTCCGTCTTCTAGTTTTAGTCGTTTATTTTACTTAAATCGTGTTTTGAAGTCGCGTGGTTACGAGAATTATCAGTACGGCGTCTCAGTTACTAACCCTGGCCAATTTCAATTACCCTGTTCAACTAGATCGAAATACCGTTGTTTTAAATTAGGCATGCACGCGAATGATCGATCTTTTCGTGCGTTCTTCAATTTAATCTTCGTACTTGGATTTAGTCGAACCTAATTGGGACTAACAAAGTCATTTTTCTCGCGATTGGGCTTGTCGTTTCAATTTGGGCTTAAGAACGCGATTCTGAGATAATGTTAGCGTTTAGTGGTCAACGGGCTTATTTATTCTATTTGGGCCTCGTTCTCACGCACTTGTCTAGTTGGGTCCGATATCACTTTTGTATTTGGCCCAACTTCTTTTATTATTTTTACTTTACCTAGTCATTTATTTTGAGTAGAATATACAGTCTAAAAATGTCAAAAAAATTCTATTTATTTTTTTACAATTTAATAGTGTTTAGGAGTCCAAATATCCAAAAATATACAAAAATAATATAATCTGAAAATACATAATAATCCAAAAAATACAAAAAAACAAAAAAATAGAAAACGAAAACAGCAGCTGCCCATATGCTCCTTGGTGAGCAAGTCTTTGCTCCAACCCTAATCTTGCTGAGAAAGTTTTCTCCTTGAGCTGGCCAAAACCTGAAATGGAAACGAAATCAGGTCAGAATCGTTGTTTTAATGGCCTAAACCAAATTTCTGCCTATATAAACAAGTCTGAACAAACAATTCACGGACACACGAAATTGACCAAAATCAGAGAACAAAGAATAGGTTTTTTTCACGCTAAAATCCTAATCACGAAACAACAAAAATTCTGACGGCAGTAGCAGCAAGAAAAAGTACCAGTAGGCAGCAAAATGCGAATTTCAGAAGCGGGAAACCAGGTTGGTTAAATCCTATTTTTAGTTAGGTGTTCTGTTTTCTTGCTTACTGTTTCGAACCTAAAAATGTGAAGACCAAAGAGTATTGTTGTTTAGCTCTGTTCCTATCAGTGAAAATCAAAAAATATATGTATAAGAGTTGGGTTTAGAATTGAGAATTAACACAGAGGAAAGATAGACGTTAGGGAAGGGTGATAAAACCGTGAATGAGAACAAGAATATATTTCTACTATTACAAAATCAGATCAAGCAAGCATCAGTTTTTAGACATTGTCAAAAAAGAGTAGAACCAGTAGAGAAAAAAGAGCCAAAACTCACCTCCGGCCACCGCGTGCGGTGGTCGCTGAAAAACTCCGGCACGAAATCCCTGACCGTCGCCGTCACCCCTCCCCCTTCTGAGTTCGCGAAGCACTCACGTTTCGTGTTCGCCACCCACCGGAAATGCTATCAAGACGTCCCCTCCGTCACCGTCGCTGCAACCACCATCACCGGTGTGATTGCTGGCAAGCACCACCACGTCCCTCCCTCCACCGTCGCCACCACGCGATGTCCGGCGTACACGTCGTGACCTTCGCGAACCCCTGCTCTGTCGCCGTCGTGGCGTCGTCCTCTCGCAGCACCGCGAGCTGTTCTCGTCCGCACGGTCATCCTCGTTCCCTCTTTGCCGTCGCAAATTTTACCATCACCGCCGCACCTCAGCCGCCGCCAAGGAGCAGACCGGCGTGGTCGTCGTCCCTCCTCCACCTCCGTTCCTCTTCTCCCTTCTCCCTCTCCCCCCACGATTTCCTTGTTTTTTCTCTCTCCCTCTCTCTTCGAAAATTCCTCTTTCTCTCTCCAAGCAAATTTTCGCACTCTCTCTCTCTCCAAAAAAAGCGCTGCGGCGCAGCAAGCCAAGGAAACTGAAAATTAGGTTTTCACAAAAAACCTTACTTTCCCTTTATACCTCTTCCCAATTTCCATTTTATTTGATTTTTATTTTTAATATTCAGATTCATAATTACACCCCACGGATTAACACACACACCCTCCCTCACTTAAGCCCAGTTTCGCATACTGGGCCCTCAGATGCGAACTGGGCTTCCTTTTTACACCACCTATTAATTATACAACCCCTTGCTGCTAATAACACCCTATTTTACCGTTTCACCCCCCTTTTTTCTCGGTTTTTTTTAATTTAATTTAATTCTCTTCAAGACAAAATATTTTCTCAGAAATTAAAAACTTTGTTAATAGTCTCGTGAAGCCTTTGCTTGCATGATTATTAACAACGAGGTACTAGTGGTGATCACTTGGAGCCTTTGCTCAATTGATCACCATGAATGCCTAATTTTCCTAACGATCTTCACTAAATCAAAAACTTTGTTAGTAGTCTTGTGAAGCCTTTGCTTGCATGATTATTAACAATGGAGTGCTAACGGTGGTCACTTGGAGCCTTTGCTCAATTTATCATCATGAAAGCTCAATTTTCACAAATCAAACAATATAAAAAACAAAAACCGTTTTCCAAACCCAGAAGAACTACGTAGCTTTGAATTCTCCATCGCACCAGGAGATACGTAGGAGCGGGTCACATCCCGTCAAGCATAACAAATAAAAATCATTTTCACAATAAGTTTTCAACAATTATTTTCAAAAGAACCTAGAACTACGTCGCCTTTGATTCTCCACCCGGAGATACGTAGGAGCAGGGCCACGCCCCTGTCAAGCGCAAAAACAAATAATTTCTAAATAGAATATACAAACAGATCTCCTTCATTTCAAGAGCAAAAGTCTTATTTTCAAAGTAGGGGATTAAGTCGGTCGTACGGCCGGGTTAATCATCGTTTTAAGATAAGTGAACTGTGGTCCCTCAGAGCCCCAGCGCTCCTTCAGCCCTCAGTGGCCCTTCAGAGCCCCAGTGCTCCTTCAGACCCCCAGTGGTCCTCCAACACAGATCACACAGTCCTAAAACCCCTACATTAAAAAACACCAACCCACAAACATTTTCTACACACAAGAACTACGTAGCTTTGAATTCTCCATCGCACCGGGAGATACGTAGGAGCGGGCCATGTCCTGTCAAGCACTTCTTTCTAAAAAACCCCTTTTTTTCCCCTTTCTCTCCAAAAAATAAAAAATCTATTAAGTTCTTTAATTCGTTGTCAATAAGAAGTACAGAGGCAAAGTTAAATATTTTCAGGTCAACATATAAAAACCACACATTTAATTAAAGGTTCCCTCTCAGTAGAGAGGACGTGTGGGGTGCTAACACCTTCCCTGCGCGTAACCGACCCCCGAACCCTATTCTCTAGTTTCGCAAGACCAATCGCTTTCCAAAAAGGTTTTCCTAATATTTTCCTTAATAAATATTGGTGGCGGCTTCATTGTTTTTTAGAAAAGTTGTAAACGAGGAAGGTTCTCCCTCGGGGACTTTTTCGGGCGCAACAGTAAGCACCACGTGGCAACCAGCTATTGGTTGCTGACGTGACACTTGTCAAAGCCATGTATCCATGATGACATGTGATGATGAAGTGGCGTGTTAGTGCCACGTGGCACAGATGTCAAATAATATGGTGACACGTGGCAATGACGTCATTGTTAACATCATCTCTATTTACCACATCACCTTTTTTTAAACAGAAACAAAAGGACTTAACTGTAAACGCTTACTATTTGCAATATCCATTTTAAAACTTTGCCGCATCACCTTTTACTTGAGAACTTTTTCTTGTTTTTTCACCTTATATAGATTTCTTTTTCTAATACCCCATCAAAAAAAGACGGACTTCACGTCTTCCTAAATTATCAAAAATAAAATGATTTTTATTATCATAGCATCTATCTCTTGACTCCTAATAAAAAATTGGGTTTTTTTACCTGTAAAAACCACCACCACCCCCCCTTCCAAAAATACCCCTCTCATTTTTACCAAAATCTAACCGGATCCCACAAAATTTTGAGTTTTCCGGAATCATCTCATTTAAAGGTAATTTCAGAAATTTTATTCGCGTTTTTTCCGAAAATATTGTATTTTCGAAACAGTTATTTTGCTTTCGAAAACATCAAATTTTTGGTATTTCCGGAAAAATTATTTTTTTAGTTTCCGGAAACACTGTATTTCTAGAAAGTTTATTTTTTTACCTTCCGAAAATACTGTTTTTTACGTGTTTTCGGAAGTTTTAAAATGCCCCTTCCGGAATTACGTGTATTTTCGGTAATTCCGGAAGTTGTTTTTAAATTTGTTTTTTACTTTTTCGTTATCTTTTCAGATATGGCTACAGCTGACGGCAGACTTCCCTTTAATATGGATTTATCGGACGAGTTTACTACCTCAGAGGTACATATCTTCCTAAAGCGCTTCTTGTTTCTTATTTGGTATAAGTTATTAATTTAGTTTACGATTATTTTGTAGTTTTTTCCTACTCGGGATAATCTTGTACATTGGGCTAGAGATATCGGGAAAGCCAACAGAGTCATTGTTATTGTTATTCGATCCGAGTCCACAAAGAATGGTAAAGGGAAGAAGAATAAGATCGTTTTGGGTTGCGAGAGACATGGGAGATATACTGCAGTAGATGTTGGGTGTTCTACTAGGCACAAGACCTCAAAAAAGTGTGGTTGTCCTTTTAGATTGAAAGCAAAACCACTCAATCCTCCTAATTTTGATTAGAAGGTTAAAGTTATGTGTGGAAGTCACAATCATGAGCCTCATAAGACTTGCCTTGGAGCAGCAATCTTTGGTAAGTTTAACAAGGAGGAGCGGTCAGTTGTTGAGGAGCATTTGTTGTGGGGAGTGAAAGCACAAAAAATTCTAGAGGCAATAAAGAGGAAATTTGCCAACAACTTGAGTAATATCTCTCAGCTGTATAGAACTCGCAGCAAACTCCGATCGAGCAGGAGAGGTAGTAGGACTGAGATGCAGGAGCTTATGAGACTGATCGAGTCTGAGCATTACTTGTGTTGGACCAGACGGCTTGAAGGAACTGATATTGTTGAGGAGATCATGTGGGCACACCCTGGGAGTATCAAGTTATTGAGGATGTTTCCTAGTGTCTTGATTATGGACTGCACCTTCAAGACCAACAAATATGCATTGCCTCTCCTGGAGATTGTTTGTGTCACTTGCACTGAGTTGACATTTTCAGTAACACTTGCTTATTTGTCTCATGGGCGATATGGTGGCTACAGATGGGCGTTGCAGAGCCTAAGAGGTTTGATGGTGGTAGTGAGGAGGCATTGATGACTGCTATCAAGATTGTGTTTCCTAAGACAGTTAATTTGCTTTGTCGGTATCACAATAACAACAATGTCAATGCTAAGATTAAGAAGGCGGTCAAGGGAGATAGAGTGAAACAAGTGATGAGACTTTGGCATGCAATAGTTGACTCTACCTCTGAGGAGGAGTTTTATGAGATGTTGCATGATTTTGAAGCTTCATGTGCTGATATACCCCAGATTGTCAATTATGTGAACAAGTATTGGTTGTATCCTCATAGGGAAAGATTTGTTGGGCCGTGGAATGATAAAGCCAGACACTATGGGAATACCACGACTAATACGTACATTAATTTTTTTCTTATGTCTTTTAATTTTATTTCGAGTCAATTTTTTTATGTGTTTTAATTTGTTACATATAGGGTTGAGTCAGCCCATTGGTCATTGAAGAGGTCAGTGGGTTCTAGTGGAGGTTGTGTAGAATCTAGGAGTCAATGCATGGGATGATCAATGCACAAATTGATAATATTGTCGTTTCATTTCAAAAAAGCATTAACCGTGTAGATGCCCAACACAACACTCCATTCTACAAGAATCTACACGGTTTGGTGTCTTTGGAGGCATTGAATCACATAGCTAATGAGTTTGATGGAATGTTGGGTGGAGTAGGCACCGATAAGACCCGTTGTGGTGGTTGTGTGATTAAAGTTACCCATGGGTTACCTTGTTCTTGTGAGCTTGGTTATTTGCACCTACATGGTCGTCCAATCCCATTGGAGATGGTTGAATCTCATTGGATGAGGCTCAGTTTGGAGAGTATAGATGAGGAGCGCGTGAAACAAGCCTCACTTGAATGTGACATAAGCTATACAATAGAGGAGATTTGGAGGCGATAGGCTGTGATGTCTCTTGAGGAGAGATTTGTCTTTAAGAGAGGTCTTGATGATTATGTCTTTCCAAGCACTACATCCTTGGTTCCACCTAAGCACAAAGTCAAGACTAGGGGTGCACCAAAGAAGAAGAAGAAAGAGTATGATGTGAAGAGATATCCTTCTTCTTGGGAGAACGTGAATGCCTCTTTGAGCTCAGCTAAGAAACCCTCCCAGAAGTCATCAAAGAAACTTCCCCAGCGGTCCTCACAACAAGTCTCCCAGCTACCATCACAGAGGACATCTCATGAGCGGGCACAGCATGACATCCATTTTGTAACTCACCTTCCAGGACATATGCATAGGTACATTGATGACATTATCAATGTGAAGGGGGATGGAAACTGTGGCTATAGATGCATTGCTGCCTCACTTGACTACTCGGAGCACATTTGGCAACTAGTTCGCAATCAATTGATTGAGGAGATGGACACAAATTATTTTCTATACTCACAGGTTATAGGTGACGACTACAACACAGTTAGGGCCTCATTAGATGCTATCCCACAAGAAATTCAACCTTCTAAGAAGTGGATATCGATGCCTGACATGGGACATGTTATAGCAACTAGATATCAGATAGCCCTTGTTATGTTATCACTTTCAGATGATGGGTCATGGACATTCTTCCCTTTCAGAGAAGAATATGTTTCTAGTCAGAGCCAATTGTTCTGTGTGGGGTTGATCAGGGGGAATCATTGGATCCGGGTTATGTTGAACGGTACTAGTCCATTACCTCCTATTCATCCTACTTGGAGTGCATATGCTTCATCTGAAGCCAGATCGTGGTTATATCCATATTTTGGACGTCTACAGTTATGGTCTTCTTTTGTTCCAGAGCATGTTGCACCGACCGACCATGTTGATTACATAACCATTACCTAATTATATTATATTATATTATATTCTACGAGTTTATATTAGATTATATTTTGTTCCGCGAGTTTATTATTTGACGGTCTAGATTTTGCTGACACTTTTTAACAATTTTGATCTTGCCGACACTTTCAACGGTCTAGATTTTGCCGACAATTTTCATCAATGGTGGAAATCCGCTTTAGGGTTTCAGATTTTCCCTATAAATAGACCCTGAATACACAATACTCTCGTGATTCCGCACTCACTGCCCTTCACCATCTGGGCACAATCACCAACAGAGAAAATGGTGTCTATTTCCAGTGTCCAAAACCTATTTTATATAGACTTAAAGGCAATATCACGTTTGCTGCTCTCAAAGCTAAACTACAGAGTAAGGTGCAAGTGGAGAGTGACGAGTGAGAGGTCACTCGTATCATTTATCGCAACCCCAGTATGGGCGATAATAATCGTGTTCGCTGGTCCACAATGGATGTAAAGAACGACGATGACGTGTAAGCCAAGATGGACAGTTATGACAGGTTTAGACTTCGGAGTCCTTTAGAGTTCTATGTCAAAACCACAAGGAGCGTCGCTAAGATCCTTCGCCGTTTAACTCCACCATCTCAGTAGTATTAGACCTTGTTTTTGTTTTGTTTGTTGTTGTAATATGTTATTTTCAGTCAATGTAGACGGTGTTTTTAATTAATAAAATAAAAGTTTAATTTATTATTTTTGAATTCCGGAAATACCATAATATGGGATAATATAAATCCGGAACGCAATTTATTGGGATTTCCGGAAATACCCTAAAATGAGATAAATCCGGAAACAAATTTTTAGGGATTTTCGGATTTACCTAATATTAGTGTATTTCTGGAAGGTATAACGTGTTCCGAAATTACACTAACATGTGGTAATTCCAGAAATCCCAACAAAATTTATTCCAGATTTATCTCGTTTTAGGGTATTTCCAGAAATCCCAATAAATTGCGTTCCAGATTTATAACTATTGACGTTATTCCAATTTTTTTTTTGAAGTCAGGGGTAATATCGTCTGTTTTGTCAATTTGGGGGTATCGGGTATAATGGGGGGGGGGGGGGTAAAAAAAACCCTATAAAATATTAATCCATCAAATAATAGTTTTTTTCCGACTATTGTTGGCTATCTACGGGCTGTCCAAAGAAGACGTTCAGGGGCTAATTTGTCCCAAAAAGTGTCGGGACTAATATGTATCTCTTTTTAAAAACTTCAGAATAGGTAAAGTCCCCTCCAATTTCAACTGAAATAACATATGACTTATCAGTTAACGCGGTAAATTGGAACATAATGTGGTACGTAGAAGACATTACATGGCGTTTTTTTGGCTTAAACATCATTTACCCCCTACAAATATCACGTTTATCCATTTACCCTCCTACAAAATGTAATTGTATCCAGTTACCCCCTGCTGTTAGTTTTGGCTAACAACGTTAAGTCTAGGCTGACTTGGCTGACATTTGGGATCTAGTTAACCCCCTGCAATTATTAAGTGTTTCTAGTTACCCCTGCAAATATTAAGTGTTTCTAGTTACCCCCTGCAAATATTAACGCTGTTAGCCAAAACAAACAGCAGGGGGGTAACTGGATACAATTACATTTTGCAGGGTTTGTTTTAAAAGTTTTTTTTTTGCAGGGGGGTAAATGGATAAACGTGATATTTGCAGGGGAGTAAATGATATTTAAGCCTTTTTTTTGACACAAAATTGGAACATAACGTTCCACGTAGGAGACATTACATGACGTTTTTAACACTTAATGAACGAAGAAACTAACGTGTCCAATTTTGAAAATGTGATGGACTAATGTGTCTCGAAAAAGTTTTTAGGATCCCGCGAGGAAATTGGAGGTGCCAATTAGGGTGTTTAGTCTAAAATAAAAATCTAAAATATCTACATCTACGTATGTACTATCTATTATCTATTTAAGATTTATTTTTTTATTTATTTTTGTTGTCAAAAAAAAAAGATTTATTTTTAAAAAGTTTATTATTTATCAATTATTATTTTGCTTTTGGGTGACGACTCACTTTAATATCATTTAGGCTAAATAGCACTTTTGGTCCTTTATCTTTGCTTCAGACTACACTTTGGTCATTTATCTTTTTTTTTGGTCCGTTTTGGTCCTTTATATTTCATTTTCATTTCACTTTGGTACTTTATCTTTTTTTTGGTCCGTTTTGGTCCTTTATCTTTCATTTTCTTTTCATTTTGGTCCCACACGTTATTATTTAATTCAATTAAAACATTAAAACAATTAAAACAATTAATTCAATTAAAACAATTAAAAAAATTAGAGAAATTACTCCCCCCACCGTGAACCACCGTCAGCCACCAACAACCACCACCCACCACCACCTCCCAAACCCAGATCTGGTTCGCCTAACCACCACCCACCCAACCACCACCCAACCACCACCCACCTAACCACCACCCACCGTGAACCCCTCCCCCTCCCAAACCCCTTTCCCCTCATTTTTTCCTTCAAACTAGATTGTTTTAAATTGCTGGGTTTTGCTTTTGAACTTTCTTTATGAATCTAATTGTTGGGTTTTGCTTTTGAACTTTCGTCATGAACGACAATTTATGTAAAAAGTTTAGAACTTGATTAATCATAGATAGATATCCATGGTAAATTAAATATGCCCGTAGCTGAGGAAGAATAAGGTTAGGTGAATTGACCGAAAGATTTTTGCTTTTGTTATATCTACCCTTCTAGCATTTGATCAAGGAAGAAGAACTTTGTTCGTGAATGACTTTGCTTCTTGGGTAAAAGGGGTTTCGCTGCAGCTATGCGAAAGAAGAAGAGGTGTGCGACAGGTTTCGCTGCAGATCTGGGTTTGGGAGAGGGGGGAGGGGTTCACGGTGGGTGGTGGTGGGTGGTGGTTGGGTGGTGGTTGGGTGGGTGGTGGTTAGGCGAACCAGATCTGGGTTTGGGAGGTGGTGGTGGTGGGTGGTGGTTGTTGGTGGCTGACGGTGGTTCACGGTGGTTCACGGTGGGGGGAGTAATTTCTCTAATTTTTTTTTAATTGTTTTGATTGAATTAATTGTTTTAATTGTTTTAATGTTTTAATTGAATTAAATAATAACGTGAGGGACCAAAATAAAACGAAAATGAAAGATAAATGACCAAAACGGACCAAAAAAAGATAAAGGACCAAAGTGAAACGAAAATGAAAGATAAAGGACCAAAACAGACCAAAAAAAAGATAAATGACCAAAGTGAAATTTGGAGCAAAGATAAAGGAGCAAAAGTGCTATTTAGCCTATCATTTATACAAGTACATAACGATATTGTAAATCATCATTTGTATCAAAGAACACGGTACGAAGAATATAGTGCTAGTAGTATCTTCTAAATGATCGTCGTTAATATTGGGATAAAAATCTCTTATGTTTTGACGAAGCAAACTTGGTAAAGGATTAAGTCTTCTTATTTAATCGCACACTTTACAAATGTCTATCTACATAAATCAGACTTAGCGAAGAGAAGGGGTAGGAACTAGGAAGCAGTGTTAAGAGATAAAGAAGAAAAACAAAAGTTGAAACTGGGTTGAACATTACATTATTAAATACTAATAATGGCAAGCATATACACGTTGAAGGCATGAATCACGAAAAAGTTACTAATAGAGAAGCAAAAGCAAACTGATAAGAGATGAACAAGAGTTGCGTTAAACACAAGCAAACATATTAAACCATATAACTAAGAAAGCATCACGAAATAGGCAAATAAATCAACAATGAACGATATTAGTTAGGAGACGTAGATCATCGGCGAGAGCAGTGAGGCAGCTTGAAGGGGGATCATCGAACTCCTTGAGATCGTAAAAAATCAACTTTTTGCTCGCGATATCAGCGAGTTTATCTGCAACCTTGTTTGCATGATCTCCATCGATCGAACCCAACGTGGCTTGCCAGTCAAGACTATCAAGTAGTATCCCTTATGTTCTGGACTGGGCTGCAGCCCACGAAGAACACTGGGCCGGACCGAGTAGCCCAATAATCAGCCAGCTTTACACGTCGACTTGGAACGGGTCGCGACCCGTAAAGAATACTGGGCCTGTGCGAGCGGCCCAATAGCGACCCGGCGCCATCTAATGCCCATGATGGGAAGATCAACGGCGGAGAGGAATCCTCGCAGAATCCGACGGTCGCCTACAGCACCCCTGGTACTATTTAAAGAGTCCATGACATCACCTGACAGGTACGTTTTTAACACATATCGTTACTATACTCGAATATCACCCCACTGACTTGGGCGTTGGAGTGCCATCGCAGGTACACCCCGCGGGAGCTCTGAACGCGACCAGCCTTTACACAGGATCGACTTCAACACCTCGCCTGAATCTCCAGATCTGCATCAGCACAGACATATTCACTGCATCAAAGGGACCGATCGCTCAGCGAAGAGTCTGGTTCATTGGCGACCACAGTGGGAGAGAAAACATCCCCACCCTGCATGACATGCCTCCACGAGGCAGACCACGAGGCACCCCGCACCCGCGAAACATGGCTGCAATCCCTCAACGACAGCAAACGCCGGAGGGCACCGCCGCCGACGTAGGCGATACTGCATCCAGTGCACAAGGGGCTCCTCCCGACCACACCAGTGTCATGCTGCTGAACGAGATCCTACAGGAATTGCGCGAGCTGTTGAGAACAAGAGATAGGAACATCGCCGATCAGGCCGCTTCTGGGAGAGCGTACACCGCGCCAGAAGAACGTCGCCGCGACGACGAATCGTCTAGACCTAGAGGCAACCCATCCAGAAGACATCGATCTCCCCCGAGGAGGTTACTTGTACACCGATCGCCCCCAAGAAGGCGAGGAGTGGCCCAGCCACGACCACAGACTCCACTCTCCTCGATCGACCCCACCTACTGGCCCGAGGAAGAGTCCTACCAAGAATCTTCCTACGACTCATCTGGGTCGCTAACTCGGTCCAGAAACTGATCACCGGACAGGTTCCCTCACCCCTATTACGATGCGCCCCCTCCATCACGGCCTCGTCGACATGATTCACCTCCTCAACGACGTGGTCATCAGGGCCACCACCCCGAGGACCGACCATCTCGTAGGAGGACGGGCGATGATGGTCTGGGACCCTTCACTCGTGGAATCGATGAGTACCCCATCTCGCGAGTGCTAGAGAAGCCTCCCTCTGATCTCATGATGTACAACGGGGTAAAGGACCCTGACGCCCACCTACGGTACTTTGATTTGGTAATGAAGTATAGGCGGGCAGACGGGCCAGTCAAATGCAAGATCTTTCCGCTGACCCTAGAAGGACCCGCTCTGGAGTGGTTCACCGAGTTAAGGCCCAACAGCATCTCGTCCTGGGAACAATTGGCTCGAGTTTTTAGCGCCCGCTTCACCGCATCAAGGGTGAAGCCTAAATCGCATGCTATCCTGAAGGCGATCAGGAAAGGCCCGGACGAGTCCTTCCATGAGTATGTTGAGCGCTTTAACAAAGAGGCTGCCAACGTACGAGGGCTGGAGGACGATATGCGCTTGTGGTTCCTTCGGGACGGTCTCCGAACTGGTAGCTTGTTTGAAATAGAAGTTGGCGTGAACGAGCCTCCGGATCTGGAAACTTTTCTGCGACGATCACAGAGGTTCATGAACTACGAGAAAAGAGTGATGGCCACCCAAGCCGTCGCGGGGCATGCGAAGGAACTCCACGCGAACCGATTCCAAGACCCCAGGAGGGACAGGGGAGATAGGGAAGGACCGTGCAGGGAATTCAGGCAGAAAAAATTCTCCGATCGGACCAAACTCAACACCTCGTACTCCCAGATCCTGGCCGAGTGCGCAAACGCGGAGTTTAAAGATATAAAGAGGCCCGATCCACTCGTCCTTAAAGAAGGACAGCGCCCATCTCGCAGGTACTGCCGTTATCATAGAAGTAACGGGCATGACACCAACAATTGCATGGCCCTAAAGGACGACATCGAAGAGCTGATTAGAAAGGGAAAGCTGACCCAGTATGTCAAGAAAGGGCAAACAGATAAACGAGAAGAGAAGGACAGAGATCGATCCCCTCGAAAGGGCAAGTCCATCGTAAATGAAGTCGGAAAAGGCACGAACGAGGACGAGGATGAAGACAGCGAGGAAATAAACGACCAAAGGAGGTCAAGGGGACGCGTTGTTGCGATGGTAATTAATGGAGGATGCCCCATGGAAGGGGGAGAAACGAATAAGTCATTGAAAAGGCGATGGAAAGATATAATGAACGTCTCCTCGACCTCCGCGCCCAGACTCCCCTCCAATAGGTCGCCTTTGGCATTTGGCGACAACGACTTGCTCGATGGGAAACCAAACAAGTACGTCCCGCTGATCGTCACCGCGGTAATGGCTAATGTCGAGGTCAGAAGTGTTAGACTTATTGTATAACCTTAGAGGGGGGTGAATAAGGTTATGAGTAAATATGGATTCTTTTCGCAAAAGATGATTATATTCTTTTTCAAATCGGATGCGGAAAATGTGATTTGAACTTTTGGATATGAAAACAAGCAAGAGTTGTTTAAATTGTATTCAATATTGCCAATAAAGATATTATAATAGATAATCAGGATATTGAATTTATTAGATCTATTAGTGAGATAAAGATGATATATGAGATATAGTATATCTTAGAGAAGAGGAGTACAAGATGATTGATGAGTATTGATAATATCACAATTAATATGTTTATTGATATGACAGAGTAGTAATAGTATTGAATAATATAAGCACAGTAATATTAACAATAAACAGTAATAATGATAGTGATAATATCAATAAGCACAATAATATTAATAATAAACAGTTATAATAATAGTGCAAAATATAAAGAGAGAAGGGATAGAGGGACACAGATATTTAGCGAGGTTCGGGATAAAACCCCTACGTCCTCGGCCTTAGGCTTTTCAATCCTTGGACTTAGCAACCACTATATTGAAGAGAGTTTAATACAAACAGTCGACTTCAACACTAGTGAATCTCAATTCCCCTGAACTGAAAACCCAAGCACCCGCTAAGGATTTCAAAACCAACTCAATCACCCGATTGAGAGACCCAAGTAAAGCTTCTCAGGATTTCAAGAAAACCACTTAAAAGATATAACAAGTACAGAGTTGAGATCTATGATCCAATCACTTCTAGTAATATGTCAGTTTAGAAACTGAGAGAGATGAGTGATCTTAGGATTTTAGATGCTCTAAAAATGATATGGAATATGAAATCTTGTTTTTGCAAAAGGCTTAAAGAAGATATGACAATGGAAGCTAGCTTTGCAAAAGTATAAAAGCCTTTTAGAAAAGATCTATGATTTTCGAAAACAAAAGACTTTTAACAAGATCAAAACAATGAAGCTCAAGATCTTAGATCTAGATTTATAAAAACATAAAAGCTTTTGGAAATGATATGACAATTTCGAAATCAAAAGCTTTTAACAAAATAAAATTATGAAGCGCAAGTAAGATCTAGAATCGTATAGAGAGAAATTGTGAGATGAAGAGATGTTGAGGTTGTTTGAGAAAATGAAATCAGATTCCTATTTATAGTGATAGGAGAGGTTCGATTTTTGCAAAATGCATTTATGGCTTGAAATAATCGATTGTCTCATGTAGTGCATATAGGTGATAATCGATTATGGCTCAATATGGAAGGTAAGGAAATACATCATAATCGATTATCCTTTGTAGTGGTATTGAGCAAGTAATCGATTATTTGCTTTCAATCAGGACAATAATCGATTATGGTATGGAGTTCATTTGAGTCAATAATCGATTATGGTTCTAAAAATGGAAGGTGAGGAATGCATCATAATCGATTATTGCATGTGGTAAATTTGAGCAAGTAATCGATTATTTGCTTTCAATCAGGACAATAATCGATTATGCATGTAATGGGAATAGGATGGTAATCGATTATGCTATTCAAAAAAGGTAGGAATTGGTTCCAAGCTTTCCACAAAATTATTTTTAGGGTTTAGGTTTCCACCATATGCATGCATGCAATTTTATAAAACCTTTTCAAAACTATTTTTATGCATCATGCATGTTTTGAAAAGTCATCTCTCTCAATAGCTAAAGTGCCACACACTTTAGGTGATAGGACCTTTACAAAGTGTCCTAAATAAGGCTTAGACACAAATTAGGGTTTTGAACTTCATATGTTGCTTCTTCTTCAAGCTTCTCTTCTTTTGTGTCTTCTTCTCTTTAATTTAAGTCCTGCACTTTGCTCAAATTGAAACATTAGTAGATATGATGTAATTTGTTATCATACAAAATAAAGGAGTGTTTACCCTTGGTTCAACAAACTCCCCCTTTTTGATGATAACAAATTACATTATGCATAGGGTTTGATAATAATGAAAATTCTTTAAAAAAGCTCCCCCTAAGCATAAGCATATATTTTCTCCTTTTTTCTCCCCACATATAATAGTAGCTTGCATATTTTCTCCCCCTTTGTTTTCATCAAAAAGGAGGGGGGGGGGTGAAAAAACAAATAGAAAACATTTTATAAACTAGCATAATCAAGCATCCCTAGCTCTCTACGGATTTTACAAAAAGGAGCTTCGGCTAGGGGTTTAGTGAAGATATCCGCTAGTTGGTCATCCGTGCCTACAAATTTTAGTGCAATGCTCCCCCTAGACACATGATCTCTAATAAAGTGATGTCGTATGTCAATGTGTTTAGTTCTAGAGTGTTGTATAGGGTTCTTAGCAATATTAATAGCACTTGTATTATCACACAAAACAGGCACACTTTCAAAAATTAGACCAAAGTCTTCCAAAGTTTGTTTCATCCACAGAACTTGTGCGACGCAGTTTCCAACAGCCACGTATTCAGCTTCAGCTGTGGACAAAGCAACACTGTTCTGCTTCTTACTAGACCAGGAGGTCAAACAAGGACCAAGAAATTGACAAGTTCCACTAGTACTTTTTCTATCAAGAGTGCAACCTGCAAAATCAGCATCAGAAAAACCAACTAAATCAAACGTACTCGATTTCGGGTACCACAAACCAAAGTCTATGGTCCCTTTAACATACCTAAGAATCCGTTTTACAGCTTTTAAATGTGATTCTTTTGGGCATGCTTGAAATCGAGCACACAGACATACAGCAAACATAATATCAGGACGAGACGCAGTTAAGTATAAGAGACTACCCATCATACCTCGATACATAGTTTCATCTACCGGTTTACCTTGCTCATCCTTATCTAGTTTAGTTGCTGTTGCCATAGGAGTGCTGATTTCTTTTGCGTCATTCATGTTATATTTCTTCAGCAATTCCTTTGAGAACTTTGTTTGGGATATGAAGATTCCTTCATTTAATTGTTTCACTTGAAGTCCCAAGAAAAAGTTGAGTTCGCCCATCATGCTCATTTCAAATTCGCTTGTCATCATTTCAGAGAATTCCTTACATAAATCATCATTAGTAGATCCAAAGATAATATCATCAACATAGATTTGAACTACAATGATATGTTTGCCCTTGGTTTTAAGGAATAAGGTATAATCAATCTTACCCTTTTGGAAACCATTGGCAATTAGATGTCTGCTTAATCTCTCATACCAAGCTCTAGGCGCTTGTTTCAATCCATAGAGGGCTTTGTCAAGTTTAAAGACGTGATCGGGATTTTTAAAATCTTCAAAACCAGGGGGTTGTTTTACATAAACTTCTTCTTCTAAGAAACCATTTAGGAAGGCACTTTTAACATCCATTTGGTGTAGTTTGAAATCCATGTAGGAGGCAAATGCCAAAATTATCCTAATGGACTCCAATCTAGCCACAGGAGCAAAAGTTTCTTCAAAATCCACCCCTTCGATTTGATTAAAACCTTGAACTACTAGACGAATTTTGTTTAATAAAATTGTTCCATTTTCGTCAAGTTTGTTACGAAAAACCCATTTAGTTCCTATGATGGTCCGATCAACCGGTTTTTCAACTAAGTGCCAAACTTTATTTCTTTCAAATTGTTCAAGTTCTTTTTGCATTGACAAAACCCACTCTGGATCAATTAAAGCTTCCTTGATATTATTCGGGACTATTTGAGAGACGTAAGCACTGTGAAAGCATAAAAGATTAAGGGAAGAACGAGTTTTTACTCCCTTTGAAGGACTACCGATAATCTGCTCCAGGGGATGATCTCGAACTGATTTCCATGACTTGGGCAGATCATCATGTGTTCTTCCATGGATATTGTCGTCGATGTCTTGAGGCTCTCGTTCCACTTCATTTTGAGATTCAGCTTCCACATCCGTTTCTTCTACCCTTTCATTGTTAGTTTCAGGTGATCTATTTTCGATCACTTCTATCACTTCATCCTCATCATCAGCTTTCTTGACAAAAGGGTTAGTTTCATCAAAAGAAACATGAATAGATTCTTGCATAGTTTTATCAATTTTATTGTAAACGATATAAGCTCTACTATGATTTGAATAACCCATAAAAATACCTTTAGTTGATTTAGCATCAAACTTACCCAACTTGTCCTTTGTGTTGAGAATGAAGCACTTACTTCCAAACACTTTGAAATATGAAATCTTAGGAGCTCTACCATTCCACAGCTCGTATGGCGTCTTGTTGAGAGATGGCCTTAAGTATACTCGATTTAGCACGTGACAAGCTGTATCTACTGCATGACCCCAAAAGTATTTGGGAAGGTTGTGCTCATTCAGCATTGTCCTGCTCATCTCTTGTATAGTTCTGTTCTTTCTTTCTACCACACCATTTTGTTGAGGAGTTCTTGGAGCTGAAAAGTTATGATGAATGCCATACTTTTCACACCAAGTCTTGAATGATGAATTTTCGTACTCTCCTACATGATCGCTTCTAATTTCTTTGATGGCTAAGTTTTTCTCATTTTGTAATTTTCTGCACAACTTAGCAAACTCGTTAAAAGCATCACTTTTATTTGCAAGTAGGATAACCCAAGTATATCTAGAATAATCATCAACAATAACAAAGACATACTTAGACCCTCCTAGACTTACGACATCAATTTCACCAAACAAATCAAGATGTAGCAGTTCAAGCACATTTTTGGTGGAAATAACAGGTTTTGATTTAAAAGAGGTTTTGTGCATTTTACCAAGTTGACATGCATCACATAATTGGCCTTTTTCATATTTCAATTTAGGTAGACCTCTAACATGCTCATTCTTACTTAACTTAGATAGATGTTCTGTACTAGCATGTCCTAAGCGTCTATGCCACAAATCCACATCATCAATCAAGGTAGGCATACATACTATATCATCACTTACATTATCAAAATCAACATAGTATACATTGTTTTCTCGAAAGCCAGTAATGTAGAGTTTAGAAGTCATATGGGTAATAACACATTTAGCAACAGAAAAGTGCACATCAAAATCATTATCGCATAATTGGCTAACACTTAGTAAGTTAAATTTAACACCATCAACTAATAAAGCATCTTTCATTTTAATTGTGTTTTCCTTACCCACACAACCTTTACCTATTACTCGAGCAGATTCATTGTTGGCAAACTTTACAGATCCACTAGCTTTGTTGCTCAATTTCAGGAATAGTGAAGCATCACCAGTCATATGTCTTGAGCATCCACTATCAACCATCCACACGTTTTTCTTTCTAGATGAAGGACCAACCTTAGATGCGTCACTTGCCATATTGCAGATAGCATTGTCAGTCTGCTCATCTTCATCCGATTCACCATCAGTGCTGAGATTATCCCATGTTGCTTCAGTTGTGTTCTTTGCCATGAGACAGACAGCATTTGCAACTTCTTCTTCTTCGGTCTCACTTTCAGTGTCGGTGTTGTCCCAAGTTGCTTTCATTGCTTTCTTTTGCTTAGATTTCAGCTTGTAGCAATTAGCTTTGATGTGACCGGGTTTGTTGCATTCGAAGCATCTTGGTTGTTCCTCTCTCTTTTCATGCTTTTCTTCTTTGTTGTATCCAAATATCTTTGAAGAGTCACTTTTACCATGTTTGTTGTATTTCATAAATCTTTTGAAGTTCTTGGAAAACATAGCCATATCTTCATTATCGGTGTCTTCTTCAGATTCAACCTCTTTCCTTGCTACTTTAGTGGTTTTAGCAGCAAGGGCAAGAGATTTCTTCTCTTTTACAGTTTCTTTTTCTTGACTCTTTTTGGCAGCCAGAACTACCTCAAAGGCTAGCAATGATCCAATAAGGTCTTCTTGAGGTAAAGTGCCAATGTCTTTGGCTTCGGTTATAACACAAGTCTTAGGGAAGAATTCACCAGTTAAGGATTCAAGGATCTTTCCATTCAAATCCTTGTTGGTGTATTTCTTTCCTAAGGCCCTCAAGTTGTTTATAATTAAATTTAATCTTTGATGCATTGCTGCGACATACTCACCTTCTTTCATTTTAAAACTTTCATATTCAGAGGTGAGAATTCTAATTTTAGTATCTTTTACCTGGCTTGTCCCGACATGAGTGGCTTGTAGGCAGTCCCAGATTTCCTTTGCACTTTGACACCCTTTTACTCTACCATATTCTTCTTCACAGAGTGATAGATGAGGAATATTCATGGCCTTTGCATTTATGGATATCTTGTCAAGCTCAGATTTTCTTAACTCACTCAGGTCGATGGTGTAGATGTCTTCCACCGGTACTTCTTCGGCTTTGCCGGTGGCTTGAATTTTTGAAGTGTCACCATCAGTATTACCTGGTTTTGTGATCTTGATCTTCATCGGGATTAGAGGACCATCCACTATGATTCTCCATAGAGTGAAGTCAATTGCCTGCACATGACATTTCATACGACTACTCCAGTAATCGTAGTTAGTACCATCAAATAGAGGAGGCCTATTAGAGGACATTCCTTCTTTCATGAAAGAACCCATAATTACAGATATGTAAAGGATAGATATTGCGAGATGTAAAGCTCTAATATGCAATTCCTAGCTCTTGATACCACTGTTAGACTTATTGTATAACCTTAGAGGGGGGGTGAATAAGGTTATGAGTAAATATGGATTCTTTTCGCAAAAGATGATTATATTCTTTTTCAAATCGGATGCGGAAAATGTGATTTGAACTTTTGGATATGAAAACAAGCAAGAGTTGTTTAAATTGTATTCAATATTGCCAATAAAGATATTATAATAGATAATCAGGATATTGAATTTATTAGATCTATTAGTGAGATAAAGATGATATATGAGATATAGTATATCTTAGAGAAGAGGAGTACAAGATGATTGATGAGTATTGATAATATCACAATTAATATGTTTATTGATATGACAGAGTAGTAATAGTATTGAATAATATAAGCACAGTAATATTAACAATAAACAGTAATAATGATAGTGATAATATCAATAAGCACAATAATATTAATAATAAACAGTTATAATAATAGTGCAAAATATAAAGAGAGAAGGGATAGAGGGACACAGATATTTAGCGAGGTTCGGGATAAAACCCATACGTCCTCGGCCTTAGGCTTTTCAACCCTTGGACTTAGCAACCACTATATTGAAGAGAGTTTAATACAAACAGTCGACTTCAACACTAGTGAATCTCAATTCCCCTGAACTGAGAACCCAAGCACCCGCTAAGGATTTCAAAACCAACTCAATCACCCGATTGAGAGACCCAAGTAAAGCTTCTCAGGATTTCAAGAAAACCACTTAAAAGATATAACGAGTACAGAGTTGAGATCTATGATCCAATCACTTCTAGTAATATGTCAGTTTAGAAACTGAGAGAGATGAGTGATCTTAGGATTTTAGATGCTCTAAAAATGATATGGAATATGAAATCTTGTTTTTGCAAAAGGCTTAAAGAAGATATGACAATGGAAGCTAGCTTTGCAAAAGTATAAAAGCCTTTTAGAAAAGATCTATGATTTTCGAAAACAAAAGACTTTTAACAAGATCAAAACAATGAAGCTCAAGATCTTAGATCTAGATTTATAAAAACATAAAAGCTTTTGGAAATGATATGACAATTTTGAAATCAAAAGCTTTTAACAAAATAAAATTATGAAGCGCAAGTAAGATCTAGAATCGTATAGAGAGAAATTGTGAGATGAAGAGATGTTGAGGTTGTTTGAGAAAATGAAATCAGATTCCTATTTATAGTGATAGGAGAGGTTCGATTTTTGCAAAATGCATTTATGGCTTGAAATAATCGATTGTCTCATGTAGTGCATATAGGTGATAATCGATTATGGCTCATTATGGAAGGTAAGGAAATACATCATAATCGATTATCCTTTGTAGTGGTATTGAGCAAGTAATCGATTATTTGCTTTCAATCAGGACAATAATCGATTATGGTATGGAGTTCATTTGAGTCAATAATCGATTATTGTTCTAAAAATGGAAGCCGCTCATTTGAAAATGAAATTTTATTCGGACAGCAATGACGTGGTCACCGTTCTGGCGGATCTACAAGCCGCTCGACGATGCCACGTCATGAGCATGAAGGAACAAGGAGAGCATGAAGCGAGAAAGACGATCACCGTGAATAAGGACGGGAGTCTAGTCAATGTAGCCGATCTAGATGCCCGATACGACCCGGACAGTGACGCAGAAGAAGGAGATGATGATCTAACCTGAGAACTCAAGAAAAGAATTAAAAGACCAGAACCGGACGACGAACTCGTCCAAATATAACTAGGGAACGACCCAGAGAAGACAGTAGCGATGGGAAGCGACCTTCCCCCAGAGGTACGAGATCAGTTGATCCAGTGCTTGAGAGAACACGCTGATGTATTCGCTTGGAGTGCTGCTGACATGCCAGGCGTTCCACCAGAGGTGGCTTGTCACCACCTGGCCGTTAATCCCACTGCGAAATGGGTCGCCCAAAGAAGAAGGGTGCAGAGTGAGGAGAAAGGACAAGCGGCCAGTAAAGCGGTCGATGATTTGCTGGAAGCCGGGTTCATCAAAGAAATCAAGTATACGACATGGCTATCCAACGTCGTCCTGGTCAAGAAGGCCAATGGGAAATGGCGCATGTGCGTCGACTATACTGATCTTAACCGGGCATGCCCTAAAGACGCGTTTCCGGTGCCTAGTGTGGACCGGTTAGTATATAGCGCAAGCGGGTTTCGATTACTCTCATTTTGAGATGCTTACTCGGGTTACAACCAGATCACAATGCACCCACCCGATCAGGAAAAGACGACCTTCATGACAGCAAGATGGAACTACTGTTACCTAGTCATGCCCTTCGGATTGAAAAATGCGGGGGCTACATACCAGAGAATGATGAGTAGGGTTTTTCGAGCACAGATCGGTAGAACGGTCGAAGTATACTTAGACGACATGATCATCAAAAGCAAACAAGACATTGATCATGTGGCCGACCTTAAAGAGGTATTTATGGAAGCCCGCAAGAACTCGCTGAAGCTAAATCCTGAGAAGTGCACGTTCGGAGTCAGGGCGGGCAAGTTTTTGGGGTTCTATTTGACAGAGCGGGGGATTGAGGCGAATCCAGATAAATGCAGGGCAGTGACAGAAATGAAGTCGCCCACTAGTAAAAAAGAGATCCAAAAGCTGAACGGAATGATAGCCGCATTCTCACGATTCATTTCAAAGGCGGCTAGCAAGTCTCTCCCGCTCTTTAAACTGCTTAAGAAGGAGGAAAAGTTCAAGTGGTCGCCCGAGTGTGACCAAGCTCTGGATCAGTTGAAAAAGGTTTTGTTGCAACCGCCCATCTTGACGGCTCCAGAGCCCGGAGAGACGTTATACCTGTATCTCTCCATCAGTGACGAAGCCCTAGCAGCCGTGCTGGTACGGGAGGATGGGGAAAAACAGAATCCCGTATATTTTGTGAGCAAAGCACTCCAGGGATCAGAGCTCAGGTACCAAAGGATTGAGAAGCTAGCCCTGGAACTGATCGTGGCAGCCCGAAGGCTGAGATCGTATTTCGTGGCTCACCAAATCGTCCTCAGAACGGACCAGCCCATTCGACAGATCTTGCATCGACCTGACCTAACGGGAAGAATGATTAAGTGGGGAGTGGAGCTCTCAGAGTTCGGCGTCAAATATGAAACAAGAACGGCCACGAAAGCACAAATCCTGGCAGACTTCATAGCAGAGATGACCCCGATCCAGGAAGAAGGGCCTGAGCCAACCTGGATGTTGTATGTGGACGGCTCCTCAAACAGTAAAGGGAGCGGGGCTGGTTTGATTCTAGAAAGCCCAAAAGGGACGACGGTAGAGGTCTCGTTAACATTTTCCTTTTCCACTTCAATTAATCAGGCAGAGTACGAAGCGTGCATCGCAGGACTTATGCTCTCTAGAGAATTCAAAGCACAACGGGTCGAGCTTCACTCTGACTCTCTACTAGTAGTATCCCAGATTGGAGAAGCATACGATGCCAAAGATGAAGTTTTGCAGAGGTACCTCGCTAAGGTACGAGAACTTCTCGAACAGTTCGAAAGCGCAAAGGTCAAACACATCCCTCCGGTCGAACTTAACTCAATGACCGCTCCAGGGCCGTTCGCATGGTGGAGAATCGACCTTTTTGGTCCGTTCTCAGTAGCCCCGGGACAGCTAAAGTACTTAATCGTGGTTGTGGACTACTTCACCAAGTGGGTGGAGGCCGAGCCCTTAGCGACCATCAACTCCAGAAACTGCTTGAAGTTCTTCAAGAAGAATATACTAGTTCGATTCGAAGTGTACTTGAGGTCGTGGTCTCTTCAACGACACCCAGTTCACGGAGAAAAACTTCCAAGAGTACATGTCAGAGCTGGGAATCAAACAGCGCTTTACATCGGTCGAGCACCCACAGACCAACGGTCAAGCAGAGGCCACCAACCGAGTGATCCTGCGCAGGCTGAGAAGAAGGCTGGATGAATCCAAAGGCAAGTGGGCAGAAGAACTCCCTTTTGTGTTATGGGCTTATCGGACTACCCCGCACTCCACCACGGGCGAAACCCCATTTAAGATGGTATACGGGGTGGAAGTACTCATCCCGGTAGAAATTGGAGAACCGCAAATCCCAAGACCCCTGATGAGAACGATCAAGGACTCAGGGAAGAGCTTGACTTGGTTGAAGAGCTCCGCACCAAAGCATCATTGAAAGAAGCACTTGTGAAACAAGGGATGGCGACAAAATACAACTCGAAGGCGGTCCCTAGAGAATTCACCATCGGCCAGCTCGTCCTCAGAAGAGCGACGATAGGACAGAAGTTCGCAGCTCAAGGTAAACTCGCCCCGAACTGGGAAGGGCCCTACCGAGTCATCTCGAGGACGGGGAAGGGCGCCTACCAGCTTCAAACCATGGGAGGCGGAGCAGTGCCGAGGACATGGAATGCGGCCAACCTCAGGCGATACTTCATTTACATTTTTTTTGCCTAAATTCAATTGTAACACTGACAAGTACTCTATCGTTGACATTTTTTTTGAAGCTCGAATAAAGTAAGTACACCGGGCGGGACACTCTTTTCCCAATGGGTTTTTATTGAGGCCCGCCCGGCCATCGGCATAGATGGAATATTTTTATATGTTGTCTCATCCTTTTATGTTTTCCATAACGGATTCATTAACCGCCAGGCGGGTTAAAATCAAATCGAGTTTGATAAACCATTGAGCGGGTTCGAAGGTGCTTAGTCGATCTAATTCACACACGAAGCGACCATAATCGAGAGTCGCACCCCCAAGGTCGAGTTAAATCTGGGCACGAAGCCTTGTAAACTGCCTGAAGGCTAAAACACGAATTAAACACAACGAAGCGACCACAATCGAGAGTCGCGCCCCCAAGGGCGAGTTAAATCTAGGTACGAGGTCTAGTAAACTGCCCGAAGGCTAACAAACGAATTAAACAAAACGAGCGAATAACGATTTTTAAAGCCAGAGCATTGGCATAACACATATTTCAATATTGGGGAGACTCGAAGGCCGCCCAAACACGAATGTCAAATACTTGGAACATATTAAAGAAATTTTAAAGGGGACAATCAAACACAACCACCTCTTCCACCACGGCGTTTCCCTGCTCGTCCTCCTTGGCGGGTTGGATGATCCGACCGTCTACATGGGAGAGAAGTTGATAATGTTCGGGTCAAGCTCCAAGTTCGGGTAGACACACCACACCTGAGCCAGAGCCTCATCGAGCCGCCCCTGACAAATGGTAATAGTTGATTGGATGAGCCGATCATATTGAGCAGCGGCCTCTTCCTGCTCTTTCTTCAATGCCTCAATGGTCGACCTCATTTCAGCGGCTTCATCATTCAACCCGCTCACCTGTCCGGACAGCTCTTTAACCTTGCCCACTTCAAGCTGTATTTTCCTCTCAGCCTCAGCTAGAGCGGCCCGGGCATCGTCTCGCTCTTGGGTGGTGCCGGAGAGAAACTTCCTTGTTTCATCAAGGCCATTGACAGTAGGTTGAAGGGCGGCCTCTGACTCTTCAAGTTTCTTCTTGGTGGATTCCAACTCCTCCCACACCTCTGAGATATAAACATAAGCACGGCTTAGCTTGTCGGTTTTGTCTAAGTTATCACTCTCCAACCATAAGTTTTGGGCGAGGAGAATATTACCTTTGGTCCGCTCCACTTCTTCCTGCTTCAACTTTGCAATCAGGCGAGACCCGGCCTTGGCCACCTCGGCCACAAATAGAAGGGGGTCTTCACGAAAATCGCTTATGATGCCCGCGTCAGTCACCTCGTCCAGATCAAACCCCGAGGCGGGACTCTTTTGAGGTCCTTTGTGGGCCCTGGACTTCTTAGGGGCAGGGTCATCCTTGGTCAGGTCGACGGTGGGAAGAGTACAACCCCTCTTCATCCCAGCAACGGGCGTGCTGATCTCCCCTCCTTTAGCAGCCACGGTGTCCTCAGGAACTGGGGAAAGAATAACAACAGGGGAGGACGGGCCGGGCTGGGGCTTTCTTCATTTCTTGGCTTGCTTCATCAACTCAGTAAAACCAAGACTAGCCATTTCACCTCCGAAGAAGGTAAGAATACGGTCAACAAAAAAAAATTAAGGGGTACGACTACCCATACCAAGAGCGACTTTGAAACCAGTATCGTTCGTCGTTTTCACCAACGGGTGACACTTGATCAAGCCTTCCTCCATCCACGAGGCCAAGTTCTCAAGCAGTCTCAAAGTCTCAATATTTTCCTCACTAAGCTGACAACGGGTCCTATAGGTGGCGGGCGTGCGGCGAAAGTGGGCGTATGTCCACGCTATGGGATATTTCATGCTGGTTACTCGCCCCAGGGCGTCGATCTCCCCAACCATCTGCTGGGACTCTTCGCAAACAGGGACCACCTATAGAAAAGAAGACTTCCAGGGTTTGAGTGAGTCAGAAAAAGGCTTGAATATCTTATAGTCTGACTGGACCTTAAGACTCAAATGCTCCCACCGGTTTCGATTGCTGCCTAGCTCTGGTCGCCTCCTCGTTTCAAAAATCTTGAAGAACGTCTGCCAAGTGCACTCTCGCCCCATCACCCTCAACAACTTCTCGAACACCTTGACAAAGGCCCACGAGTTTGGGTGCAGCTGCGAGGGTGAAACCCCAAGATAGCGGAGAATATTGCATTGAAAGGAAGTAAACGGCGGGCGAATTCCGACGTCGCGAAGTACGGTCGCATACATGGTAAATTTTAGTGTGGGCGGGATCGTAGCCACGTTTTCAGTTGAAGAAGGACCTTCAACCTCCCAAATCTGACCCGGGTCACCAACAAATCTGGCGAAAAATGGTAATACCCCATCCCCAGGTTTAAAGAGCAAAGGTACCCGGCCTAGCACGGCCGATGAAATCCAGGAACGATCTTCACCTAATACGCCTCTCCAGTCGTGTTTCCCTCTTCCGGCGACCGGCTGGATAACCCGCTTCGAATGAGCCGAGGAGGTGGAAGGTGGATCATGACTTTCCTCTTCCTGGAAGGATGCAGGGCGAGTGGTCGCCGCAAGATCGGACCCCTCTGCCGGGGGTGTAGAGGTAAATCCACTCTCCGAAGCCATCCTATCCGTAGACGTGCAAGAGCTGAAGGTTGGGTCTGTAGAAGAAGGTGGCGGGCTGCCGGTTATGCGGGCAGTTAGCTTCGTCCGCGCCATGACGAAAGATAACCTGCAAGAAGGGAGCATGAAAGTCAGACCATCGAAGATGACCTACGAAAAGGGGCGACATGATCGATCCCGGGTCTGACACCCCCTCCTCGCCCGTGTTGGAAAGCAAAGAAGTGCGATTTAAACTAAGAGCCAAAGAAGAAAACTAGGTACTTGGAGCGGGAAACGATTTGGTCGCACTAGCTATCACCAGAATAAGGCGATCGGAAGTTAGGTCGCGTCGGAGTTTGAAGTCACCAATTGGAAAACACCTTGCCAGAATAGCCAAAAAGTTGGTCGCTCGCCGGAGAAAGTAACTCGCCCTCAGAGCAAGAATGTCGGAAAGCAAACGAAGGAATAGAAGGGGGTGCCCCTTCAGAATTAATGACATCCCTCGAAAATTGAACCAACATCATTACGCGCCCCCCTTGGGAAGCGTGAAACATGACGTCTGTCCCATTGAAACGTCACGCCTGTCCTTTCGGAGCATCAGGGTCTGTCAGAACGCCACGTCGCTCGAAGGCACGAACGGGCATACGTTCAGGTCGCCTCAGCGCAAGCGACCAAAGGAGAAGCAGATCGCCCCAACAAAAGAAAGGTAACTCCTAGGCCTGAACCCGTCCCAACGAACGACTTCGGGCTGGGGGGCAACTGTTCTGGACTGGGCCGCAGCCCACGAAGAATACTGGGCCGGACCGAGCGGCCCAATAATCAGCCAGCTTTACACGTCGACTTGGAACGGGTCGGGACCCGTAAAGAATACTGGGCCTGTGCGAGCGGCCCAATAGCGACCCGGGGCCATCTAATGCCCACGATGGAAAGATCAACGGCGGAGAGGAATCCTCGCAGGATCCGACGGTCGCCTACAGCACCCCTGGTACTATATAAAGAGTCCATGACATCACCTGACAGGTACGTTTTTAACACATATCGTTACTATACTCGAATATCACCCCACTGACTTGGGCATTGGAGTGCCATCGCAGGTACACCCCGCGGGAGCTCTGGACGCGACCAACCTTTACACAGGATCGACTTCAACACCTCGCCTGAATCTCCAGATCTGCATCAGCACAGACATACTTACTGCATCAAAGGGACCGATCGCTCGGCGAAGAGTCCGGTTCACCTTATTTCAAGGATGCGAGGATCGTCAGATTTGCTCCCATTAGTTACCTTTTTAACTACCCCCTCATTGTCGGACTCCACCTCCACTCTCATAAACCCTTTCTCCTTAGCCCACTTCATACCCCTTAAAATCCCCTCTATCTCAGTTTCGTCTACTCTTAAACTCGGATCTAGCTTTCGAGCGAACCCGATCAACCATTTTCCGGATTCGTTCCTTAAAAGTTAAAACTCCACCGCAACCTGCTGATTGAATTTCACGCAGAAGTGAACCATCCACGTTTAGTTTCAACCAACCCAGAAGTGAACCGTCCCTTAGTACTCATATTTAATAGGCTAAATAGCACTTTTGGTCCTTTATGTTTGCTCCAGATTTCACTTTGGTCATTTATCTTTTTTTTGGTCCGTTTTGGTCCCTTATGTTTCATTTTTGTTTCACTTTGGTCCCTGACGTTAGTTTTTACTAACGGACGCCACGCTGGCAGTTAACTGCTGACGTGGCGTCCTCAATTCATTAAATGACGTGGCAGTTATGGGTGACATGTAAATTTCACCTCAGCAAATTCCTTTTTTAATTACTTAAAAACATTAAAACATTAATCTTCCTCCTTCCTCGTTCATCTTCATCAAACCCAGATTTCATCAAACCCACTCTTCTTTGTTCCTCTTCTCACAGCTCTTCCTTCTCTTCGTTTTCGTTTCCAGCAAACAATCTCTGGAAAAACAAAACCTATTTTCTTCTTTCGTTCTCTCCTCAGATCCATCTCAGAAATCGAAACATTCAACAATCTGGGTTTTCGTTTTTGATTTTTGAAGAGGAACGAAATCTGGGTTTTTGATTTTCTCTGGAAGATTGAACAGATCTGGAACTATTCCTCCTTCATCGCTGTTCCTCCTTCATCGTTGTTCCTTCATCGCTGTTCCTTCATCGCTATTCCTCCTTCATCGCTCTCCACGCATCTCTCCCTTTCCCAGATCTTCTTCCACCCCTTTCTTCTTTCGTTCTCTCCCTCTCTCGTTTTCTCTCACCACGTCTCTCTCTCCTCACAGCGCTCTCTTCTCTCTCACTGTTGTTGGTTGTTCACGGTTATGTTCACTGTTGTTGGGGGTTACGGTGATGTGGGGGTTCTGGTTGTTGTTCACTGTTGTTGGTGGTTGTTGGCGGTTGAGCGGCGGTGCACGGTTGCTGACGAGGGGAGAGAAACAGCCACTGTTTCTCTAATTTTGTTTTTATTGTTTTTAATTATTTGTTAAATTATGTTTTATGTTTTTAAAATTTAAATAACATAAATAATGATGTGGTAATTATTTTAGAATTAAATATGGACGCCACGTCAGCAGTTAACTACCAGCGTGGCGTCCGTTAGTCAAAACTAACGTGAGGGACCAAAATGAAACAAAAGCGAAACATGAGGGACCAAAACGGACCAAAAAAAAGATAAAGAACCAAAGTGAAATCTGGAGCAAAGATAAAAGACCAAAAATGTTATTTAGCCTATTTAATACTATTCTCTTGTAAAAAAAAACTAGTTATTTATTTTCAGATTATAATTTATTAAACGTTAACCAGATAGAAACAAACGGAATATATTACCAAAAAAAAGGGAATATATCGTATAAGGAATGGACATTAATGGGTGAGAGATGCTGCTCTAGATTACGTACGGGCAACAAACAAAAGTGGTGAGATGCTCTATATATTATTTTATTCTAATTTTAATGGGTGAGATGCTCTAGATTACGTACGGACATTAATGGGTAAGATGCTCTATATTATTTTATTTTATTTATTGAAGACACAGAAGGAATGTTATAAAATAATAGATACGGGTAAAAACGACTAAAAAGATGAAACGCTATACGATATAAGCTCAAACGCACTTTGAAGTAGTGTTTTAAAAAACACTATAAGCTACCTTTTTTATAAGCAATGTTAGTGGGGGTGGGGGAATGTTAGTTTCCGGGAGTTGAACCCGGGACCTCCTTCTTGCACTCATTTGGTGCACTACTTCGGTATACCTTAGCTCGTCAACTGAGCTACCTACTTGGGATTTGACTTAAAAATGCTACCTGCTACTGCTTGCCAAACACGTCTAAATTTCTTCATCCGCTACCCGCTAGTCAAATCCGCTATAAGCTAGCAGATCTGACTTGCCAAACAGAGTCTTAATCTTCTTCTTCCTCTAGCCTCGATCTTTCACCATTTTTATTTTTGGTAAAATACCATCCAGAGTCCCTTAAGTTTTCGAGGTAACGAATAAGTCCCTTAACTTTTAAAATCATTGCGCTGTTATCCTTTTTTATTTTATTTTCTGTTTATCCCCGTTAAAAAAAAAAACTTAAGTAGCTGACGATGTTGACGTGGCTTATATTTTATTTAAAATTTGATTTTTTATTAATTGTTTGGCTATGTGGCAGCACACATCATTTATAACTTAATTTTATTAAAAAAATAAATGGAAATTGTTTGTCCTCTCAAATGAGCATCATCGTCACGTCTTCAACCCCCAAATCACCAAACACAGCAGCATCTTCTTCCCAAACCAAACCACCATCATCTCTTTCGCACCTTCATCATCCATCCCCAAATACTCGTCTTTATCTCCGTTTCAGTTCTCTCCCTCACCACTATCATTTATGTTTCGATTCTTTCCCTCACCACCGTACCACACCCATACCCGCGTCATTCTAAGCAACATTAAAACCAGTTCGTCTTCTTCACTAAATGTTGACAAGTGCAGAAACGAACTGAGAGATGAACCAAAAAATTTGTTGAAGTCTTCTCTAGTTCATCTTCATCTTTGTTGAAATCTTAGAAATGCAAGATGAATTCAGCATTTGGTAAAGTAAAGTGTTTATTCATTCCAGTGAAAAGAAAAATAGGGTGACTTTATATGGTACACCAGATGCTACAATAAGGGACCTGCAGTAGCAGGTAATACTAACTAGGGAACCTGCTGTAGCAGGTGACAGAAATAGTATTCAGGATAACAACACAATAACAAAAGTTACAGGTTATATACATATACTCATACATCCCCCCGCAAGCTCAAGGAGGGTGTGAAGCCAATGGAGGAGCAACTACTTGGAGCTTGGACTTGAGGAAAGCGAATCTTGAGGAGGACAGTGGCTTGGTGAAAACATCAGCCCACTGCTCAGTACCAGGGACATGAAAGATGTTCAGCTGCTTGGATAGGACCTTGTCACGGACAAAGAAGAGGTCTAGCTCCATATGTTTAGTCCTAGCATGAAGGACTGGGTTGTGAGCAAGTGCTACAGCACTTTGATTGTCACAAAGGATCTGTGGTACAGTATGTCTGATACCCAATTCAGTGAGGAGAGACTAAATCCATGTAAGTTCAGCAGCAGTGAAAGCAAGACTTCTGTATTCTGCTTCTGCACTTGACCTTGCAACAACAGTTTGTTTCTTAGCCCACCGTGAGATAAGATTGGGACCCAAATACACAGCTGCACCAGAAGTGGACTTCCTGTCATCTACATCTGAAGCCAATCTGCATCACACCATGCTCTTAACTGTAAAGGTTTAGATATATCTGCTGGTTGGAGAAACAAGCCAGGGAGACTCCAAAGGAGCAGACATAAACAGACATATTTAATTGGCTGCATAGCTGATGATCATTGCCTTGTTTGGACAGCTTGCAGCTAGAAACCATAGGGGATGAGATGCCATTAGCTTCAGCCATGTTTGTCTTGTTGAGAAGATCACGAATGTATTTGCCTTGAGTGAGTAAGATATTGCCATTTTCAAGAGTTTTAACCTCTATGCCAAGGAAATAATCCAATTTTCCAAGCTGCTTAAGTGAGAAAACGGAATCCATCTGATGAATGAGCTGTTTGATGACTGAGTTGGAGTTGCCAGTGAGTATAATGTCGTCGACATAGACAAATAGATAAATCACAGCTCCATTTTTCTTGTAAACAAACAAAGAAGGGTCACATCTACTGTTAGTGAACCCTAGAAGTAAGAGAGTAGACTTCAGCTTATCAAACCAAGGACGAGGAGCCTATTTTAAGCCATAAATTGGGTTGTGCGGTTTGTAAACTAGGGATCTATTAGCAGCTTCAAATCCTGGAGGCCGAGACATATACACTTCTTCTGTGAGGATGCCATTTAAGAAGGCATTGTTGACATCAATTTGGTGAAGATCCCACTTCTAGCTAAGAGCAAGTGTGAGAATGGTGCGAATAGTGACAGGTTTTATGACAGGGGAAAATGTTTCATTGAAATCTTGGCCTTGTTGTTGATGAAAACCTTTAGCAACCAACCTTGCTTTATACTTGTTGAGTGAACCATTAGCATTTTCCTTCACCCTAAAGACCCATTTGCAGCCAATTACATTCTTGTCAGGAGGAGGTGCAACTAGGGACCAAGTTTTGTTTCTTATTAGAGCTGTACATTCATCTGCCATGGCAGATTTCCAAGCAGGTTGCTACAAGGCAGTTTTGACACTTTTAGGTTCAATGTGTGTAAGAAGGAGAGTAAGATGCAGTTTAGGTTTGACAATGCCATTTTTGGCTCTAGTTTGCATAGGATGAGTGTTTTGAGGGTGGATGGGAGGTGAGGATGACTGTTCAATAGTTGTATTGGCTGTGGCCATTGAGTGGGGGTGAGGAGTGGTTTCTGAGGTAGTAGGAGCAGGAGATATGGGAGGAGTTGGAGTTGTGGCAGAACTGGTGATGCTGGCAGTGGGTGCTGCAGGTGAAGTGTTTGGTGTTTGTTGAGGTGAGATGGGTGAGTGGTTAATGGTTGAAGGAGAATTAATCTCTGGTGGTGAGGGAATTGCTGTTGAGGGAGAGTTTTGTAAGTTCTGAGATGTGGGTGGTATGATAGGAATGTTGGCAGTAGGGTGGGTGGTGTTCTGTGATGACAGTGAATAGCTAGGAGTAGCAGGTTCAAACAGTTGTTTGTATGGGAATTTTTGCTCATTGAACACAACATCCTTAGATACATAGATACGGCCATTGAGGGATAGGCATTTGTATCCTTTGTGAGAAGAGGAATAGCCTAAAAAGACACATTCATGGGACCTGAAATCAAACTTGAGAGCATTATATGGTCTAAAGGCAAGGAAAGCAGCTGCAACCAAAGGCTCTAAGAGAAGAATAATCAGGCCATTGACCATACAGCACTTGAAATGGGATGCCACCAGGTAGAGATGTTGTTGGCAACTTGTTAATGTGGCGTACAACAGTGGCAAAAGCATGATCCCAAAAACTAAGAGGTAGTCTAGCTTGAAAGAGAAGAGTGAGACCAAGTTCAACAACATGTCTATGTTTTCTCTCCACAACACCATTTTGGTGGTGTGTGTGAGGAAAAATCAGCCTATGGAGAACACCAAGATCAGCAAGATATTTGGAGAGAGGGCGAAATTCACCTCCCCAATCAGTTTGAATAGATTTTAACTTGGTGTTAAATTGAAGTTCAGCCATTGCCTTGAACTGTTTGAAGATAGTGAATGTTTCAGATTTGTTTTTAAGTAGATAAAACCAAGTGAAACGTGGTGAGCATCTACAAAGGTGAGATAGTAGTAAAACCCCGTGGAGGATGCCATTGGTGAAGGCCCCCAAACACTACAAGAATTACTTGATTTACTGGCAGTTCGTTTCCGGCGGAATTAATCCGCCTGTACTGTTCCGGCGGATATTAAGTAGTTAGTGGCGACATTTTTCCCACGAAAGCGTTCCGGCGGAATATGGGGAGTTTCCGGCGTAATATTCCGTCGCAACGGTGTTTCAGAAAAACGAAAATACAAACCGACGGTAAAGGATATTACCGGCGGTTTTTTTGGAGGAGAGGGAAATTCAAATTTTGACAATTCCGCCGGAACATTTGAAAAAACCGCCGGAAATAATGGACTAAATAAACCGCCGGAACTGTGAAATTACCGGCGGTTTTTGAGAGGAGAGGGAAATTCGAAATTTAAACTTTCCGCCGGAAATTTTAACAAAACTGCCGCAAATGAAGGACCAAATAAACTGCCGGAACTGTGCAATTACCGGCGGTTTTGTGGAGATGAGGGAAATTCGAAAATTTGAGTGAAACCGCCGGAAACTGTTACAAAACCGCCGGAAATATATAGCCGTTGGTCGAATCCGCCGGAAATGGCAATTTGCGCCGGTAATGGTTATCCGTTGGTGGGAACATATTCAAATTTCAAACCCGTTCCGCCGGTAATGGTTTTTGCGGCGGTTTTTGTAAATAGCCGTTGGTAAATTCCGAATATATAAATAGGCTAACTCGATTTCCCACTCTTCATCTTCCCCATTCATTCATCTTCCCCATTCCAAATTTCTTCAACTCCATTCCCTCATCTTTCATCTTCTCCATTTATTCATCTTCCCCTATTCCGAATTTCATCATTTCATTCACTCATCATTCATATTCCCCTATTCCGAATTTCTTCATTTTATTCACTCATCTTTCATTCACCCATTCTATTTCATACACTTATTAACTCTCATATTCCGGCGGTTTTTCACGGTATGTTTTTAAACAAATATTAGTTATAAGTTTTATTTTATATTAATATCATATATGTACTTAATTTAACATTACTAACTTTATTTGTTTAGGATTCGGTTGGAGGAGCTTGAAGATATTTTTGTTGGAGGGACTTTGGTTGGAGGGACACTTAGAATATAATTTGGATCAATCAGAGACTCATCTTCAGTTCTGGTTAGTTATTAAGTTGTTTGTTATTAGATATTGTAGTGACATGTTAATAATATATATGTTTGGATAGTAAAAAGTTACGTTTATTTAGTAAAACATGTTAATAAATAGATATTGTAATGAAATATATGTTTAGATAGTGATAAATTAAGTTTATTTAGTAAAACATGTTAAAAAAATTATGTTTATTTAATAAAACATGCTAAAAATAATATTTATTTTTTACATATATATTGTACTAAGATACATGTTAATATTTATGTTGTAATTTTATATGAGTGCATTTATTATACAAGATAAAAAATATATCACATTATAAAAAATATTTGTTATTAGATATAAAAAAATATGTTGGTTATTAATGTTTTACATATATATTGTAGTAGTACATAGATCCCCAAAAAATGGATCGTAGTTGGATGTACGATCGAATGTTTCCTGGAAGAGCTGGTTTAAAGCGACGTTTTGTATTGGGAGTCGAAGAGTTTGTTTTTTTTGCTAAGAGTCGAGAAGAATTTGGGCGACAAGGCGGAATTCGATGTCCGTGCTCGAACTGTAGATTTCGTTTTATAAAAAATGAAGAAGAAGTGAAACTTGATTTGTACAATAATGGGTTTAGGCCAAATTATTGGATATGGAGTCGTCACGGCGAAGTAGCACCTGGGGTACCTGCAGCTCCGGCGGTTAATGTTCATGCAGTTAATGTTTCGGTTGAAGTAGAAGCTCCCACATCAAGTAGCCATCAATCGTCTACGAGATACCAACCATTTGACGTTGTTCAGGGAATGATATCTGATGCTGTCGGAGTAAATTTAGATTTTGAGGAACCGGAATACGATCCTGATGCTGTCGGAGTAAATTTAGAAAGGCAAGATGAATTCAGCATTTGGTAAAGTAAAGTGTTTATTCATTCCACAATAGGGTGACTTTATATGGTACACCAGATGCTACAATAGGGGACCTGCAGTAGCAGGTAATACAAACTAGGGAACCTGCTGTAGCAGGTGACAGAAATTGTATTCAGGATAACAACACAATAACAAAAGTTACAGCTTATATACATATACTCATACAATCTTCTTCAAAGTTTGAGATCTAAAAACGAACATTGAAACCAGTTCGTCTTCTTCAATAAATGTTGCTGTTCATCTTCTTCAATGTGCAGAAATGAATCATAAATGAAACGAAACAGATCTAAAAGAGCAAAGACGAAATGGAGCAGATCTGGAATTCGTTTTTAAGTAGATCTAAAAATCAACTACGAAAAGTTTGGGTTTTTTCCTTTAGTGTTAAAAGCTCTAATGAAATTAAGGTTTTGAGATAATAGCCCTTCCGGCGAGCCCAGATTCCGTGGAGGATTGTGTAAGGTACCCAAAAATGGGTAAACCTTCAAAACACAGTAAGCTTAAAATAAAATGCCTCCTTTAAGAAGAAAATAAAAAAACTCTTAACATTCTTTTTTTATTGATGGATTTGTCTTTTATATTCATGGTATATATAGCACTTCAAATACATAATGTGCCAATGGGGATAAGGAATCCAATGACTAACTAAAAGGCAAAATAGTAAAGTGGGAAATGATAACTCATATGTCTCTACAACTTTCTAGATATTTCTTCTTGGGTCCATAGGTAATATTTGGGCTTTAATTACTTTCTCTTGGATCATAACAGAGTGGGACAGTTGGGTGGTCCGAGAGAAGAGCGTGGAGGAGAGGGAGGGTTCAGTGGAGGAGGAGAAGAGAATTGGGGAAGATAATGATGTGGCTTTTTTTAATTTGAATAAGTAATTAATTTTTAACTAAAAATAATGAGTCAACCAAAAGAATTGCCACAAAAGCATAAAAAAAGTCACATAAAGCCACATCAAACACGGTTTAACGGTGTTAGTGTTGAAACGTTAAATGGGAAAACGGTGCAACATTTTTTTAAAGTTAATGGATCTATTCGTTACCTCGAAAACTTAAGAGACCTAAACGAAAAAAGAAAATAAGTTAAGGGACCCCGGATGATATTTTGTCTTTATTTTTTCATTTTCCTCATTTGTTAATGTCCATCTCACTCACTCACTCATCTTCTCCGGCCTTTCTCGACCACAACCCGCCTAACCCACGTATCATTGACAAATATTAATATCGTGTTGTTTTATATATCAGTGCAGTTATCCCGTGTTTTTTTATATCAGTGTAGTTATCTCGTAGTTTCAATTGATTGTTTTAGTTGATTAGTAGATTATAGTAGATAGTAAAAAAGAAATAGTAGATTATCAATAAGAAATATTTGTTTTAAATATTAATCAGTAGTTTAAATGGACATTAAATCTTTTTGTTTTTTAGATAGTAGGTTTATAGTAGTCTTCAAAAAATTTAATTATCAATGACAAATATTAATCCTGTGTTTTTTTATATATCAGTGCAGTTATCCCGTGTTTTTTTTATATATCATTGTAGTTATCTCATAGTTTTAATTGATTATTTTAGTTGATTAGTAGATTATAGTAGATAGTAAAAGATAGATAGTAGATTATCAATAAGAGGTGATAGTAGATTATCAATAAGAGTGTAAACAGATTTCGGAGAGAAAAATTAAAATTTTAAGGTGATAACCTTTTCTAAAAAAGTGATAGTTTTTTTTAGTGTGACGCATTTGGTAATTTTAGTAGAATATTGTTTGTATAAATTTAGAAGTTTAGTTAAAATAAAAAAACTAAAGTGAGGTGATAAGAGAAAGAGAAGAATTGTTTATGGGAAAAGTAAAAGTAAAGTAAAAAGAAAAAAGCAAGAAAGAGAGTGTAAGAGAAAAGTGAAAAGGTGGAAAGAGGGTGTAAGAAGAAAGAGAAAAAAATGAAGAAAGAGAGTGTAAGAAGAAAAAGAAAAAAAAGAAAGGGTAATGACATTTTTACCCTTAAATTAGATATGTGTCTTGTTAATAAGAGATCCAAATTAGTAATTTCATAAGAGGTTTGTTTTATAAATAGATATAGTATTTTACCCGTGCATACGCACGGGTGATACTGTATGGTCGGTGTATTGTCATGAAGTCATAATAGTAATTTGGAAGATAATCATAAGTTGTGAACAATGTCCAAAATGTATGATTTGAAATTCAAAGTGGACAGATATAGGTATTATGTCATATAAGACACAAATGAAAATTATATTGAGTCGAAGAAATTAAAGGAGATTGACAATCAGAATTACATTGATCCATAATAATGTATTTAGACATTAGAGGTAAAATATGCATCCCTGTTGACACTCCCATTTGCATCCTCGTTGGCCCTCCCGTTGGCACTCCCGTTGACGCTCTCGTTACCTCTCTGGTTGCCACTCCCGTTGCAGCTACCATTGCCAGTCTCTCGTTGTCGCTCCCGTTGCCACATGTTAATTCATATTTTTCTATATGATTTAATATTAATTAAATCATATTCGTTTAATTATAAGTAAGTTATTTTGTAAAGTTTGGTAGTGGCTAAAGTTGTATTTATATAATAATTCTTAGTGGTTAAATTGATTGATTTGAATAGTTTTAATAGAGAGATTATAGTAAATAATAAACTTTAGATGGAGTAAAAATGAAGCAAAAAGAAAATAAGATTTTTTAAAATATGCACACACGTTGGCGCTCTCCTTGTCTCTCTCGTTCCCACTCCTGTTCCTGTTGTCGCTCTCGTTGTCGATTCCATTGCCAGTCTCGCATTGCCGCTCTCGTTGTGTTGCAAATTTTGTCTTTTAGCGGTGAATTTACTAAAATAGTTGTGTTGCAAAAAGTTAAAACAAAGTCACTATCTTCTTATAATATTAATAATGGAGTAAAAGGTAAAATATGCAGCCCTGTCGCTCTTGTTGGTACTGTCGTTGGCGCTCTCGTTCGCTTTCTTGTTGGCACTCCCGTTGGCACTCTCGTTGCCGCTCTCGTTGCCAATCTCTCGTTGCCGCTCCCGTTGCCACATGTTTCTCCTTTTTTTCTATATGATTTAATATTACAATTGTTAGTGGTTAAATTGATTTTATTTATTACATGAAAAATTTGATTGATTTTAGTAGTTTTAATAGAGATTATAATAAATAGTAAATTTTAAATTATTTAATTATTGAGTGTAATATTAATTTAATAATTTCTTTTTTTAGAATTGGTAGTAGTTAAATTGATTAATTTTAGTAGTTTGAGTAAATTATAGAACTAGTTAAAAAACATTATGTTTTTAGTAAAAAAATCGACAAAAAAGTGATTATTTTATGGAAAGAAAAACTGAAAAAAAAATTGTTTTTAAAATTCTGCTGTTTTTTGTCCTTTTGCTGCGTCTGTTGCAGTTTCAATCAGTTTTTTATCCCTCACTTTGTTTTCCCTCTATCAATGCCACTCCCGTTGCCTCTCTCGTTGGCGCTTTCGTTGCCACTCCCATTGGAGCTCTCGTTGGCACTTCCGTTGGCACTCCCGTTGGTATTTTACTCATTTTTAGTAATATTAAAATAGTTATTTGTTAATTTTTGGTAGTGGTTAAATTGATTGATTTTAACAAAAATAGTTAAATTGATTAGTTTTAGTAGTTATTTTGTAATTTTTGTACGGGTTAAATTTTTTTACAATTCTTTTTTTCACAATTGATAGTGGCAAATTGATTTATAGTGACTAATGGTTTTATTAATTTTAGTAGTTTGAGTAGATTATAAATATAGTGAATAATTGATTTATAGTGACTAATTGTTTTTATAAAAATATTTACAAACGGTTTTTAATTATGTTTTTTAAAAACAGTGAATAAAAAAAATTAAAAAATTTCATTTCTTTTAAAAAAAATATAAAAATTTCATTTCTTTTAAAAAAAAATTAAAAAATTTCATTTCTTTTAAAATCAGTTTTTTTAAAAATCAGTTTTTTAAAAAAAATAATAAAAAAATTGCAATGGTACTGTAGCGTACTGTAGCGCATCAGAACAGGAACTGTAGCGCGTTAGAATTGGGACTGTAGCGTACTGTTGCGGAACTGTAGCGTTTTGTCTTTATGTGGTGAATTGCTTATTTTGCCCGTAAATTGTGACAAATGTCAAAATTTAGTGATGTCTAAAAATATAAATGTGCTGGCATGTTTTTATTAGATTCAAAGTAGATACATTAAATTAGATAGATATGGTTTGTGAAAAGATGTCTCGTGTGTTGAGTAATAGTTAAAGTTGTTATTGCCACTTATCTTTGTTGTTTGTACTTCATACAGTCAGTCACCTATTTATCACTTGCTTGATAAATTTATCTATATGTCAGCTTTTTTTCTTTTTAATTAAAAAATCTTTTTCAATATACCAAATGCACCAAATGTACCATACTGCATAGGATCCAAGTCTGTATGCTTTCTGTTTCTGTAGTTATGGATGGAAAGTAACAGATATTTGTTGGTGATAAAAACGTGAAAGAGAGAAGAAAAGGAAGTGGCGGCGCTAAAGGACAAGAGGAATGAATAGGGCAATATAATATTAGGTAAAAGCTGCACTGAATTTCATAAAAGTAGGTTACTAAATTACATGCTACTGACGTCTATATTTATATACAATAAAACAGGCCCAGACCCATAATTTCGACTAGCCCATTCGACTGGCCCATTTCGACTAGGTTTCTAACTACACCTACTATAATTACAAGCAATAGAATTACAAGGCATATCTCAATATTCCCTCCTAATTCACATTGCTGAGCGACATCATCCCAAGCATTGTTCTCAGTTCTTCGAATCTTCCCTTTTGCAATGGCTTGGTCATTGCATCAGTTATCTGAAGCTCCGAACAGCAATATTCCAGATTCAGCTTCTCATTGTTGACTTGATCACGCAGGAAGTGATATCTGGTTTCTATGTGCTTCGACCTACCATGTGCAACAGGATTCTTGGCGAGATCTATCGCAGACTTGTTGTCGATCAACAACTTCATTGCTTCGACCCTGTGCACTCCAATTTCGACCAGTAGCATGCTCAGCCATGATGCTTGACATGCTGCAAAGGAAGCAGCTACATACTCTGCTTCACAGGAGGACAACGCAACTATACTTTGCTTCTTCGAGCACCAAGAGATGGGTGTCGATCCATACATAAAGACATACCCACTTGTGCTTTTTCGATCACTCCTGTCTCCACTCCAGTCGGAGTCAGTGTAGCCAAACACTTCATTACCATTCTTCGACACACTCTTGCTAGGGAACAGAATACCATAACTTTGTGTTCCCTTTACATACCTTAGTACTCTTTTTGCAGCTACCATATGAGAGCTTTTCGGCTTCTCCATGAATCTGCTGATCATTCCGACACTAAACATAATGTCAGGTCGAGTGTTGCACAAGTACCTCAGGGAGCCCACAATCTGTTTGAACAAGGTGGCATCTACTACAATCCCTTCGTCGTCTTTCGACAGCTTGCTGCTAGTGTCTGATGGTGTCGAAACTTCCTTGCAGTTGCTCATGTCGAATCTTTTCAGGATATCAGCTGCATACTTCGACTGGTGCAGGAGTATACCCTTACTTGTTTTGGTAAACTCCATCCCCAAGAAATATGATAGATGTCCCAGATCACTCATTTCAAATTCTGACATCATCACTTTCTTGAAGGCTTCGACTTCGACTTCATTGCTGCCAGTTACAAGTAGATCATCTACGTACAGGCACAACAACAACTGAGTCGAAGTTCCATTCTTCTTCACATATACTCCATGTTCATTAGTGCATCTAATGAACTTCTGAGCCAGGAGAAATCCATCAATTCTCTTGTTCGACGCTCTTGGAGCTTGCTTGAGCCCATACAGGGCCTTCTCCAGCTTATAGACTTTGTCTTCTTTACCCTTCGACTCAAAACCAGGTGGTTGACAAACATAGACTTCCTCCTCCAGAGGTCCATTCAGAAATGCTGACTTTACATCTAGTTGATGTAGGGGCCAGCCTCTATGACTTGCCAATGCTACTACCAATCTTATGGTTTCGATTCTGGCTACTGGGGCAAAGACCTCATTGAAATCCAAACCAGGTTTCTGCAAGAACCCTTTGGCTACTAGCCTGGCCTTGTACTTGGCCACTTCTCCATTGGGCTTGACTTTGGTCTTGAAGACCCACTTCACCCCTATGGCTTTCTTTTCTTTTGGAAGTTCGACTAGCTTCCAAGTATCATTCTTCTCGGTTGATTTCAACTCGTCAACCATTGCTTCCTTCCACTGCTTGTGACTAAGGGCTTGCTCCAGACTCACTGGTTCTGCTTCTGCCATTAGTGCAAAGTGTGTCAGGTCTCCCTCTGCTGTAATAGCAGAATCTGGGTAAGTGTCGAATCCTTCTAGTCTTACTGATCTCTGCCTTCCCCTTTGAGACCTCCTTAAAGGTTCGACAGCAATGGGTTCTTCTGGCTCTTCAGTTTCGACCTCTTCATTCTGATTATCTCGATCAGAGACTTCGTCGAAGTCCATCATTGTAGTTTTCTCACAGCCTTCTTCCCAGTTCCAATGTTTCGACTCATCTACTACGACATCTCTGCTTTTCACTATTTTCTTCTGCACAGGATCATACAGTTTGTATGCTCCTGTCGAATGATAGCCAACAAGGATCATCTGTTGTGCTCTATCATCCAGCTTGCTTCTTAGTTGCTCAGGGACATGTCTATAGCATACTGAGCCAATTATTCTGAGATGCTTGACACTTGGCTTTCTTCCTAGCCAAGCTTCTTCAGGTGTCTTTCCAGTCAATCTCTTTGTGGGACATTTGTTCAGAATGTACACTGCTGTGGCTACAAGTTCTCCCCATAAACTATGAGGTAGCTTCTTCTCCTTCAACATACTTCTTACCATGTTGAGGATGGTCCTGTTTTTCCTCTCAGCAGTACCATTATGCTGAGGCGTGTAAGGTGCAGTGACTTCATGCACAATTCCTTCTTTCTCACAGAATTCGACAAATCCATGAGAATTGTACTCACCACCTCCATCGCTTCTAAGGGTTTTGACTTCACACTCACTCTGCTTTTCAATCATTACCTTAAACTTCTTGAATATTTCTAGTACTTCACTCTTCCTTTTGATCAAATACACCCAGGATATTCTAGTGTATTCGTCAATGAAGGTGACAAAGTACTTATTCCCTCCTAAGGAACATACTTCGAAAGGACCACAGACATCAGAAAATATCACCTCTAGCTTCTTCTCTGCTCTGCTAGGTACTTCTGATTTAAACGAGTTTCTTGGTTGCTTCGACTTGCAACAACTCTCGCAAACTTCGACAGGTACTTTTACTGCAGGCAACCCATGAACCATCTTCTTTTCATGTAGTTGACTCAAGCTCTTGAAGTTGAGGTGGCCAAATCTTCTGTGCCACTTCCAGTGCTCCTCTTTGACAGTACTCTTGAGGCAATGTTCTTCGACTACTTGCAATTTGATCTTGAAGGTTCTGTTACTCTGCATTAACACCTTCAGGATCAACTTCTTGGTCGAATCAAACAAGCTGAGACTGTTATCACCCATTTCGACGGTGAATTTCTTCTCGATCATCTGCCCAATACTTAGCAGATTGCTCTTTATAGCCGGTACATAAAATACCCCTTGGATGTAGCACCACTTACCATCTTTCGACAGGAACTTTATGGTACCTACTCCTTCAGCAGTAACTCTACTGTTATCTGCAAACCTTATCTTTTTGCTTATCAGCTCCAGTTCGACAAACCACTCCTTGTGACAACACATGTGATTTGAGCATCCTGTGTCGAGATACCATTCGACAGACTTCTCTTCAGTCGAATTTGTATCAGCCTTCAACAACAGTAATTCTGGGTCAGTAGCTGTCATGAATGACAATTCTTCATCATCATTGCTGGCAATGTTGGAGGCATTACCAGTGTTTCCACTGCCCTGCCACACACACATTGCACAAGTATTTTGAGCATCGCAGGTGAATCCACTTATACAAGTGTTCCCACTATTTTGCTCGCTACTTTCAGCAATTCCTTCATCGAGTCGAATCTCATCTTCGACAGCCATCAGCATTAACTCCTCTGAGTCAGAGTCAGAGTCACCATCATTAGCAAACTTGGCTTCTGCATCTTTATCCCTAGGAACTTTCTTGTTTTTACACTTGTTCCTATAATGCCCAAATTGCTGACAGTTATAACACTGAACTTTCGACAGGTCTCCCTTCTTCTTGTCGAAAGATCCTTGTTCTTTCTTCTTACTGCTTGATCCCTTTTCTCTACCCTTCTCCTTGTTGCCTGCCTTCCAATTTCTCTTAGAGGAGTATGAAAGCAAGGCTTGTTCAGTTTCTTTCTCTGAACTTCTCTGCCTTATTCTCAATTCATGAGCCTCTAAGGAACCCTGAAGTTCATCTAACTTCAATGTATCTAGGTCCTTGGATTCTTCGATAGCAGTAACAACGTAGTCGAATTCCAAGGTTAAGGATCTGAGCACCTTTTCGACTTTATTTACTTCAGTCACAGTTTCACCATTACCTTTCATTTGATTAGTTAATGCTACTAACCTCGTAATGAATTCTCCAATCGATTCTCCATCTGTCATCTTCAAGCCCTCGTACTGCTTCCTGAGCGACTGTAGACGTATCTTCTTCAGCCTATCTGCTCCTCCATACGAGTTCTTTAGGATGTCCCAAGCTGCCTTTGCTGAATCACAGTCGATGATCAGGTTCAGGATGTTGGAATCAACGCATTGGTGAATCAAAAACAGCCCTTTTCCATCTTTCTTCCTCAGCGAATGGTGGTTGTTCCTCACCGCTTCAGTGGCGTTTGCTGCCAAGGGTGGAACACCATCATTCACGACATCAAGAACATCTTGATATCGGAACAGCACATTCATCTGCGCACACCAACGTTCATAATCCTTTCCGTCGAAGATTGGGAGGTTCCCGGAATACCTCCACCAGAGTTGTCTCGCGCTGCCATGAATCTTGATAGATTTTGTAAGGATCTAACAAGCTCTGATACCAGTTTGTTGGTGATAAAAACGTGAAAAAGAGAAGAAAAGGAAGTGGCGGCGCTAAAGGACAAGAGGAATGAATAGGGCAATATAATATTAGGTAAAAGCTGCACTGAATTTCATAAAAGTAGGTTACTAAATTACATGCTACTGACGTCTATATTTATATACAATAAAACAGGCCCAGGCCCATAATTTCGACTAGCCCATTCGACTGGCCCATTTCGACTAGGTTTCTAACTACACCTACTATAATTACAAGCAATAGAATTACAAGACATATCTCAATAATATTTACGATTTAATTATGCTTTTTCTTTGTGCTTTGGTTATACTTATAGTCAGTGGCGGATGCATGTTGTTACCACTGGGGGCAATTGACCCCACCAATTAAAATTTGTTTATAAGAACATGCTTAATAAATATATATTTTGCCCCCATGGAAAATTATGCAACGCCCCAGTACACAAAAATAAGATGCAGAGAGGAACATTGTTAGTTGGAGCGTCCTTCCTTTTTTTCTGTCGTGTAAAAAGACTTGAGTATGCGACAAAAATGAGATCAAAAGTAAAACATGCATGGATACTGGATAGCTTTGTTCTGCAATGCAACATAGCATTTTTTTTTTGACAAATGCAACATAGCATTAGTTAGTGCTTATTTTTATAATATACAGCTTCACACCCTATTTTTATAATCGGGTTAGAGACAAAATGGTTTTGAAATGCAGCGTTTGATTTACTTAGAAAAAACTACTTTGTTGTTATTTGTCGCATAAACTTTGAAATAACACTCATGCTTAGTTACTATTTATAAACGACAATTGTATAATTTAATAACATGAACATAATTAATTATATAAAACTGTTAAATAGATTGTGAAATTATAATAAATTTGAACTTTAATTTTATTTTTTTAGATTTTTTTTTTGTAAACCCGGAAATCCACCGCACGGACAGCAGTGACTAATCCCTCGCTCAATATTGTAGGTGCCTCGAGGGGCAGGACAGCTGGCCCAGAGTTTTAACGCTGCACCATACCCAAGGCAAGGATCAAACCCCTGACCCTTAGTTAAGGGAGGATCAGCTCCAACCGCTGATCCCCACGCTCTGGGTTCAAGATACTGTGTGAATTTTTAAATAATTTTTTAAAATATGTAATTGATGTGTTATGTCTTCTTTTGCATTTTTACCAAGTTGCGCAATATAATTATTGATTCACTAGTATCATCATTGACTCGAAAGAGACGGAGTCACGCAATTTATAGTGACCCATTCGACCACAATCAACTTAGCATTATCTGGTTGTTCGACCATCGCCTTTTTTTGCCCCTACTAACTTGGGATTCTGGATCCGCCAACATTTTTCAAAGCATAAACATACAACATATGAAAAGATTTTAAAACATGGATATCTCACACACATATAGGGAGCTGATATCATACTCCCACTTAGTACTAGGACTAAAAGCCCAACTTTCATATTTACAGACAATCAATACTAACATGATAGTAGTAATTTACATTTAATCATTAATTAAAGAAAACAAATTAACATACTTATTCTCTCTCGGGTTCATCTATAACAATATATAAAGGGAACTCCCAAAATAACTACTTTTTTGGTGTCTCACTTTCATAAATCCAATTTTATCCTTGCCAATACAAACACTGCCACGCATAGAATTACTCACATGCCCCCACCGCTCCTTTTGCTTTTCTTTTTTTTAGTGTTTTGTTTCGTGCAAACTGCAATTCCTTTAATTGTAAGAAACGATTGAAGATACCATCATAATATAGGAAATATATAGATGTGTTATCTTATTAATTCATATGCAGAAAATCCTATCAACCGGAATGCTTGAAGGCTGAAGCAGAAGAATCGAGGTTTGCGAGAAAATACAAACATCTGTTGTGAAAATTGGTTTACATGAACTATTTGGGTGGTTTAGTTGAGAGTAGGAGATTACAAATTAAGAAGGATGAGTCTCTCAAACATAACATGTCAAACATAACACACGATATTGTTTACGCAGTTCGGCCAAAGATTGCCTACGTCTGCGACTACAGAATAGCTGTAGTTCCGTTTTATTGATAATGTTTCGATGATTTGAATACAAAGTACAAGAGAGTTTAAATAGCCTTCTCTAAGAAGACCTAACGGGCCTGGGCCAAAGCATAAGCATATAAATAAATCTACAACTACTATTTACAGCCTTATTTTATTCCTTATTCACATCCCCCCTCAAATTGATGCGGGTCATCAAGGAGCATCAATTTGCTGACAATAAACTGATGGCGTGGAGAAGGAACAGCTTTGGTCAAAATTTCTGCAACTTGAAATTGAGTATTGATATGAGGGATGGATATAACGTGACTATCGTAGGCTTCACGAATTGCATGACAATCAACTTCGATATGCTTTGTACGCTCATGAAAAACCGGATTTGCAACAATCTGAATGGCACTTGTATTGTCAGCATAGAGAGATGTCGGTTCGGTTTGAGGAAATCCAAGTTCACCTAAAAGACCACGAAGCTAAAGTATTTCGGAGCATGCCGTAGACATAGCACGATACTCCGATTCGGTTGAGGATTTAGAGACTCTCGCTTGCTTCTTACTTTTCCAAAAGATCAACGAAGAACCAAGAAACATGCACCAACTCGTGACAGAGCGGCGAGTGTCAGGACACCCAGCCCAATCAGCATCACTGTAGGCACTCAACGTAAGGGGTGTTCCATTAGGAAAGAATAAACCCCGTTGAGAGGTACCTTTCAAGTAGCGAATAATACGACGAACCGCTGCCAGGTGAAGATGACGAGGAGAATGCATGAACTGTCTTACTTGCTGAACAGCAAATGAAATATCTGGTCGAGTAATGGTCAAGTAGTTAAGACTACCCACGAGCTGTTGATACAATAACGGATCAGTCAAAAGTTCACCCTCGTCACGGTGGTATTTAACATTAACTTCAAGAGGAGTATTCACAGGATTAGCGGATTCGAGGCCAGCCATAGCAATAAGGTCGGTGGCATACTTATGCTGATGGAGAAATATGCCCTTAGAAGTAGAATGAACCTCGAGTCCAAGAAAATAATGTAACCGACCAAGATCTTTCATTTGAAATGAGGCTTGAAGCTTTTGTTTAACTTCTTGTATGGATGTTGCATCAGAACCGGTAATGATCATGTTATCAACATAAAGGAGTAGAACAATGCCCGTAGATGTGCGGTGAATGAACAAAGACGAATCATACTGACTTTGAGTAAGCACTGCATAGGAAAGGTACTAAAACACACCGATTCACAACAAAGGCAGCAACCACATTCACAATTACAATCTCCAAACAACAACATAAGAGGTATGGTTATGCATGAGATGCAACCCAAACTCCACGGGCACATGCATGTCGGATCCGTCACCATATACAATTAGGCCGTAGCCTCTGCTCACCATTTAAAATTAGGCCGAACCCTCTGCTCACCAATTATGCACATGGTTCATGAGATGCTATGGAAATGCACCACAACACACCACACAATTCATCAATTCACCATTTAATCAACTCACCATTTTATTCATATTCTCACCATTGTATTAATCAGCTCACCAATTAAAATTAGGCCGAAGCCTCTGCTCACCAATTACACCATAATACACTCACCAACTCAACTCACCACTCACACCAACACCAATTTCAATTAGGCCAATTTAGGATTTGACACAGCATAGGGAGAGTGAGTAAAAATTGCCATTTAGACACTTGAACACCTCAGCCCAGAAACACCAGTAAAATAATCCATTTTTGCATAAAACCAGAACATTTGGATAAACACTGAAATTAGCTTCGAAACGCATTTTGAACCGTCAAATTTGGATAACCGAGTCAAAAGTTATATTAAAAACAAGTTTGGAAAAATTTGGGCAACATCCTGATTTTTGGCGCCCAGCAAAAACTGGCGCAGGGCGCCTAGCGCCCAGACACTGGCGCAGGAAAACTGGCGCAGGGCGCTTAGCAAAAACTGGCGCAGGGCGCCTAGCAAAACTGGCGCAGGGCGCCTAGCAAAAACTGGCGCAGGGCGCCTCGCAAAAACTGGCGCAGGACGCCTAGCAAAACTGGCGCAGGAACACGGCGCCCATGCATAAGGCGCCTTGGCCAAACACGCAAGAAAACTCTTTTAACTTCGAAATTAATTTTGCACGAGCTAAATACTCAGAATATGGGAACCCAACAAAAATTTTGGCAAAATGAGACACGCCTCATCGGCGCCCATGGGCTAGGCGCCTAAGGCCAGGACAGACCACAACTCCTGTGACTCCACAAATTATTTTACACGAGCCATTTAGCTTGGACATGAAAACCCAGTATCAATTTTCGCAAAAAGAACAACAGAAAATTGGGGCCCTTGGCGCCCATGGCACAAGGCGCCTAGCGCCAAAACTGGCAGCACAGGGACACAGGCGCCCAGGAGGGCACCCAGCGCCTGGAGCAGCAACAGAACACTACAGTGACAGCCTAGCTCATGGCGCCCAGCAGAATTTCCAGCAACACACACACACACACACACACAGCTAGGCGCCTAAGGCTCCATCAATTTTTGAGTTCCTCTTAACATAACTACACCAAATTAAATCACCAACACTATCTATCAATACTAACACTAACCAACACATTTACCACCAAAATTCCTTCAGTCATAACATCAAACCCCTAGCATGCATATTGCGCATCAAATTCATTTCAACACCAATTAAACACATTTTTTGCACAATTCAATTTCAGCATAGCAACAACATTTTAATACACAATTCATTCAATAAAATCATTCTAAAACCTAACCCTAGACAATACTCATCACATAAGCTATTAAGGATAAAAAGAGGACCCCCTAACCTCTTAGAATTCGAACCACCAAGCAAAGCTCCAAGGAATTGCAAGACCCCTACAAGCCTTCTCTTCCTCCTTGAGTGATTCGCCCTTCTCCTCCTTCTCCTCCTCTCTTCGCGACCTCTCTTCTCACTTCTCCTCTTTTTTACGTTTTCTTTTTCTTTCTTTTGCAATTGAGTAAAATTGAAAACTAACTCACAAGACCCCTAAGTGAGTCGAATTCCATGACTAGGCAATGGGCCACAGGCCTAATTGTGGATCATGGGCCCCCAAGCACCACCTAATTCGTGACAACATCTCCTAAACAAATAAAATAAAATGAAATAAATTCTGAATTAGTTAATTGAATTAAATAAATATTGTAAGCCTTAAATAACTTAATTAAATAAATAATTAAATTATTTTGGGGCGTTACAATCCTCCCCCACTTAGAATATTTCGTCCTCGAAATTACCTGAATCAAACAACTCCGGATATGCTTCCCGCATCTTACTCTCCAGCTCCCAAGTCATACTCTCACCAGCAGCTCCTAGCCACACCACTTTCACCAAAGGAATTTCCTTCCCTCTCAGAGTCTTCACTTCTCTATCTTCAATTCGCACAGGCATAGTCTCCACAGTGAGATTATCCCGCACCTCTACTTCATCCATCTGAATCACATGAGACGGGTCCGGAACATACTTTCGAAGCTGTGACACGTGAAACACGTCATGCAAGTTCGAAAGATTAGGCGGCAAAGCCACCCTATAGGCAACACTTCCCACCCTCTCCGTAATCTGATACGGACCAATGAAACGGGGAGTTAACTTCTTTGATTTCAAGGCACGCCCAACACCCGTCACCGGAGTGACTCTCAGAAACACATGATCACCGGCCTGAAACTCTAAATCCTTCCTTCTCTTATCATGATAGCTCTTTTGTCGACTCTGGGACGCTTTCATCTTCTCCCGGATTAATTTTACCTTCTCGGTTGTTTCTCGCACAATCTCAGGCCCCAACACTGCACTCTCTCCAGATTCATACCAACATAACGGAGTCCTACATCTCCGACCATACAACGCCTCGAACGTTGCCATTCCAATACTAGAATGAAAACTGTTGTTATAGGTGAACTCAATCAATGGAAGATGAGAATCCCACGAACCTCCCTGCTCAATAACACATGCCCTCAACAAGTCCTCTAACGACTGAATAGTTCTCTCCGTCTGACCATCTGTCTGCGGATGATAAGCAGAGCTCAACCTCAACTTAGAACCCAAAGCTTCTTGCAAACTTTTCCAAAATTCAGAAGTGAATCTTGGATCTCTATCAGATACAATACTAAGCGGAACGCCATGCAACTTCACAATTGTCTTGATGTAGATCTCTGCTAACTTTGGAACTGGATAAGTAATATCAATTGGTAAGAAGTGGGCAGACTTCGTTAGCCTATCCACAACCACCCATATAGCATCAAATCCTCTCACGGTTCTAGGCAAACTAGTCACGAAGTCCATGGAAATGCTATCCCATTTCCATTCCGGAATCTCCAATGGTTGCATCATCCCTGCGGGCTTCTGATGCTCAATCTTAGACTTCTGACAAGTCAAACAAGAATACACAAACTGTGCCACATCCTTCTTCATACCAGGCCACCAGATCAACTTCTTCAAATCTTGGTACATTTTCGTAGCCCCTGAATGAATACTCAACTTGCTCCTATGGCTCTCCTCAAGAATCATTCTCTTCATCTCAGCATCATCGGGAATGCAGATCCTATCCCTGAATCTCAATACACCTTGGGAATCTAACTTGAAATCCCCATTCACAGCTTGATCCTGCGCAACTAACAAGTCCACCAACTTTACATCTGACTTTTGGGCTTCTCGAATACTAACCAAAAATTCGTTGCCAATCTTCAACATTCCCAATCTGACACTCTGCGGTGTCACTTCACAAACTAGACTCATATCCCGGAACTGCTCAATCAACTCTAATTCTTTCACCATCATAGCCGACATATGCAAGCTCTTCCGACTTAAAGCATCAGCCACGACATTAGCTTTGCCAGGATGATAGTTCAAGCCGAAATCATAATCCTTCAGCAATTCTAACCAACGTCTATGTCTCATATTCAGCTCCTTCTGATCGAACAAGTATCTCAAACTCTTAAGGTCACTAAACACCTCAAATCTAGTACCATACAGATAGTGCCTCCAAATTTTCAGCACAAACACAATTGCAGCTAGCTCCAAATCATGAGTAGGGTAGTTCTTCTCATGGGTCCTCGACTGTCTAGACGCATAAGCTACTACCTTACCCTCTTGCATTAACACACCTCCCAAACCCATCTTGGAAGCATCACAATATACTACAAACAGTTGATCCGGAACAGGCAAAGTCAAAACGGGCGATGTTGTCAACCTCTTCTTCAACTCATTGAAGCTCTCCTCACAGCGAGCATCCCACACAAATGCTTTTCCCTTACACGTCAATTGAGTCAACGGAAGGGCCAACTTCGAGAAACCTTCAATAAACCTCCTGTAATAACCAGCTAATCCCAAGAAACTCCTAATCTCTGTAACTGACTTTGGGCTCTCCCATTGCAACACAACATCAATCTTGGCTGGATCCACGGCTATACCATTACCAGAGATAATATGACCAAGGAAACCTACTTCATTCAGCCAGAACTCACACTTAGACAATTTTGCATACAATTTCTTTTCTTTCAACACTTCTAGCACTAACCTCAAATGTTCTGCGTGTTCTTCTTCCGTCTTGGAATACACCAGAATGTCGTCAATAAACACAACTACAAACCGATCCAAGTAACTATGGAAGGTACGATTCATGTACTCCATAAACACTCCCGGCGCGTTGGTAACACCAAACGGCATCACAGAATACTCATAGTGCCCATATCTCGTTCTGAAAGCGGTTTTCTGAATGTCTTCATCCTTTACCTTGATCTGGTGATAACCCGACCTCAAATCGATTTTGCTAAACACTTTAGCACCTACCAACTGGTCCATCAAATCATCAATTCTGGGGAGCGGATACCTGTTCTTTATTGTCACCTTGTTCAATTGCCTATAATCGACACAAAGTCTCATACTCCCATCCTTCTTTTTCACTAACAATACCGGAGCACCCCATGGTGACACACTTGGCCTTACAAATTTCTTCTCAAGTAGATCTTCTAATTGCTTTTTCAATTCAGACAACTCTGAGGCTGACATCCGGTACGGTGCCATAGATACAGGCCTAGTACCAGGAATAAGATCAATAGCAAACTCAACCTCCCTCTCTGGCGGAACACTTGGAATTTCATCCGGGAACACTTCAGGAAACTCACACACTACCTGTACCCCTTCAATGATCGCCTGATTCTCAGCAGACAATGACGCCATCAAAGCAAACAGATGAACTCCCTCTTTCATTACCTTATGCAATTGACCAGCAGGCAACAAAACGGATTCTTCTTCTTCGGGAGGAAGGAAACTCACAGATTTTCGGAAACAATTAATATGCACATTGTTAACTACTAACCAGTCCATACCAAGAATGACATCCAACCCTCCCAACGGCAAACAAATAAGGTCAACAACGAAATCTCTGCCGAAGATTGACAGAGGGCACTTAGCACACACAAGAGAGGTAGTTACTGAACCCTTAGCTGGAGTGTCAATAACCATCTCCCTCATCATAGAAGACAAAGCAAGGTCCAATTTCTTAGCACATAAAGCAGCAATAAATGAATGTGTGGCACCAGTATCAATAATAGCAATCAAAGGAATACCATTAATAAAACATGTACCTCTAATCTCATTAGTATCATCTGATCCTGCGAGAGCAAACACCTTTCCACTGGACTTCTCTTTCTTCGGCTTAGTACACTTGGTACTAATATGACCTACTTCCCCACAGTTGTAGCACACCACATCCCTTTTCTCACATTTGGCAGCTACATGACCTTCTTTACCGCACTTGAAACATTTATTATCTCATCAGTCAAAACTCTTATGGCCCGGCTTGCCACACCTGTAGCACACAACCTTCGCAGGGGCATCTCCCCCACTTGGTTTCTTATTATCAGCATACCTCTGCTTACCCTTACCAGCCGGAACCTCATATGGCTTACCCCGGTTCTGAAATTTACCCCTCTGATCTCTCATGACCTTGGAGTGAGCATTACTATCATCTTCGAATATCCTGCAACTGTCAATTAAATCAGCGAATACCCAAATCTTCTGGTACCCTATAGCTTTCTTTATATCAGCCCTCAGTCCATTCTCAAACTTAATACATTTTGAAAATTCAGAATCAGCATCAGCATAATGGGGGTAAAACTTAGCCAATTCGGTGAACTTGGCAGCATACTCTGTTACTGACATGCTTCCTTGCTTTAGCTCAAGGAATTCTATTTCTTTCTTACCTCTCACATCTTCTGGAAAATACTTCCGTAAGAACTCTCTACGGAAAACAGCCAAAGTTATCTCCTCATTAGCAGTTTCTAATCTCTGCCTAACCTCCATCCACCAATCATCAGCTTCTTCTGCCAGCGTATGGGTACCATACCCGACCTTCTGCGCATCATTACAATCCATGACCCGAAATATCCTTTCAATCTCTTTCAGCCATGCTAGAGCACCATCTGGATTATACTTGCCCTTAAAGACGGGTGGATTCTCCCTCTGAAACGTGGCTAAACTGCGAGTCCCAGCATTTTCAGCACCATTTTGCTGGTTCCCAACAGCCTGAGCCATAGCCTGCAAAGCAGCAGCAAGAGCAGCATTGTTTCTCCCAGCCATTTCAAATTATCACTGCAGCACAAACAAAAATTTAGAACTAATCTAACAATTCCTATTTGTCATAAGACACTATGACAGGACGACTTGGCCGGAAAGACCGAACTGCTCTGATACCACTAATGTAACACCCCTTTTCTAATAACCTTACTATTTAATAAAATCAGAGTTTCTTTTTTTTTTTGAAAACAATTTAAGCGAGTGCTACACTTACTCCATTAATTCAACAACTTTAATTTTCATAGTTCGACTAAAAGCCACAAGATACATAGCACCATGAAATACCGTTTAGTTCACATTCAACCAAATACAGTCACTACCGCAGCGGAATAATAATAAGTTTGAAAACGAAACCAATACATCACCAATGATGGTCTAACAGTATAAAGACAATAACACATAAGCATAAGACGCCCCCCCCCCTTGGTGCTACGTATCAGAGCATGACACTTCCTACCAGACGAAGGCATAAGGGTAACCTTCACTCGTTATTACCTGCACGTTGCCGACATAAGAAGCAACATAAAAGCAGTAGGGTGAGTCTCTTTTCATAATTAACTAGTAACATACCCGTGCATCCGCACGGGTTGATCGCGTTGTCTGGTATAGTTTGAATCAGATTGATTTCTAGAATTTAAATAATGTAAATCGAAGCTATGTTTGTAAGAGGTAGATAGATGAAGTTAAAGTAAGTTTTGTGGTTACGATAAATAAAATTTCTCTTTTATTTTGGTAATAATGATATTTAAAAAAAGTTTCTTCATACTGTTAATTTTTGTTAATTAATGACATATTAGTATTAAATTGAATAGTAATGATGTAAATGAAACAGTTCCATAGAAATTTCAATGTCTCAAACTTAAAATACAAAAGCAGATATTAATAGTTGTTTAATGCTTTAAAACACAGTTAAATAGTCTGAATATTACCTCGTGAAAATAAAGACAAATTTAAAGTAGATAAAAATAGTTTCAAATATAAAATATATAAATATTAAAATCTAAAAATGTAAAAGTATCATTTAGAAACAATATGTGCATTTATCCTGTGTTTTTTATATATCAGTGTTGTTATCTTGTGTTTTTTAATATATCAGTGCGGCTATCCCGTGTTTTTATATATATCATTGAAGTTATCCCCGTGTTTTTATATATATCAGTGCCGTCATCCCGTGTTTTTTATGTATCAGTACAGTTATCTCATAGTTTCAATTGATTGTTTGAGTTGATTAGTAGATTATAGTAGATAGTTAAAGATAGATATTAGATTATCAATAAGAAATATTTATCCTGTATTTTTTATAAATCAATGACAATTATTTGTCCTTTTTTAGATATTAGTGACAATTTGTCACGTGTGTTTTAAATATTAATCAGTTTAAATAGTCATTAAGTCTTCTTGTTTTTTTAGATAGTAGGTTTATAGTAGTATTCAAAAATTATAATTATCAATGACAAATATTAATCCCGTGTTTTTTTATATATCACTACAGTTATCCCGTGTTTTTTTTATATATCATTGCAGTTTTCTCGTAGTTTCAATTGATTATTTTAGTTGATTAGTAGATTATAGTAGATAGTAAAAGTTAGATAGTAGATTATCAATGAGAAATATTTGTTTTAAATATTAATTATTAGTTTAAATAGCCATTAAGTCTTCTTGTTTTTTAGGTAGTAGGTTTGTAGTAGTAGTCTTCACAATTTTTAATTATCAATGACAAATATTAATCTCGTGTTTTTTTATATATCAGTGCAGTTATCCCGTGTTTTTTATATATCAGTGCAGTTATCTCGTAGTTTCAATTGCTTGTTTTAGTTGATTAGTAGATAATAATAGATAGTAAAAGAGAGATAGTAGATTGGTCAAAAAAAAAGAGATAGTAGATTATCAATAAGAAATATTTGTTTTAAATATTAATCAGTAGTTTAAATAGTCATTAAATCTTCTTGTTTTTTAGATAATAGTTTTATAGTAGTCTTCAAAAATTTTAATTATCAATTACAAATATTAATCATGTGTTTTTTTATATATTATTGCAGTTATCCTGTGTTTTTTTATATATCATTGCAGTTATCTCGTAGTTTCAATTGATTATTTGAGTTGATTAGTAGATTATATATAGTAGATAGTAAAAGATAGATAGTAGATTATCAATAAGAAATATTTATCCCGTGTTTTTTACAAATCAGTGACAATTATTTGTTCTTTTTTAGGTATTAGTGACAAATATTTGTCACGTGTGTTTAAATATTAATCAGATTAAATAGTCACTAAGCCTTCTTGTTTTATAGATAGTAGGTTTATAGTAGTTTTCAAAAATTATAATTATCAATGACAAATATTAATCTCGTGTTTTTTTTTATATCAGTGCAGTTATCCCGTGTTTTTTATATAACATTGCTGTTATCTCGTAGTTTTAATTGATTATTTTAGTTGATTAGTAGATTATAGTAGATAGTAAAAGTTAGATAGTAGATTATCAATGAGAAATATTTGTTTTAAATATTAATCAGTAGTTTAAATAGTCATTACATCTTCTTGTTTTTTAGATAATAGGTTCATAGTATGCTTCAATAATTTTAATTATCAATTACAAATATTAATCCCGTGTTTTGTATATATCAGTGCAGTTATCCCGTGTTTTTTATATATCATTGCAGTTATCTCGTAGTTTCAATTGATTTTTTTAGTTGATTAGTAGATTATAGTAGGTTATCAATGAGAAATATTTGTTTTAAATATTAATCAGTAGTTTAATCCTATGTTTTTTATATATCAGTACAGTTATCCCATATTTTTTATATATATAATTGCAGTTATCTCGTAGTTTCAATTGATTATTTTAGTTGATTAGTAGATTATATTAGATAGTAAAAGATAACTATCAATAAGAGGTGATATTCGATTATCAATAAGAGTATAAACAAATTTCGGAGAGAAAAATTAAAATTTTAGTAGATTATAGTAGATAGTAAAAGATAGATAGTAGATTATCAATAAGAGTGTATAAATTTAGAAATTTAGTTAAAAAACTAAAGTATAATGATAATAGAAAGAGAAAAATTATTTATGGAAAAAGTAAAAGTAAAGTAAAAAGAAAAAAAAAGAAGAAAGAGAGTGTAAGAGAGAAGTGAAAAGGAGGAAAGAGAGTGTAAGAAGAGAGAGAAAAAAAAAGGAAGAAATAGAGTGTAAAAAGGAAAAAGGAAGAAAGAGAGTGTAAGAGAAAAGTGAAAAAGAGAAAAGAGAGTGTAAAAAAAAAGAAAGGAAGAGAGGGTAATGACCTAAATACCCTTTGGAGTTATTATAGAGTGGCAAGGTGTCAAGTAAGTGTGAAGGCTTTTATGGGTAATTTAGGTGTGGTTTATTAGTATAAATGGATATTAGATAACATATGGAATAAGCACTGCATAGGAAAGGTACTAAAACACACCGATTCACAACAAAGGCAGCAACCACATTCACAATTACAATCTCCAAACAACAACATAAGAGGTATGGTTATGCATGAGATGCAACCCAAACTCCACGGGCACATGCATGTCGGATCCGTCACCATATACAATTAGGCCGTAGCCTCTGCTCACCATTTAAAATTAGGCCGAAGCCTCAGCTCACCAATTATGCACATGGTTCATGAGATGCTATGGAAATGCACCACAACACACCACACAATTCATCAATTCACCATTTAATCAACTCACCATTTTATTCATATTCTCACCATTGTATTAATCAGCTCACCAATTAAAATTAGGCCGAAGCCTCTGCTCACCAATTACACCATAATACACTCACCAACTCAACTCACCACTCACACCAACACCAATTTCAATTAGGCCAATTTAGGATTTGACACAGCATAGGGAGAGTGAGTAAAAATTGCCATTTAGACACTTGAACACCTCAGCCCAGAAACACCAGTAAAATAATCTATTTTTGCATAAAACCAGAACATTTGGATAGACACTAAAATTAGCTTCGAAACGCATTTTGAACCGTCAAATTTGGATAACCGAGTCAAAAGTTATATTAAAAACAAGTTTGGAAAAATTTGGGCAACATCCTGATTTTTGGCGCCCAGCAAAAACTGGCGCAGGGCGCCTAGCGCCCAGACACTGGCGCAGGGCGCCTAGCAAAAAATGGCGCAGGGCGCTTAGCAAAAAATGGCGCAGGGCGCCTAGCAAAACTGGCGCAGGGCGCCTAGCAAAAACTGGCGCAGGGCGCCTAGCAAAAACTGGCGCAGGACGCCTAGCAAAACTGGCGCAGGAACACGGCGCCCATGCATAAGGCGCCTTGGCCAAACACGCAAGAAAACTCTTCTAACTTCGAAATTAATTTTGCACGAGCTAAATACTCAGAATATGGGAACCCAACAAAAATTTTGGCAAAATGAGACACGCCTCATTGGCGCCCATGGGCTAGGCGCCTAAGGCCAGGACAGACCACAACTCCTGTGACTCAACAAATTATTTTACACGAGCCATTTAGCTTGGACATGAAAACCCAGTATCAATTTTCGCAAAAAGAACAACAAAAAATTGGGGCCCTTGGCGCCCATGGCACAAGGCGCCTAGCGCCAAAACTGGCAGCACAGGGACACAGGCGCCCAGGAGGGCACCCAGCGCCTGGAGCAGCAACAGAACACTACAGTGACAGCCTAGCTCATGGCGCCCAGCAGAATTTCCAGCAACACACACACACACACCTAGGCGCCTAAGGCTCCATCAATTTTTGAGTTCCTCTTAACATAACTACACCAAATTAAATCACCAACACTATCTATCAATACTAACACTAACCAACACATTTACCACCAAAATTCCTTCAGTCATAACATCAAACCCCTAGCATGCATATTGCGCATCAAATTCATTTCAACACCAATTAAACACATTTTTTGCACAATTCAATTTCAGCATAGCAACAACATTTTAATACACAATTCATTCAATAAAATCATTCTAAAACCTAACCCTAGACAATACTCATCACATAAGCTATTAAGGATAAAAAGAGGACCCCCTAACCTCTTAGAATTCGAACCACCAAGCAAAGCTCCAAGGAATTGCAAGACACCTACAAGCCTTCTCTTCCTCCTTGAGTGATTCGCCCTTCTCCTCCTTCTCCTCCTCTCTTCGCGACCTCTCTTCTCATTTCTCCTCTTTTTTACGTTTTCTTTTTCTTTCTTTTGCAATTGAGTAAAAATGAAAACTAACTCACAAGACCCCTAAGTGAGTCGAATTCCATGACTAGGCAATGGGTCACGGGCCTAATTGTGGAATGGGCCCCCAAGCACCACCTAATTCGTGACAACACCTCCTAAACAAATAAAATAAAATGAAATAAATTCTGAATTAGTTAATTGAATTAAATAAATATTGTAAGCCTTAAATAACTTAATTAAATAAATAATTAAATTATTTTGGGGCGTTACACCATGCTCTAGGTGCCTGTTTCAAACCATATAGAGATCGTTTGAGCTTGCACACCCCCTTAGATGAAGAGAAAAGGCCCTGAGGGGGAGTCATATAAATATCTTCAGTCAGGTCGCCATGAAGAAATGCATTCTTGACATCCATTTGGTGGAGAGACCACCCATTAGAAGCAGCTATAGAGAGCACCATTCTAACAGTAGTCATTTTAGCAACCGGTGCAAAGGTCTCATCATAATCAATACCATATTCCTGCATGTTGCCTAAAGCAACCAATCGAGCCTTATACCGATTGAGAGATCCATCAGAATTCAATTTCACAGAATAAACCCATTTACAGCCGATGGGTTTGATGCCAGGAGGGCAAGGAACAATATCCCAGGTGAAGTTGTCCTGAAGAGCCTGAAATTCCTCATTCATGGCTTTGACCCAAGACACATCTTTAATAGCCTGCGAGTAACAAGTAGGAATAGATGTGCCAGTTAGAGAAGCAGTTAAAGCAGTATGTGAGGAACCAAACCTGTCTGGGGAGTATCGGTTAGGTGCTCGAGACGTTCTACCAGAACGCCGTGGTGCCGGCGGTACAGGATCTGAATCAGGAGCAGGATCAGGAGCAGGATCAGGATCGGTGTCGGAAGGGGAAGTGGGAACGAGTCCTGTTTTATCAAAAAATTGCGGAAGTATAGCAATATCATTCAAACCAGGAGAAGAGCAAGGAAACATAGACTGATTATCGAAAAATGTGACATTCCTAGAAATGCGAAAACGATGGTTAGAGACATCATAACACACAAAACCCTTATGAGACTGACTATACCCCATAAATGCACATTGGACAGATTATGCTCTAAGCTTATGTCTTTCAGAGGATGGAAGGTGCACAAAACATACACACCCAAAGGTATGTAAACTGCTGTAATCAGGCTGAGTTTTAAAAAGGCGAAAGTGAGGAGAATCAAACCCAATCACCGTGGAAGGAAGACGGTTGATCAAAAAGACAGCTGTCGAAAGAGCCTCCACCCAAAATTTGGATGGAACAGAGGCCTGGAGAAGTAAGGTACGTGTCACATCTAACAAGTGACGATTCTTGTGCTCTGCAACACCATTTTGCTGAGGGGTATTGAGACAAGATCGTTGAGACAGTATACCTTTTTGCTGTAAAAACTCCTGAAACTCATGAGACATATACTCACCACCTGAATCAGACCGAAGAATTCTAATATTGGTTTGGAAATGATTTTCAACATACATCAAAAATTTCTTAAACATAGAAAACACTTCAGATTTAGATTTAAGAAAATAAATCCAAGTAAAACGGCTATAATCATCGATAAAGGTGACAAAATATTTGTAGTGAGCGTGAGAAGAAATAGGAGAAATCCCCCAAACATCACTATGAATTAACTCAAAACACGTAGGAGCACGATGTGCACCAGACGGAAAAGGAAGAGTCTTACTTTTAGCTAATTTGCAAACAGAGCATGAAATAGAGGTACTAGAATCTATCAGTTTAGTACCTAACACACCAGTCTTAAATAAGTAGGACAAAACAACAGAGTTTGGATGGCCCAATTTCCTATGCTAATCCTCACATGCATTCAAAACACTATTACAAGCAAAAGATAAATGGTTTGAACTAAACTGGAGTGGAAACACTCTTCCAACTTTAGGCCCCTTCGCGATCACCTTCCCTGACACCCGATCCTGCACAAGACAACCATCCGGAGTAAGATGAACATCACAACCTTCATCAACTAATTGACCAGCGACCAGTACATTTCTAAAAGTAGAATTAATGTCACCAACATTCGTTATAGGAAGGGTACTCCCATTAGTTTTGAATTTTTCGATTACCAATATAAGAACATAAATTGTGCAGGAGTTCAGAGGAACTCGTCATGTGATTCGATGCACCAGAGTCAAGTAACCAAGAAATGAAAGAAGACATACCAGTAACACCCAAGGCAAAGAGCAGATAGTACCATTTGAATTAATTCCGGTTGAAGAGCACCACCATCAGATGCACCAGTGGTGGAAGGACCAGCAGCAGAGGTAGATGAACCAGTGGTGGAAGGACCTGCGGTAGAGGTAGTAGTGGTATGGAATGCATGTGTCGGACGCCTAGTCGGTCGTGGAGGACGCGTAGGACATGCAGAGATGAGATGACCCTGCTGCTTGCAGTAATTGCAAAATTTCTTAGGACAACTACGAGCAATATGTCCAAATTGTTTACAGGAGAAGCATTGAGTTTGTCGCATATCACGGCCCACGCCTCTATGCTGCGCAGCATACGCGACAGTCACAGGTTCAGAATGGACGGGATCGTGAAGCATGGTTCCTTGAGTATTCAGACGTTGTTCTTCCCTGAGCAGTTCACCAACAGAGATATCCAAGGAAGGAACAGGATTCCGATTCAGTAGAGCACCTCGAGCGGCCTCATTCTGGACGAAGTTTCATGAGAAATTGGTCCCGTTTACTAGTATCATAAACATCACGAACGGCCGACAGAGACGCCTTGGGAACAACAGCATATATAATAGCAGAGTGTTCTGTCCATAAATTTAAAAAACCAGAATAATATTCTTGAATTGACAAAGTACCTTGTTTGTAATTGGCGATCTCTAACTCCAATTGAAAACGCTTTGCTGTATTGTCCTGGTTGTAAATACGCTGCAAATAATTCTATATTTCCTGAGCAGTTGAAAAAGCTCGCAAATTATTGATCATCTGAGGATCAATAGTACTAAGGATCCAAGAGATAATCTGAGCATCTTGGACTTCCCACGCGTCTAAGGCGGGTTTATCTTCTGGCGCCTTAGAAACCCCATCAAGGTGACTCCATAATCATTTTCCTTTGACATACATCTTGAATTGAAATTCCCAAGCAGCATAATTCTTGCCAGTAAAACGAACACAAAAATTATCTCTCCCTTTCGAAGCCATTAAAAATTAATTACCGTAGCTTGCAATAATATGATATAATATAATTTTAATGCTGTAAGTTGCAAGCAGGAGCACAGCACAGGAGGCGATCTGGAAACGCAAGCAGGAAGCCACGATGCGATTTGGAAACGGTGCGAACAGGAGAAGCTACGATGCGATCTGGAAACGGTGCGATCTGGAAAACTACGATGCGAACAAGAGAAGCTAGAAGCCACAACCAGGGAGACGACGCACCATGAACCCGAAGAACTCGCAAACAAAAAAGAGACCAAGACGAAGATCGTAGGCCAGCGATGCCAAAACCACGAAGACAGCGATCGCAGCGACAGGATCGAAAGACGGAGGACGGCGAACAACGGCGCACAACGGAGGACGGCGCGCGAACAACGGAGGACGGTGCGCGATTTCGATGAACGGAGGATCCGAACCACGATGAACGGAGATCCGAACCACGATGAACGGAGAGCCACAAACAACAGAAAAAAAACCACGATGAATGGAGATCCACAAACAGGTCCGAACCACGAACGAAGATCCACCAAGAGGATCTGAACCAGGAGGAAACCGAACCACCAGAAACCAGTGAACCGAACCAGAAACCGAACCACGAAGGACGCCGTTCTTGAACGAAGAAACCGAAATCACAGGGATGATCGCAACCCTACTGATACCATGTCAAACATAACATGTCAAACATAACACACGATATTGTTTACGCAGTTCGGCCAAAGATTGCCTACGTCTGCGACTACAGAGTAGTTGTAGTTCCGTTTTATTGATAATGTTTCGATGATCTGAATACAAAGTACAAGAGAGTTTAAATAGCCTTCTCTAAGAAGACCTAACGGGTGGGTTTTTAATTCCTTATTCACAGAGTCATGCATGTAGAAGGGTGGGTTTTTAATTCTTAATTTCTTCCAAAATGCTTCTTATGTTAATTATGTTTGATGATTAAGTATGCTATTGTTTGTGTATCTGATTTCTTTGGTGATATATATGCTTCAACATATGATTGTAGTTCAACGCAATTTCTACTTTCTACTATTATTGTCTATCTCTTGACACTACTTCCCCTTCTAGTCGACTCTCAAGTGTGATGTAATTAGTACTATTTGATTTTGTAGTATAAAGAAAAGTGATTCCTATGGGTTTGGTTGTGCGTAGACGATAATTTATCCCTTTGAGATTAAGAAATTAAGTGTAAAAGGGTTACTATGATGAGCCTGATGGTCGTCTCAGTATTGGTCCAGTCCCCATATATTTTGTTTCTATTTTTATCAATAAAATTTATGAGAAGTAATATTTTTCCCAAAAAAAATCAGCAGGCCAACTACCTGTAACTAACAAGGAGTACATCTAGTGGCAGAGCTAGCTTACTTTTTATGAGAGGGCTAAATATAAAGAGTGGACTTTGAATTTTATTAGAGGCAATTAAAAGTGCTAACAACTTAGATAAAATTATAATTAACAAATTTTTTATCAGATGCTAGTTTTATATGCAAAAATAAGTCAAAATAGAAGTGGGAAAGCAAATAAAAATAAGTTTAAAATATAACTAAATTCTATATGCAAAACATAGAGCACATTCAAATTCAAATTATTATTAAAAAACACAATCAAATTACTATAAATTTAAATTATGAGATGAAAGACTCTTTTTGGTAAATTAAAAGTGAACATTATGATTGAAAGGAGATGAAAGATTGATTAAATAGTAGAAAAAATAAAACATCCTTATATTATGGAGTAACAATGACTTATTATTATTATACATGTTTTAACTATTTTTATTTTATTATTGGGGTAGCAATGCTACCCCATTATCATGCAAGGAACCGCCCCTGAGTACATCTATCCTTAAGTACGAGAGGAGTATTAATTCTTATGTGATAGTCGAGATTAAAAGTTAAGGTGGAGTGGTAAGCCTCATAACCTCATAAGGAGAGGAGTTATGAACTTGTTAATTTTTATGTAAATGTCGAGTATGGAAGGCTTAAAACTTGGCTCATTTAAAAAATCTAGCTCAATTTCAAGATTGAGTTAATTTATTTAATTAAACGAAAAGCTTGATAGGACATTTAACAAGTCGGAGATGAAATATCATTACAGATATTAAAGCTGTTATGATATTTTTGTTTCTCTTCATATTCATAGTGTTATAGGTACTATCTAGTATCTAATGATAGAGGAATTCGTTGTTTTCTGTTCTTTGTCTTTCTTTAAATACAACTTTAGATACCACAATTTCGGCTAACTTTAGATACCACTTTGAAATTATGAAATTAATTACGAAGGAGAACAACCGGTGGCGGACCCTGGGATCAGGGGTGTCAAATTTTTTAAATACACAATTTGTAAAAAATATAATTAAAAACAACTATAATATATTTAAATAAATAAATTATACAAGGAGAAGAACATAGAGAAAGAAACAATGTATCAGTAAATACGCTGATGTTGGGCCTCTTAGCTAACTATCCCCAACACTCATATTTGGTATTGACACAACAAACAAACAAACAAACAAACACAAATCTTTGAAGAGGAAAAGAAAACCAATCCAGTGAAAAACAGAGTAGTGAAGTCTACTTCCCACTTCACAGCTTCACTGATGAAGCAAGTTTTAATTTACAGTTTTTGATAAGGAAACAAAAGAAAAGAGGCAAGATTTTCTGCCACAGTAAAACAAATCTTTGAAGAGGAAAAGAAAACCAATCCAGTGAAAAGCAAATCAAACCATGTGAAAAGCGATTTCCTCTAGAGTCTGGACAAATTAATGTGATTTTCGTATGTCAATATCAGATTGCTTTGAATCAGCATTGGTTTTGATTTCAAACTCCGGTTTGAAATAGCTTTGTCGTAGATTGAAAATCAAGTTAAGTTTTACCTCAAAATTGCTTTTAAAGTAAAAATATAAATCACTACCCCTCAAACTAAATCTAAACCAAAATCACATTAGACAAGCTCACCTAAACATGAACCAAATTGAATCATAACAAGCAATTAAACATCAAATTAATTAAAGGTCTCTAGGGAAAACAACAACAGAGGAACCTTTCCACATGATATTATTCAATTAAGTATTCATTCAAATAAATTTTTCCCCGTTTCCTAGCAACTAAAACCTAAAATCAAAATACAAAGGCACAAGCAGACTCAATCCAAAACAATAACACATAACATAAATCAAGATCTAGCTAAATCTCATGGAGATAAAATCTGAATTAAATTTGCAACAACAACAACAATAATAATTTGATGTGATGATACATATAAATAAAGAAGAGAGTGGACGAAAATTACGAGTAAGTGCCGAGGACGGGGCCAACCAAGATAATAGCGCTGATCCAATTTTCAGAGACCTAGTGGTGAATCTTGGTAGGCAAATCCTTCCACAGACCAGACGTGATTTTCAAACAATAAGTTTAGGGTTTTCAAACAATAAGTTTATCCCCAATTTTAAGTTTAGGGTTTTCAATCAATTTAGGGTTTTCATCAAACAATCAGGAAGAGAGAAGAAGAAAGCTACATACCTGTGCTTTTCAGACTCAGACGCACGCAGGAAAAGAGAAGATGAAGAAAGCTGCAGTTGATGATGGCTGTTCTCGCGAGAGAGAAGAAGAGAGAAAGCAGAAGGCTTCGCGAAAGAGAAGAAAGTTGTGCTTCCCGAGAGAGAAGGAAGAAGGCTTCGCGAAGAAGAAAGCTGTGTTGTTCGTTCGTTTGTTTTCCAGAAAGAAGAGAGGGCCTAGTTCCGGTTCCTTCGCTTCCAGAAAGAAGAAGAAGAAGAGCTGTGTCTGCGTGTTTGTTTGGGTAAGTGAAGTTTGGGTCTTTGGTGCAAATGGGTGCAAATTTGGGCTATTGGTGCAATTTAAAATATTCAGGGGTGTCAAAAAAATATTTCTATAGGGTGGTAAGCAGAATTTTTTTTTCAGGGGGTTCAACTGAACTGCCTCACTACTATGTGGGTCCGCCACTGAGAACAACTCCAAGTGGAGGACATGTTATTATATGTAGTAAGTTTGGAAGAGAAGCGCAAAGTACAATTGCAAACCATTTCTTTTAAGAGTAATGTTATTTAGCCAAAATGTTTCAGCCAAAAATAGTCAAAAATTAAATTGCAACACCAATTAATCAAGTTTTATAAGCCATTAACCAACCTGCTTTTTCATAGTTTTCTAGGCCATTGACTAAAAACTGTGAAAAAACAGGTTGGTTAATGGCCTATAAAACTTGATTAATTGACGTTGTAATATGGTTTTTGTCTATTTTTGGTAAGAACATTTTGGCTAAATAAGATTACTCTTCGGAGACTATTATACTCCGATCCGTATTGAAGGGGACCACAAGTCCACAATGGATTTTATTTGGCTTTCAACTGATGCTAAGTGTTGTAGTTTTTGAATGCATCCCTAATCTCATAAATGCATTATGCATAAAGGTTTAGCTCAAATGGTAACTAGGTTTTTATCAAAGAATGAGGAAACCACTAGAAACTTACTATTGTTTAAGCACCATCTATCATAACACACCGACATGGACATTATTCCGGATTATCAAATAGACTGACAACTCATCAACCACATTGTATATAATAAATATGAAGATCTGATTTTTTATTTAGGTGAATAAATAAATGAGGAGCCATAAATGTACTTACAAATTAGGTTTTCCGACTTAAATTAGTTACCGATAAAGCTAATAAAAATTGCGCACTAAAAATATGATAAAAAAAAATTATACCAAAGTTTTCACATTGACCAATAAATCTAAACCCACGTAGCCATAGGTATAATGGTGGTTATTGTGAATTATTTTTACCATGGAGGCCTATAACTTTTTTTCTTATGAAAGGTATACAAAGCTAGTAGTAGCTTGTGAAATGAATATTTTTTTATTCAATTTTGGCATATTCAACTTATTATTTTTGTCAAACAAAAAACTTATTATTTAATAAGATTGCAAACAAAAATATTATTTAATAGGTCAAAACCAGCGAATAAGTACTAGTCGACCTCTTGTAAAAAAAAGTACTAGTCGACCTCAATTATACTCGATTAAAAGGCCAAAAGAAATAGAATTCAGAATCAGTAGCACTTATTGACAGTGGCGTATCCAGAAACTTATTATAGTTGGGGCAAAAAAAATCAGTATTAAATGAAATATTGGATCTTTTTCCTCATTGTATATGTTTCATATTATTATTTTTTAGAACAAACCCTCAATTTAGGTATTTACTTAAATTTAGGTATTTCAGTGGTGGATGCAAGTTAATACTTAATAGTATCGGCGGCATTTGCCCCCACCACATAAATAAGAGCATACAATTTTTAGATGAATAAGATGCAAGCTAAGAGTATCGGGGCAAAATTGAGAAGTTCTCGAATATCGTGGCATTTATTTATTTATCTTTTTTTATTTACTTTTATTATATATATATATATATATATTAATTGATTAATTTCTTTTATCTAGAAGAGAAATATTTATTATGATTAAAACATATTTTAGTGCCATACAAACGCATCCAGGGTACATCATGACATAAACACAATAGTACAACAGGTCCACATAGTTATTACAGTTATCCACCACACGACATTTCGACCACTCCTAACCAAAACCGATTTTTATTCAACACACATACAACAGATAACCTACTGATACACCACATGACCGGCTTTTCACACACTAGACCCTACATCCTTTAATATCCTGGAAGTGAGGAGGAGGGGGTCCCCTGTGAGGGTAGTTCGGAGCTAAGGCTGCTGCAACCCACATGTCTTTGAGAGGGAGGTAAAAAGAAACTATTAGGTTCCGATGGTAAGTGCGGGTGTTAAAGTTTGGAAAAGTTCCTGTACTTATAAGGATAGCGACGTCTCCATCAAAAGTAACAATTGAGGTAGCGTAATCAGGAGTCCAAAATCCGTTTGTGAAGTCCACATCAACTCTAGTCCGAGGTTGGTTGGCCATCTTAGATAAAGGAACATAAAGTCCAAAACAATAAAAACAAGGGGTGAGTACACATCAACAATAATCATTGTAGTAAAGTGAGAAGTAATTAAATATAAGTATTGAGATTTGGTGTTTTAAATGCTTGAATAATCATAAAAATAAAAATATGCATGGGGCCCACATCTACTCCATGGAGAGATTCTAATTTAGAGGAGCGATCGGGAGGACATGTTCCGTTTCAAATTCTCATTGGTATTATCACAGTATCTTCACAGAACACTCTACCACCGATCCTGAGTTCTTGCAGTGTCCCGTCAGGATCATCACAGTGGGGGTATCGAATACCACGACACAGGGGAGCTACTACCTGCTTGTGGGGTCTCGCACCGTGATGCCCCCAAGGTTTACCTCAACCTTCACTTGCGCACTCACGCGTAAAGCGTAGCTCACTCCAAATATCACACTTAAATATTTTAAAAAATTTTAATTATCTTTGTTATTCCATTTTTCCTTCATCTTTCTCAACAGGCAATTGAATAATTATTCTAGAGTTTTAGAAACCATTTAAACAATTTCTCTAAGAGTCAAATAGACTGATCTCAATGACAAAAAAATAGTGCCATCAGGGTAAACTGGAAAATTAAAAACAATTGAAAAAGTTAATTAAATTAATTAAAGATATAAATTCTAAGACCTTAATAAGAACGTGAAAAGGAAAAAAGGAAAACCCAACACTGAGAGTATCATATTATGAAGCATTTTAGTAAAATTCTCAATATAGAATAAACTTTTAAAGAGTTTGTAACTATTAAATTGTGTAAAATAAAAGTATGGTAATAAAATTAATATTCAGTAGTTAAAAGTTGATATCAACATATATGCATATATGCCAACAACTAATAAAGTGAGGTGTTAATAATAGTAGTAAGAATAGTACTGAGTTCTGTTAGAATAGTCATGGCCAAAATTATGTGAACAATAATAGTAAAAATTGTAACAGTATAAATGGTAGTAACGTGACCATAACAGTATTAAAATGAGAATAGAAACTCAACGAAATAATAGAAGAATTATAAGATAAAAATTTAGAGCAACAAAGTACTAAGGTTAGAAAATGATAATGACGGTATTAATAACATAGAAAATAATAGTAGAAAAATAACAATAATAATTTCAGTTAGTAAGTCAAGGTTAGTAGTCCAAATGTTAGTTCAAGTTACAGTCAGTAGTCCAAATGCTAGTTCCAGTCATTGTTAGTGAGTCATAGTTAGTAATAAAAATAACAGTCCAATGGTATTTTCGATTATTCTAATAATTTTAGAGATAAATTTAGTACCGATAATTTCCTTACGTTAAGTAAAAGTATAAATTATAAAAGGGCTAGGGTCACCCTTGACTCATTAATTTTAGTAACTACTCTACCTGTTATTATTTTTCTTCTTCGTGACCGGGAGAAATGAGTAAGCTTATGGGTTTTTGAAAGTTTGGTGATGAAAGTTTATTATTTATTTGTGTGTGTAGTTGTAGAGAGGGAGACGTCTTAGAGTGTGTGGGTGGAGTAGTGGTGTAGTAGTGTGATAGTGAGATGAAGAGAGTGATTGGTTGAAAGGAATATCTAATGATAGTGATGGTGGTGGGGCTGTGTTTCTTATTTTGGTGCGTGGCGTTAGTTTAGTAAGGGAGCTATTTATAATAGTCTTTGGAGAGTCCTAGAAGGACACTTGTCTCCCTTTTTGTGGTGGGGTCTCCAAGATTTTTTTCTTCTTCTCTAAGTTTCTTGTACAATTAGTCGGTGATGTAAATCACCACGTGCTTTCATTTTATTATTTGAGTAAATTTGTGCCATCTATGCGCAATTGTATAATCATCTGAGCCAAACAAATTTCTAGCTCCTCAAGAGTTTTAATGTTACTGTACTCCTACTGTCAGACTCGAACTTAAAACCTTAGTTATGTTGAAAGAGACCCTTACCATTTCATCCAATTACTTACAAGTGTTCTATTATTTCCAAAGATAAGTGAAACTCACATATTACTTCTCAGTCTCTTCTACAAGACTATTACTCTCACTAGTCACTCATGTGGCTCAAGTTTTATTCTTTTCTACTTTTTAGTCAAAGAAACATTCCTACCTATTTATATATCATCTATTAATTTATTTAGCAGTAGTTATATTCAAGTCTACTTATCATTTTTTTATAAGTACTACCTATTTTTTAATGGGACTTATCAAGTCAATATAATTTTATTTATTTATTTTATCAATTTTTTAAATTGGGGTGTTACAAAAATTGTATGCTCTTATTTGCCCCCATCAATTTTTAGAAACATAGGTATTTTTAGTCCTTTTTTTCGCTTAGGAACTAAATTGATGCATCAAGATAAAATTTAGGACCATTTAACATATTTTCATAGTTTGTGGACTAAATAGGAGAGGGAGTGATACTTTAGAGACTAAATTGAGGGTTTACAATTTTGACAGTGTAACTATTAATTGAGGAACTATATGGATTGGAGAATAATTTAGGTATTTACTTAAATTTTCATGTCAAAATTTTAAAACAAATACAAATGAAATTAATAACATCCAAATAATACATCCAACCTCTAAACTCAGTCTAAATGCAACAGCCCAGATTTTTGAAAATTTGTTTATCATACTATTAACTATATTTATAATATGATTTACAAATTTTGAGTATAATTTCTATGAATAATCAAGTTGATTGACAGTGTAAACTTACACTATATATTTGTTAATTCAGTTATGTTAGAAAATGCAGGATCAGAGTCTAGGAGGAACTGAATCATGATCAACCTTATATTAATGATACATGTTTTAGATCAGGTATATTGAAAGAAAAAATCAATTTGAAAGTAATGATATATTTTCAATTACCAGTAGAAGAGACACTAATACAAGTATTTACAATTTCGATACATTCATGGACTATGGTGATTGTGTCACGCACATTCAGGAACTAAAATAACTATTAATCAAACTAAAATAACAAGTTAATATTATAACTGAAATTTAATAGTAAATGATCTAGCACAGATTAATTTTAGGAGGATTCATATTCATTTCTTCAGAGCTTGAGTATAAGGTTAAATATGTTTTTGGTCGATACAAAATTTGAATTTTGTTTTTAGTCCTTAGAAAAAATGTCATTCACTTTTAGTCTCTACACTTTCTTTCGTCAATACTTTTAGTCATTTTCACAACTTTTAATAGTGCATAGAAGTGCTATTAAAATGCCCAAAAAATGCTATTAAAAATTATGAGAGACTAAAAGCATTGATGGAGGAAATTTGAAAACTGAAAGTGAGTGAAATTTTTTATAGGAACTTTATAAAAAAAAAATCTTAAAATTTTACAGGGACTAAAAACATATTCAACCATAGTATATAACAAAATTGTATTTCTGCCAGGCTTCTAAGAAGCTCTGCCACTAATAGTTAACCGTATTAATACCTGGTTAGCTATATTCTCAACTATAGTTTGAGAGAGAGAGAGAGTTTAACCAAAATTAAACTACTTTTAGAACCTAATATTATATATATTAGGTTAGAGTTTAAATTCCATTCCAAAATTCTACCAGAATCCGGGCCTTTTTTTTTAGATCTACCGGACAAAATTTACTCGTTTAAATATCCTACAATGGCCCGAATATGAAAATATTTTATGTCGAGGTTCTAAGAGTTATTTTTGACTATTAGAGAACATTTATAATATTTTTAGTTAAAAAAATGAAAAAAAATCATTTAATCTAAACTGTGAGTCAAAGGAGAAACCAATTAAAAGAAGAAATACAAAAACACTGAAAAATAATATCATATAGCATCTAAGATTAATTTAAGATAGCTCATTTAACATTAACTTGATGTTAGTTCCTCGAAAATGCTAATTATCACACACCGTATTATTATAATAATATAACCTACAAATATTTAAGATATATCTCTAAGTTGAGAGAGAGAGAGAGAGAGAGAGAGAGAGAGAGAGAGAGAGAGAGAGAGAGAGAGAGAGAGAGAGAGAGAGAGAGAGAGAGAGAGAGAGAGAGAGAGAGAGAGAGAGAGAGAGAGAGAGAGAGAGAGAGAGAGAGAGAGAGAGAGAGAGAGAGAGAGAGAGAGAGAGAGAGAGAGAGAGAGAGAGAGAGAGAGAGAGAGAGATTTCACTCCGTTATAACCCGTAGTAGCACCCTCATCCCCACTCACTCTCTTTTTATCTCATCACTCCATTCTCTTCTCTCATCCTCTCCATCATTTTTCATCAAGTTTCTTTTATTCCCTCATCTCCACTCCCTCTCAAACCGTAGCCTACCCTTATCTTCTCAGTTTCTTTCACCTCCACTTTGTCTTCAAACGCAAAGAAAGATCAAGCACAATGAAGGCATAGAGTATAGAGTTTGAGGAGCACAACAAAGAAGCATTCTTACAGGAGTATTTTAAGAAGCATCAACAATTTCACCCCCCCTCCACTACAAGAAAAATCTGTTTTAGCTACCAACATTTGCGATGGAGCTTAATCCGTCAGTAATTTGTCACGGATTTGCGACGGCGTGTATAAAAAGTAAGAAGCGGGAAATTTCCCGCTAGCGTTTGCGACGGATTAGAAACCGGTCGCAAATTTGCGACGGAGATCCCGTCACAAGCCCGTCGCAAATGATCTTCACTTAAAACCCCAATCACGTGTTCATATCATCAGTTTCCTTCTTCTCTGTTTCTTTCTTAAACTCCCTCTCCCTCTATGAACTTCCCTCACGCCGTCCCCCTCCCTCACGCCGGCTCCACCGTTCGTTCTCCTCCCTCACACCGGCCTCTTTCCCTCACGCCGGCCTCTTTCCCTGCGACGGCCCTCGCTTTGTCTTTGTGTTGTTGTTACCGTAGCCTGCTGTCACCGTCTCCTGTCATCACCGTCGCCCTCTCCCTGCGCTGCCGCTGCCATCTCCGTGTAACAGTGAGTTCTTTTGCTTTTCGATTCCGGTATTAAATTCGTTCTTCGTTTCGTGCCTCAATGCGTGGGCTCTCTCTCTTTTTTTGGTGAGAAAATTTCTTTATTTTTCTTTATATTTTCCGTAAGTTTAAGTTGAATGTTTGTGAAGTTTAGATCTAAAAGAAAAATGAAGTATTTGTAAAAGAGGTAGCAGATTTAAGGTGTTAAGCTTGTTTAAAATGAATTTAGGAAAACAATAGATCTAAATTTATGGAAACAAATTTGATGCTTTTGTCTAAAGTATTAATATTTATAAAGACTAAAAATGGATTCTTGAAAAATAACTAGATTTATTGTCAAAAAAAAAGAAAAATAACTAGATTTAATAAATTGAGTTGCTTTGTCTAGATTCATTAAAGGTTTTCTAAAAAATAGTGGCTTAAAAAGAAGTTGATACAAATAAAAATGATTGCTTTATGAAAAAATTGAATTTTTAGTACATCAAAAGTGTTTAAATAATTTTGTAAAAAAGAAAGAAACTAGCTTTGGAAAAAACTTCGAGTTTTACTAGCTAAAAAAGTTTGACCTTTAACTATGAAAGAGATAGATCAATGAGAGATCTCTATTTTCGATGAAGTTTTTAGTTATTTTCATTTAAGGTCCACTTTTGTTTTCAAGAACATCACTTTGTATGTTTAAAAAGAAAAAAATAAAAATTTTATGAAGGTCGTAGTTTTCCCAAGTTTTGATTTTTTACAACTTGTCTAGAAGTTGAAACTTGAAAAGGTCTCTAGCCTTTTTGAGGGACAAAAACGTGACCTCTTGAATAATTAAGGACTTGGATTTCAAAACTCAAGTTCTCCAAAAGTATAAATCTAAGATTCATAAAGAAGGTTTTAAAAGAATTAATAGCAACCTAATAGTTTAAAGACCCTAGTTTTCACCTCTTGAACAATTAATCAAGAGGAGGAAGACTAAAAAGAATTGGATCCCTGAGTTCCTAGTGTTTTCCAAATCCTACATTAAGGATTAAATACCAAAGACACAAATTTAACTTATACTATCTTACGTAGGTTGCTATGTTATCAGAGAAAGATGCGCGCGTGATTGAAATCAGATAGTTAGAAGAAAAGCGTTCAAGGCAAGGGGATGTCTGAGTTTTAGCTTTCATCGTTGTTTTCTTAATTGCCTTGGTTGTTTGGTTCGAATTGAATTGTGTAATATGTGGTAGTAATATTATCTGCTTGGTTGAGTTGATGATGTGCATTGATTTTTGAGAATGTAATTAATGTGTTTAGATATTGTTGTGTTGATTTGTTCATAATGGTGAGCTCCATGATGGTATGATAGTTGCAGTCAAAAGAATGGAGTCTAGGGAAATAACCAGTAAGAACAATGTTGGAGAATTCGAGTCAAAAATTACAGTCTTGTCAAAGGTTCGACATTAGCACTTCGTTGGTCTACTCGGTTATTGTCTGGATGAAGATGAGAAACGGTTCATATTAGAGTATATAATATGCCAAATAGGACATTGAAAAGGCAAGGTTGATGTGTACAACTTTGGGGTTGTTCTTATGGAACTCATTACTTGTAGAAAACTTGTGGATCAAACTAAGTCAAATAATAGCATACATCTGGCCACTTGGTTTTGTAATAACAACCTAAATAAGGAGAAGGACATTCTCATCATGGCCATTGATCCGACAATACAGCTAGATGAGGAAATAATGGCCAGTATTCAAAAAGTAGCAGAATTAGCTGGTCACTACTACGATAAAGAAGTGTCTCAAAGACTCGACATGGGTTACGTTGTGAGCGTTCTTATCAGAGTCAAGAAGGAACATCTTGACATGATATTGACCTTGGCTTATCCTTATCGGAGAAAATGCAGAAAAGTGTTCTTCCTACCTTGGTATAGTTATTTGCAAGGAGAGAATTCTCTCTGGCAGGAGCATATCTATTTTGGTTACCATTTTCCTGTACTGAGCTTGGCTCTTTTCGATAGTTCAATAATATTCGAGGCATTTACTTATTTTTCTATCATTATTATTGTCAAGGAGAGAATCCTAGCTTGGTATAGTTATTTGTAAGGAGAGATTCCTCTCCTCTCTAATAGGAGCATATCTGTTTTGGTTACATTTTCTTGTACAAAGCTTGGCTCTTTTTGATAGTTCAGTAATATACAAGGTATCTATCTGCTCATATTTTCTATCATTATTGTCAAAATAAAAGGCACTTACTCATTCTTGTATTATGGATGCATATAAGCTGGAAATAAAATATTAGACAAAAGGCCAAAACAAAAAGGTATTTAACTGATTATCCTGGAACCTTAACTGGTTAGAGCGTAAAATAAAGTCCAATAATAAAACCAGCAAAGTCCTAATCAACTAAAGTCTCGATTATAATCGATTAAAAGGCCAAGAGACAGAATCAGTAGCGCTTTATGTTGAAGCACTGTGCGTTATTAGGCCAATATTCATATTTTGCCATGTTCCTTGATTTTGTTTAACAAACTGTGGTGTTAATTAATAATGGGGTGTAAATATCACATAATTGTTGCAACACGCATTAGCAGGTTCTATCAGGTGTCGTTGAGACACACGCACAATGTATTACATCATGAAGTCTATCAAGTGTCAACAAGATCAATTATTTGACTTGGCCAAGAGCGTTTGAGAAAGGCCCAAGTATATCTATGACCTAACCCCCTCGGGCTAACGACCACGGAGAAGAACGGGAAGTCAGCACAGTAGGTGGTGCTATGTGGATGTCGGCATGATGCTGACACTTGTCACATTTTTTTACGAACTTCTTTGCGCCCTCAACCATAGTTGGCGAGTAGTATCTTGCCCCGAGGGCTTTCTTAGCAAGGACTCTGCTTTCGAGATGTTGGCCTCAAATTCCTGTTGGACTATATGATAATCCTAAATGGGGGGGTGAATAAGGTTATATGCTAAAAATGAAATCTTTTTCAAAACATAAATATAATCGATTTCTTGCTTCCAAAAGCAAGTCAACAATCGATTGCTTGCTTCAAAAAGGAAGTCAACAATCGATTGCTTGCTTCCAAAGAGAAGTGCACAATCGATTCTTTGATTCCAAAATCAAGTGCACAATCGATTGTGTGCTTTATAAATAATAGCCTAGAAATCGATTTTCCCCAATTGAATATGCTAGTTTAAATCGAATGTGGAAAAAAGATTTAAACTATATGCAACTATTATGCAAGCTATAACAATAGGCAGAAACAATTACAGAGATAGTGATATCTAAGCACAATAATATCAGATGCAATAACAATTAACAATTTTAAGGAAAATGCAATGTAAAGATAAGGGAAAGAAGTACACCGTGATTTTTACGAGGTTCGGGATAAAAAGTCCTACGTCCTCGGCCTCCGGCTTTGCAACCTTCGGACTTGATAATAACCACTATAAGAGAAGAACTTCTTCAACGTCTTACAAGCAAGCAAATCCCCTATAGCTATCACACCAATCTCAATTTTCCCAAATTGAGAACCCAAGCTCCCCGCTAAGGATTTCACTACAATTCAATCTCCCTGATTGAATTACCCAAGACAACTACCAGGATTTCACAACAACCAAATATAGATGTTTACAATTGAGAACTAGGATCCAATCACTCAAGAATATGAAAATGATGTAGTTGAGAGAGATGAGAGATTTGGATCAGCGTGATTCCCAACCTAACTAGTGATGAAGAACGTGAAGAGTGTGACGGTGAAAGTTTGCGTTCTTTTTAGATTTTGTAAGTTGTTCTCTGTGATTGTTTCAAAAAACGTGAGAAGCCCTAAGCCTATTTATAGAGATTGTAAAAAATATGACCGTTGAGACAATTTCTAACAAGTGAAGAATCGATTGTTTGCTTAAAATCACTTAGTGTGACAATCAATTCTTTGCTTTAAAAAGAGAACCACTTCATAAATGAATGATCGATTGATTGCTTCTAACACTAAGTTTGAAAATCGATTATGTGCTTTAAGAAATAAGAAGGGAATCGATTTTGGGCTTTACTAATCAAGCAAATAACCTATTGTTTTCTTTCCAAAACGAGTTCTTTTAAAACCAATAGTTCATAATCGATTCCTTGCTTTAAAATAGAAGCCATAAATCGATTTTGCACTCTATAACACATATCCAAAATCGATTCTTTGCTTTAAAAACACAAAGTCATCAATCGATTGTTTTCTTTTCAAAACAAGTTCTTTTAAAACCAATCAAGACATAAATCGATTGTTGGCTTTTAACCAAGAAGACATGAATCAATTTCTTTCTTTTAAAAACAACAAGTCATGATTCAAAAACTTTCTTTAAAACTACTAGTCATTATTTGTGCCTAACCTATTTAACATGCTTTTATATAAAAGATTTTTCAGAGCCTAGCTCAATACTATTTTAACAAAACAGTTCTATTTTAAAATATCATCTCTCAACTACTAAAGTCATAAGGCTGAAGTGACGGGATCTTACACGCGTCCTATGGAAAGCAAAATAACACATAAGTCTTGAATGCTTGAGTAGCTTCTCCTCCGAGCTGCTAAACTTTAAGATATCTTGTGCTTTGGTTCAGCCCCGTGCTTTGGTTCAACTATAACCATTAGTAAACAGATTGTAATTTGTTATCATACAAAACAAAGAGTGTTTGACATTGGTTCAACAATTCCCTCGTGAATCTTAGCCAAGATGTGGTCACACTCATTGCCTTCAACGCATTTAAGCAAAGGCACTGAGAAGTCCCTGCGATATAGCTTCCCTTCAGTTACCAAATAAGAAGACAATTGTCACCTTACTTGGTTGGCCTACTTCCAAACAAAAAAAAGTCCTCCTTCAAGTCAGATCTCATATCAAAGACCCACCTACCCAACTGACTATTTACCCTATATATATAGCATTCCTGTTGGTTTGGGAAGGCCATATAGAGCGGCCGAGTTCCCACCTAGATATCATGCCAAAAGGAAGTGGAATTCCCATCACCCACCTTTCGCACAAGTGACTTGTGGAACCAATCAGTCCCACCATCCCCTAATGCCCCCAAACTGCATATGTCCCTCCACCAGAAGGCCCCACAACGAATGATTTGCTCTTTCCCCCATGAGCATACACCATACCTAAAATGGAGAACTTCCTCCTAAAGGGGTGTTGAACTGTCTAAAAGCCTCCACCGCCATTTCCCCAACAAACTCAAGTTAAAGAGTTTGAGGTAAACCAAGGCATCCCCTGCGCGCGCAACTGCAGAGACTAATTGTCTGAGTTACTGAGATTCATTTAAGGGATTGACCTCTCCCACCAAATATTTTTCCATACGCACCGGCCAGGTATCGAACCTTTGACCAAATGGTTAAGGAGCTGAGATATCTATCTCCCACCAAATGAGTACCATTTTTCTTTTGACTCGTTCCAATATAAAATATTATCAAATAATTAAACGAATTGATTTGAAAATAAATGAACCCATCAGGTCAGGTTGCCCACACACACATAAAAACGTATTTTGGTCGGTATCCCTCACTAATAGCTCAATCAGGTCAACCCATCAGATCAAGTTGCCCTTTAGTTGCATGAAGTGGCTGGTTTGGAAGTTAGAACATTAAACTAGCTAGGAGTTTGACTTAGAACCTAAGTCACAAAATTAGATCAATTCACAAGAAAATAGACTCCAAGTTAAAGAAGTAACGTGTAACTTCAAGGGTCATTCAATTAGTACTTTTTTTATGGGAAAATTGGACTCAGGGATTAACGTGATTGGGTAGTTGTTTTTTGACAATAACATGGTTGAGTAGTTAGTTACTTGATACTTTCTCCTCATAAGATACAAAAATTACCCATTTTAAAACACAAAACCTAATGTGATTTTCAATATCAAATCAAACCCAATTAACCAAACAAATTTTGGATTGAGCGCTAACTAGACTCGAATCTCATTCTAAGGTCTTGTATTGGAATTATGGCATAGCAAAATCTCTATTAAGAGAGGAGAATTGGCAAAATTGGGTACACATGGTTAGTCAAGTACTACCTCCGTCCCATTTTATTAGTTGTTTTAGTAAAATCAATTTGTCCCAAATTGATTGTTGTTTTACATTTTCTAGGAAATATTTAATATTTTTTTCCATTAATGCCCTTCGTAATAATGACAACTTTTTACATTTAATAAATGATTCACATTTATCTATGTAGAGAGATAAAGTGTTAAATTTTTGGTTACCATGTTTTTGGTGCGCAGTTTCCACCAACTTTGCCGATGACTAATCTACACCGGGGAACCTTGCTGGCCACGAGTACCCGGCTTTGTCGGCTCATGTGGTTCTCCCCTCCCAGCAGAGTTTTTGTCACACCCAATATTCGAACCTGAGACCTTGGACCAACCCTTGTTGGTAGATAAAGCGTTAAATGGTAAATAGGACAACATTTTTTATAATATCTAGACTACTAATCATTTATCTTAATTGGTGTGCCAAAACCGCATATAAAATGGGATGGAGGTAGTACTAACGTACTTGATATAGATTAGTCACAAAAAAAGTCGATGTAAAAAAAATCAAAAACCCAATTAAACCACCAATTTTCATTTTTATTCCCTCACTCAGAGCTGATGTGATCAAAATTTACTGTATCAAAAGTGTTAAGAGTGGAAAATAATTTACGCACATTCCAAAAATCGGAGGCAAGCTTCGCAGAAAATAGCACACTAGAGAGCAACAAACAACAGTGGCCCAGTTCCTTTTGCGAATCCACAACACAGCACTTGCCTCGTAAAGGATCACCGAATCTTGTCCCACACTTTGTCTCCTCTTCTGCTCTGTTCTGCTCTCAAACGAGGTTTGCATTCTTCTTTAACCCTTTTGATTATCTTCTTCCTTTTTTTCCCATTTTGATTCCAGTAAAACCCCCTTTTCTATGTTCTTGTAGTGTTAGATCCCATTATTGCTGGCTTGCGATTCATACGTGTATGATCTTGATTTGTGGGTTTCTCTCTGTTACTATGATTTGTAATTGGACTTTAAAACTTGCGGTTTTTTTTTAATAATTCCTGGAGATCGATGATATCAAACCTTATGCTGGGGTTTTGTTAAGTTTCTACTTTTGGGTGTTATGGATGTGTTTTAAATGTTTATACCTTAGGTTGGAGATTTGGTGAGGCGTGGAAAGATTTCCGTGAATCCTAGGTGGGGATTTAGAATAGGGTGCTCGTGCTTCAGGGTGAGAGACCAAATCAAATCCCTCACCGGTGAACCACTAAAATTGACCATTGCATATTGTGTAAAATGCTATGAGTGGTTAAGATTGAATCAACCAATATTAAATCTCAACCGTTGATGATTTTTTATGGTACATCCTACGGTCATATTTGATGTCATATTTGATGGTTCACCGATGAGGGATTTGATTTCTTCCCTCACTCTAGAAACACCCTTTAGAATAAGTAGACAATGCAAATAAAAGCCCGAACTTAAGGAATTTTTTGAACTAAAATATTTGAATTCCCCTAGAAAATTAGATTACCTCCTAAAAATGCTTCATCCAAACATACACTAAAGATTAGTTATTTAAAAGTCCCCTAACCCTAAAACTGGTACATTTATCAGTGAACTAATTTTGGTTTATCAATCACCAAACCTTTGAGAATTATTAGTCTCTTTCCAGTTTCTACTCTCCCTTCTTCTTCTGACCCTTACCCCTCTCTTTATTTTATCGCTCAAACTTATTTGATTGTAACCTATCTATGTCTGCTTCAGAGGATTTTATGCACATTGCAGTTTCAATTGTTTGAGATTGAAATTCTCCAAAATTCTCCATCTGGAATAGCTACTATATAGTATATACAATTCGCTCTTCAAAAGTATACTTCAAAAGGCTGAGAACAGTAAAATATGCGGAAAATTCGTGTCTTTCTTTCTATTTTGTACTGTGTGCATACTGTCAACTTGACCTTGTCATGCAAAAACATCATGTTGTTTCCAGAGTTAATAATTGATCTTCCAGTTTTTATAGAGTTGTTATGACTGTGAGGCCTGTGTACTTCAAAATTGCCGAAGTATCAGTGTTGTACCGGATATGGATCGCTTGCAGTCAAATGATGAGACTGCAGGTTCCTACATTTAGTGCAAATAAGGTATGAGAGAGATAATTTAGTGGTAGGAAATGCAAACAGCTCCTAAAAAAGAACTAAATACAGGAGACTGCAGGTTTTTTGACTGTAGTGGATCCCCATCTATGTTGTACCCATATCTGATACCGATACGTGTACGATACTCCTAGATATGTATCCTCCTAATTTGTTAACTTTTTGAAAGAAAATATTGTCTGATACATTTGGGATACCTTTTCAATATCTCAAGATACGACTTTAAAAACTTGTCTACTCTTCATGCTTTGTGTACAACCTTGGTCTTTCTCTTGTTGTGAACAGAATTGGAGTATATACTCCTTCATTCATTCTTGAAGCATATTAAGAAAAGAAAGACATGGTTGTGGGATATTAGACTTAGAAGCTATGTGTTTTTTTTGGATGATTAGAATGGGGAGATGAAATGATAAAATTAATGTTTGACAGAAAATAGTAGGCAATTGAATAAAGTCAAGACTTGTTTTAAATTAGACAATGACATTTTTGTGACATTTTGGGCATCGGTTAGGGAAAAAACACACTTGTGACATATTTACAAGGAAAATAATATATTTTAGTACAAATATGAGAGAGAGAGAGAGAGAGATATGTGTCTATGATTTTTTGTTATGACAAAAAGTATCTTTTATAGGTTGTGATCATCATCTACTATTGTGTGCCCATGTCCTATCTACTATGGTATCTTTAGTTTTTAAGAATTTCCCGTATTCCTGTGTCTGCATTGTATTGTGTGCCCATGTCCTATCAAAGTATCCAGGCTTCGTATGTTCTTTATTATAGATTATAGATCCGGTTTGGATTTGGAATTGGATTCATTGCAGTTGCTGAAACTCTGCAGTCACTACATTCACACACATCTCAATCGTAGGATTCATCTCACTGTTATCAAACAACCATGCCCTCTCTTTATAAAATTGAAGTCACTTCTTCACCCACATAGCCATGGAAGCAAGAGGTTCATTGACACAGTGGGGGCACTTGGGGACATGTTGCTTTAATAGTTTAATGTAATGAAGAGAGGACTGGCTGATATATAACCGTGGGATGAATCCAAATGTGCGCTTCAGTGACTGCAGGCTTTTAACAACTGCAGTGAATCTAACTTCATCCAGTTTGGACAGTATGCTCATAAGAATTGGATGAGTTGTGGTTTACGGAAGCTTTACATCTGATCTGTTGTGCTCTTTTGATATATGATATTCAATTTTATTTAGCTTAGAAAAAGTTTACTAGGTAACACTTCTAAGCAAGATGGTGAATGTTGTGAAAATCAAAGCAAATTTTTAAAATTTTAACCAAAATCTTTACAATTATTTCTAACAAAAATTGCAGGGGAAGACTGTGGGAGCAACAATGAGTCTAGCATGTCTTGTATGCCATAGTGTGGAAAATCCATCACCATCACACTCATTCAGAAGGTCTCTTTCAAATTCAGAAAATGAAGGAAGATGTTATGCTATTGCAAACTGCTTAACAAGGAAATTATCTGTTCAACCTCCTACAGCACACTCTTTTATTGCAGCATCATCTTCCAAAGTCACCCCTCAACCTACCATCTCCAGTAACGGTGAGATACCCGGTCCTCCACGGCTTGTAAGAAGTCGTGCAGTGAGAAGGGACATAGTACAAGATTGGAATTTTGATGAGGTTGCATCGGCGTAGTCAACAACATGCTCCAGAAGAAGACTAAGGACTTCTCTTGTGCAATAGTTTTCCTTTCATTTTTAGTTTTGGGGGAAATTTTCTTGTGACATAGTTTAGAGCATGACATGAATCTTGAATGATATTCGCTATATCGCTACTTTAAATTTTGTTATGGTTTCAGCTCTTTTATTTTTCAGTCAAAACGGAAGTTTGCAAAGTTGAAAGTAAGTTTGTAATTAATTTGGCACAAGAGCATGGTGCAAAGATGGTACACCTTACACCTCGTCTATGTTGGTTTGAGTGAGAACAACACTAGATAAGTTTTTTTTTTTTACAAACAACACTAGATACTTATGAGTCATTTTCATTATTAAAATCCATCATATTTTGATTTGTTTTGTTACACTGATAAACTCCAATTTAGTGCATTTTTATAGAAATGTTTGGGTCATTTTTAGATCAATTATACCAAATTTTGTAGGAAAGAAGATAAATAAAGAAAGAGTTACAATGATGTGTTTTGAAGCAAAATGGGGTTGTATTAGCAAAAGAACATTCTTGTTATTTTTTTATGCATCACCACACAAGATGGGCACATGTGTAGCTAACCTAATGATTTTGCTGCATTCCGTATTGACATGAGTGAATTGCATTGCACATGTATTGGGCTTGAAATGGTTGGCACAAAAGAGTTGGGCTAGAAACAATACATTAAGGCTAGTCCATTTGTTTAAAAGAAGAAAAAAAAGCCCATGTGCATAAGGGAAGGAATTCAGCGCATGAGGCTGAGGGAATAAAAAAGAGGAATTGACGCAAGAATAGAGAGAGAGGCCGCACACGTAAATTAGGATTGGAGGCGATGGTCACAGCAACGTCCAGAGGAGAGATTGAATAGTTTTGAGTACCGTTCTTGACACAGTGAGAGGGCTTTGGAGCAAAGAATGAGACTGAATACTCGAGATCAAAATTTACTCTATTTTCGAGTTATTTTTATCTTTTGTAATCCATAACTCCTAATTTTATTTCATTGTTCTTAGTCACTATGGATAGCTAAATCCTCTTCTAGGGTCTTAGGTGGATTTTGCTCGATTAGAGACATTTTTATGTTTTAATTCATACTTTGAACTCCTAATTTTTATTTCAATTAATATTATCCTATTGCTCTTATCACATGATTAGGATTGACAACCCTTTGCATGTTCATAATCAATTAATTGATCAGGGACCGTACTGCAATTAGTTGGTGGACCTATAGGATAATTGAGACTATAATTAATGCATGACCAAACTTTAATTTAGTCTTCCAATCATTCAACATTTTTGCTCTTTATGCTTTTCTTGAATTTAAATTGTTGCATCACCAAACAAGAGTTAATTTAGGAAAAATAATATTAATCGCGAATGACCAAACGGATTAATAGCTTTAGTAAAGGGATTGGTGATCGAATAAAATAAAGGAATTCAGGTAGAATTAGACATTGGGGAATCGAAGCTTGCAAGTGAAACCGTGACCCTAGGCCTCTCTCCATTGATTCAACCTTTCATTTTAATTCGGGTTATTTATTGTTTTATTTGTTTCCGTTACAACTTCCAAATATTCGTTCGTCTAAACAATAACAAATTTTGATTAGTTTGGTACTTATTAATTAATTCCTGTGGAGACGATATTTTTTATACTACTTCTGCGATAGAGTACACTTGCTCTAAGCGTGTCTTTGACGCAACATACACCTTATCACCAATTTATTCTTAAAGTTACCTTCCTTCTTTCTTTCTTGTATGCTATTGTTGAAGTAAATGAAAATAATTCATAACATTGTTCCTATATCTACTATCTATCTATATCATTAACCTACTACCAAAATACCAATCCTACTCTTTTCCCAACTAAACAATTTTAGGATATTTATGTAATTTCACTTTTTCAAACTTTTTCACTCTCTCACACTTTTTTCAACCTTTTTCACTCTTATATTTTTTCAATCTTTCTCACACATTTTTTCACTCTCTCCTCTCTTTATTCCTCTAACTCTATCTCAATTTTCTAATATTTACAATATATCTACTTTAATTTCACCTAAATGTCTCCTTCATTTTTAATATTCCATTTTTCTCTATCAATAAGTTTTATTTAGTCTCTACATGAAATATTACAATTTGAAAAATTTGAAACTTTAATATAATTTTGTTTTCTAATCTCTACGAGAAATATTACATATTGCTGGTAAATTTTCACGGAGTAATGTTCAGACTAACTCAATTACAATTAGAAACTTTTTGTTTATCTACTTTAAATTAGTCTTGATTTTCATGGGGTAATATTCTCAGACTAATTAAATTATATCTACGTCTATTAATAAAAATAACACAACAACACTCGTGCGTATACCTGTAGTTAATTCTAAATTTTTTCCTCCTTTGGACTCATTTGTGTTATAACAATATCGAACAAGACAGTCGCTGGTTGCATTGAGTCTCTCACCGTTTGTTGTATTGACAATTTTAGCGATATGAGGTTGTTCGTCTCGAGTGTGACAGTGTGTTTATTTGTTTTTCCGTACACCAAAAAGTCTCACATTGCTTGGGAATCAAGACCAATGGTAGTTTATAAACACCCACATCATTAACCCATCAAGGCGTCTTTTAACAAAAAGACAAAATCGTGATTGCTCCCATGCGGGCCAAAGTGGGTAATACCTTGAAAGGCGATATGAGACTTACGGTCGGAACAATGGCGCGCCGAGTAGGGGGTCCACGGGCCCTTTAGCCCCTTGGCCTTGACTCAAGGGACTTGTTCCGTACACTAAAAAGTCCAACATTGTTTGAGAATGAAGGCCAGAGATAGTTTATAAACACCCACATCTTTGACCTATCGAGGACAAACCTGTGGCGGCTCCCATGCTCGTTTGGTCCCTCACCCGACCAAAAATGCAAAAAGATCATCCAGTGGGTATTCCGTCCATCAATTTAGTCTCTCACGTTAAATTTCATCCTTAACTCCGTTTGTGTTGCATGTGTGACACGTTAAGTGTAGGGCCGACCCAAACAATTTGGAGGCCCTGTTTGAGATTGAGTTAACTCTTCAAAAAAAAATTCTTAGCTTCTAATATCCAGATTCATACTTTCCAATATTAAGAGGTATAGTAGAAAGAAAAACCCAATAATTCCATTTCCCCGGTAGTGATAGAAACGGGGATGAGCAAGAAAATTTCACACCTCTGTAGTACCAAAAGAGAAATCGTTTCAATTTAAAAGGGAAAAAATTAACAAAGTAACGTATGAGGAACAATAGCAAATAGCAAGAAGAATTAAAATGCAAATTGGAACTTAAATTAAATATTTTATAATGAATTTATATAAGCGTAATTTGTTTATGCAACTTAGGTATTAATATATACTTATATATTACTGATAAAATATTATTAATATGTAAACGACATGAACAAGCACGGTTAGAAAATAATAAGCTAGAATATATTGACAAATAGAATTAAATCATAGTTATTATTATAAAAGCAATTATTATTATTATTATTATTATTATTATTATTATTATTATTATTATTATTATTATTATTATTGCTATCTAATTCTATCCCCGCCTTGGGTACGGAGCAGCGTTAAAACTCTGGGCCAGCTGTTCTGCCCCTCGAGGCACCTACAATGAGCGAGTGATTAGTCACTGCTGTCCGTGCGGTGGATACCCGGGTTTACCCAAAAAAAACATCAAGAAGAAAGGTAGTTGGATGTTACCAAATATTTTCCCTCGAGGCACCTACAATGAGCGAGGGATTAGTCACTGCTGTCCGTGCGGTGGATACCCGGATTTACCAAAAAAAACATCAACAAGAAAGGTGTAAAGATAAGTATAAAACAAAAAAGGAACTTTGTTTACAAAAAAAAGAACTGTAAAATATCAAAACACTAGGTAAGCTGGGATTTGAACCGAGGACGTGCGGCCACGAAAACGAGCGAACCATTTTAATGGTCACACCACTTAAAGTGCTTAGTAAACTAATTGCACAGAAGATAAGCATAAGGTGTTTATATTTTTTGAGGCCCCAAAAAATGTGGATTGGGCTGAGGCCCTATGCGGGGTTTTTTTGGTACCCCCATCATCTTCCTATCTATCCCATCGACCCTGCGAAAAAACGCAATTGGCCTTTACAAAATTTAAAAATCCCGAACGTATTCTGATTTCATTTTTTTTTTGGAAATTGGATTTAGGTAAATCCGATTTCCACTAAAAATTTTAAAAAATTTAAATCGGATTTAAATCGGGCAACCTACTCAAATTGTAATGAAACCACATTCTTTAAATCCGAAAAATATCAAGGATCAATACTCCTCAATAAGTGACTTCTTTCAAGACAGGGGACCTTAAAATCCAAAATTCCATCGTTTACTATTTTTTATTAATTTTTTTAATTTTTCATAATCTCCAAAAAATCTGAAAAAATTTGCATAACCTTATTTTGGTTTTATTAGATTTTTAGTGGTGTTTTCATAATTTTTGGATTAGTTTTGGCTGTTTAACAGATTTTTAATAGCATTTTATAACCTTTTTTAAAAAATTAAATAAAAACAATTTTTTTTAATAACAAAATCGGATTTACCTTAGGTGGGATAAATCCGTTTTTCTTTTTTTAGGGAAATTGGATTTACCTTAGGTGGGATAAATCCGATTTTCTCTTTTTTTAGGGAAATCGGATTTATGTACCCACTATGTAAATCCGATTTCCAAAATAACAAAGCGGATTTACCTCCAGCTAAGGTAAATCCGCTTTGTTATTTTTGAAATCGGATTTACCTATTGGGCACCCCCATCTGAGGTAAATCCGACTTTAAAAATAACAAAGCGGATTTACCTCAGATGGAGGTAAATCTGAGTGAATTGAAAATTGGGCAGGGGTATTTTCGGGTTTCACTTTTATGTGGGGGTAGATAGGGAGATGATGAGGGTACAAAAAAAAACCCCTATGCGGTAGCACAGGCTCCACAGCCCAATGGCCGGCCCTGGTTAAGTGTCATAGTGGTTGCCACCGTGACATCGTATGAGTGATACATCAGATTAATTAGTTTGCTACGTAGGGAGGGACCAAATTGACACTAAAAACAAAAACAATTTTACTTCTTCATCTTTAAAATCCCCAATTTCAGATGCATTACTGTTATACCCTAATTTTGTCCGACTAATTCAAATATGTTGATCCCTAAACCAGATCCATTGTGGTCCATAAATCAGACCAATATGCAGACACGTGTTGGTCCATAATTCAGACGTGTCGGTCCATAAATCAGTCCAATTGTGGTCCTTAAATTAGACTTATGTCAGTCCATAAATCAGATTACCCCATTAATCCTTCCGAGCCCTAGTGCTCATTCAGGCCCCCAGTGGCCCTTCAGAGCCCCAGTGCTCCTTCAGGCCCCCAGTGGTCCTTCAGAGCCCCAGTGCTCCTTCAGACCCCCAGTGGTCCTTTCAGAGCCCCATTGCTCCTTCAGATCCCAGTGACCCTTATTTATTGCTTTTCAACCGACTTCAAGGGTCGTTCCTTATATTTTGTTTAGATTAGCGCGTCTAGCGTTAATCCTCTATCATACACCAGATTGTAGTGTTAGCACAGAGTCTAGCCTAGATCATTCAGACCAAACCGGTCCTTAAGTCAGTTCGAATTAATACGTCAAAGCGACGACTTCGAACTCTACCTTCAGATCATACGTCGCCACTGAGCGCGACGAATCCTTCGGACCCCCAGTGGTCCTTCAGATTAGCTGTGTCTGCCTAACGCATAGCGTAAATCCTTCGTGGTCAACATATCAGTTTCGGGTCTGATCTTGACCCTCATGACCGCCCGACATAGGTCACCCTCAGACTGTTCTACTAGTACCATAGCTAGTTGGAGTCCATCAGACCATTTTGGTCCATCAGGCCCAGACAGCCCTTTAGACTAACCAGTCCTTCAGTCTAGTTCAAATTAATGCGCCAAGCATCGACTGCAGATTAGACCTTCAGAGCCCTTGTGCTCCTTCAGAGCCCTAGTGCTCCTTCAGAGACCCCAGTGGTCCTTCAGATCCCCAGTGATCCTTATTTATTGTGTTTTAAGTCAACCCAGGTTTCCATGAACTTCTCAAAAAAAATATTTCATAGTTTAGCATAAAATTAGTGTTTTTTTAATCTTTATTTCTATTTTACTATGGAAAATTTGAAACCATTTCAAATTTCCTAGCAAAATATAAATAAAGAGGGTGTTCGCTGGTGTTTTTAGCAAACAATCACTGGTTTTATTAGAAATGTTTGTGAGATAAAACCAGAAATCTCCAAAGCAATTGCCTTTAAACACCGCAGTTTGTCAACAAATATATTTTAAAAGGGAGACAATTCACCATGAAAATGGAAATCAAAGAAAAAAGAAGTAATAAAATGGAACGCAGAAATGTAAAATGACTTGTATTGAAAGTAATAAATTGCATTAAATGTAAAAAGAATGGTGCACAAATTCACATACGTTGTACAATAATTCTTTTACTCTGTTTTCACTGTGACTTGGAAGTTAGAGTTTCAGAACTGTGTGTTTGGTATAATAATTTGCCACCTTGATTTCTACGTAGAAACTCCTATTTATACAGAAAATAATGACTGAAATGTAAACTGCTATGGACACGTGGCTACGAATAATGACTGAAATGTAAACTGCTATAGACACGTGGCTACGTCTCATTAACCAGTGATGGACTTCGTGCCACGCTCGATGCCACATGCTGCCTACGTTGTATTAACCGTAGTCTTGAAATTCGACACAACTGTTTGCCAATAACTGCTTGACGAAGTCCTGAATACACTGTCCTGTCGAAAAACTCTTCCCTGTCGAATTGGTGAAGACTTCTTCTGTCGAAAACATGCTGAGATGACTTAAATGTCACTTTTTCTTTCCGAAGGCATTATGAATGATCTTTAATGAAGAGTCAAACCCTATTAACTAACCACTCAAAAGCCTTGTCGAAATTCTAGGCTAACAAATTGCCCCCCAAAAATATCTTTTTCGACAGCACAAGTGTTAAGGAAGAAAAAGAATATTTTTGAAGATTTCGAAACGTCACCTCCAACAACTTTGCATTAAATGGTGATAGGCAAAAATGATCATGACCTTACGCAGATAAAGCGAACCGTTTTATTGGGCCACGTCATTTGGTTGGTAGACCACGTCTTTTCAGAATCTTTGGCTTCGACAGCCATTGTTTGATGATTTAATTCGGCTTCCATAGCCGCCTTTAACTTATTTTCGGCCATATAAGCCGTAATCTTGTTCCATGCATTAGGAACTGACATAGGAAACATTTTAAGAATCAGAATACCACCCCTCAGGTTGGGCAGTAGCATCTCCTATTATTTGCCTTTCCCAAACAAAACCATAGTTTGGATGCAAATTAACTGAAGCAAATACATTATCAGCAGGAATGTATGCCTCATTAGAAGATGGACATGGCGCAATGTTCGCCAATCTTTTCTCAAAATTTTCCTTGGTGATGTGATTCACGTCAGCACGAAAATAACTTTGGTCTGCTTCAATGTATTCGACAAGACCATCTTCCTTCCACATCACTAGTCTTTGATGTAATGTTGAAGGCACAGCAACGACTCCATGTATCCACTCCCGTCCAAGTAACATATTGAAGTTTGCTTTGGAAGCAATCACTAAGAACAGAGTGGTCCTCTTGATAGTTCCAACAATCAATTCCACTTCAATGGCTCCAAGAGAATAACCAGTTTTGCCTTCGTAATTACTTAAGACAATATTGTGTGGCGTAAGGTCAGTGATGGATATGCCTATCTTCTTCATAAGCACTTCAGGCATAAGATTCACAGCAGCACCTCCATCAACTAACACTTTGTTGATGCCAATACCATTAACCTTAGCCTGAATATATAAAGGCTTCAGGTGATTCTGCATACTCGTATCTGGCCTCTCGAAAGTAGCCATCTGCTCTTCGACACAGCCATCATTCATCACATAGTAACACATGGGTTTGTGACAAGCCATATCTTCAGTGAAATCTTCTTCCTCACTGTTAGGCACAGTTATGACATCATACTCCAGTGGCAATATTGACACCACATTACAGACGACATCGAAGTCATCATCAGAATCATCAAAACCAGAACCTATGTCCTCATCAGAGTCGGACTGAGATTCTTTCCCTTTAAATGTCGAAGATGGAGGACAGATTCTTTCAAGTGCAGGCCTTCTAGGTTTTTCCATCGAAACATCCTTGCCTTTTGCCTTATTTACCACACTTGTAGGCTTAGCAACATCAGCACTGGTACTTGCCTCAACCTTAGAAGCCACCTTCTTATCACCCAACTGGACTTTGATTCCAAAGTGACTAGGAACCTTGTTTACGTCTAAAGAAGCTTTCTTCTTTTGTTTTCTCTGAAAACGACGCCACTGGGTTTTAGTCATAGGATTCTTACCTTTATAATTATTCCGATAATTATACTTGTTGGAATAATACTCATCTTGATGGACAACTTGAGCAGGTGCATTGTTGTGAACCCATTTTCCAACAGGGGAATTCGTCTGTGGAACGAAGGATTTACCAAACAGTTTCATGGATCCTTTCTTTCCTGGCTTTTGGCTTGTCGAAGGCTTAGTCGAAACACTAGCCTTGCTAGATGAAGGCTTAGTCGTAACATTGGCCTTGTAACCAGGAAGCTCAGTGCTACCAAAATCAAAGGATGGCCTATTGTCAAGCCATTTCCTCTTACGTTGTTCCTGATCCTGGTACCCTTCAACAGCTTTAGCTGCCTCTTTGTCGAAAACAGCACTGCACCTTGGACATAGCATAACCTCAGAATTGTTCCACTTACATCTGTTGAGGAAATCTATCAATTCCTCTTCAGCTTTTGGGTACACCACATGCTTCTTTCCATCGTACTCTTTCACAGTTATCTGTTGTTTTTCTCCTTCAGCATAAATAAAACCTTCGAATTGTTTGGTAGAATATTTGAGAGTTTTTGGGGAATTTTCCATTTCAGCGTCTACCATGTTTACATTCGCTTCGAAAGGCTCTGAATACATGGCTTCAGCTTTAGGTAAAGGGTCATCCACAACTTGCATTGGAGCTTTCATCTTTCTATCCTCAAATTTTAATCTACCTTCTTCGATCGCTTTTTGCACAAGATCCCAGAAAAGCACACAACGGTCAGTGTTATGTCCCAAAAAATTATGGAACTTACAATAACCCTTTTTCTTTCTCTGGTCAAGAGTTGGTACTTTTAAGCCACTAGGTACCAATATCTGACCATCTTTTACTAACAAATCACATATTTCATCACATTTAGTAACATCAAAAGTATATGTCTTAGGCACAAATCTGTCATTTTTTGGCTCAACAGGATTTTTCCCATTAGCAGGCCTTAGTAATTTACAAGTATAAGGAGGACCAGGCTTGAGTTCAGCCACGTCTATCTCCTCTTCTTCGACATCACCGAATGCGACGTCAAATTCTTCTTTGACATATGCAATTTTTTCTTTTTTAGGAAACCTAGTTGACCTAGATTTCTCCTCTTTTAACCTTTCAACTTGTCGAACTCTATCAGCCAATTGGGCCATGTCTCTTAGATAAGATGTGTCCAATTTCTTTCTGATTGAATAATCAAGACCACCAGCAGCCATTTCGACGAGTTCATGTTCAGGCACTTGTGTGAAACAACGAGCCTTTAGTAGCCTAAACCTATTCAAATAGTCATCAACAGTTTCAGGCATTTTGCACTGAACACTGGCCAATTCTTTGAGACTAATCTTAGATTGGCCCATGTAAAACTGCGCATGAAATGCTTTTTCTAATTGCCCCCATGTGAAAATAGAACCAGGGGGTAATGTAGTAAACCAAGTAAAAGCATTTTTTGTTAAAGAATTTGGGAAATATTTCATCTTCAAATTCTCATTTTGGGCTATATCCCCAGACTCAGTCAAATAACGAGCAATATGTTCGACAGTAGACTCTTTTGTGTCACCACCAAACTTAGTATATTTAGGAACTTTCCAGCCCCTTAGTAACTCAGTTTGCAACACATATTCACACAATGGTGATATGAAATTTGGCCTATGTAAGCCTACATTAACGCCATTTTGTGTCAATATAGTTTCTAGGCTTAATTGCACTTTTGGTCCCCCTATTATGACCAATTTTCGATTTTGGTCCCTGAACTTTTAATTTGACGATTTTGGTCCCCCTATTTTCCCAATTTGAAAAATCAAGGTCCCCCACCCCAATTTTGACTCAGTTTGACTGACTCATCCTACGTGGCAGCCCACGTGGACTGCCACGTAGGCACACCCCCCCACCCCACCCCACCCCACCCCACCCCCACACCCCCACCCCTTCTTCTTCCTCGTCAACCCCCCTCCCCCTTCACTGTTCCCCCTCCCCCTTCACTGTTCCCCCTCCCACCGTGAACCCCCTCCCTCCCCTCCCCGTCGCTCTCGCTCTCCCTCCCCTCCCCGTCGCTCTCCCTCCCCTCCGCGTCGCTCTCGCTCTCCCTCCCCTCCCCGTCGCTCTCGCTCTCCCTCCCCTCCCCATCGGTCTCCCTCCCCCTCCTTCGTCGCCTCCCCATAGATCTCCCTCCCCCTCCCCGTCGCTCTCTCTCTCTCCCTCTCTCTGCGCGAAGATCTCTCGCTCTCACTCTCCCAGATCGCAGATTTGCGATCCTCTCCTCTCCCCGTCGCGTCGGTCGCTCTCGGTGGTGGGTTGGGTTGGGGTGGGGTGGGGTGGGGTCGGTGGTGGTTTGGGGTGGGGTGGGTGGGGTGGGGTGGGGTCGGTGGTGGGTTGGGGTGGGGTGGGGGGGGTGGGGGTGGGGTGGGGGTGAGGGGGTTCACGAGGAAGAAGAAGGGTGGGGGTGGGGGGGGGTGTGCCTACGTGGCAGTCCACGTGGGCTGCCACGTAGGATCAGTCAGTCAACTGAGTCAAAATTGGGGTGGGGGACCTTGATTTTTCAAATTGGGAAAATAGGGGGACCAAAATCGTCAAATTAAAAGTTCAGGGACCAAAATCGAAAATTGGTCATAATAGGGGGACCAAAAGTGCAATTAAGCCTAGTTTCTACTAAAGTGGCTATATTATCTTGAGCGCCAACATTATTTTGTTGCACTTGTCGAACAACTTCATCAGCGTTCTGATTTCGATTTACCAGAACAACTTCAGGAACATGATTTGCAGTTCCCTGACGTTCACCTACATTCACTGGGACTTCGACTGGAATTGTTCTTTGGGTATTAACAGGCAATCCATTATTTACTGTGTTAGGCATCTGCCTATTACTAATATTTGGAGCCCCAAAGAAATCTGCAATTCGACCCATTTGATTGGCTAACATTTGGTAACTAGTATTAGTATTTTGAATCAATGGATTAAAAACCGTACCGATTTGTTGGGTTAACATATTAACCATATCATGATTGCTCTCATCAACTTGTTGTCGTAAGGCAAACAAAGATTCATTGGTTAATGCTGTGGGATTTCGACCCATTACACTTTCAGAAGAAACATGTACAGGAGACATGGTCGAAATATGTGGCATTCCAGTAGGCATGCCATATGATCCAGAAGGAAATGCAGGAAAACTTACATTATGAAAATGTGGATTTAAACCGCTTCCTATTGCCATATAAGGACTATGAAATCCCATATGTGACGGCAAAGGCATAGGCATAGATGCCATGTTTGACTGCGTTGATCCAACGTTAGTCATTGATACTGAAGGAACGGTTGTTGATGATGATGGGGATATTGTTCCCACAACCACCCCTGCATTTACGTTTGCAGAGTCTACTATTGTTCCCTGTTCTTGTGAAATCACAGGATTAGAACTAGACGCATTATTAGTAGGACGAACCATTTTTCCACTTCTTAAGTGCATGCAAATACAAACACATACAAGAACATAGAAAAATTACGTATTAAAGGCAAACAGTCCCACCGGGCGTGCCAATTTGTTTGCTGGTGTTTTTAGCAAACAATCACTGGTTTTATTAGAAATGTTTGTGAGATTAAATCAGAAATCTCCAAAGCAATTGCCTTTAAACACCGCAGTTTGTCAACAAATATATTTTAAAAGGGAGACAATTCACCATGAAAATGGAAATCAAAGAAAAAAGAAGTAATAAAATGGAACGCAGAAATGTAAAATGACTTGTATTGAAAGTAATAAATTGCATTAAATGTAAAGAGAATGGTGCACAAATTCACATACGTTGTACAATAATTCTTTTACTCTGTTTTCGCTGTGACTTGGAAGTTAGAGTTTCAGAACTGTGTGTTTGGTATAATAATTTGCCACCTTGATTTCTACGTAGAAACTCCTATTTATACAGAAAATAATGACTGAAATGTAAACTGCTATGGACACGTGGCTACGAATAATGACTGAAATGTAAACTGCTATAGACACGTGGCTACGTCTCATTAACCAGTGATGGACTTCGTGCCACGCTCGATGCCACATACTGCCTACGTTGTATTAACCGTAGTCTTGAAATTCGACACAACTGTTTGCCAATAACTGCTTGACGAAGTCCTGAATACACTGTCCTGTCGAAAAACTCTTCCCTGTCGAATTGGTGAAGACTTCTTCTGTCGAAAACATGCTGAAATGACTTAAATGTCACTTTTTCTTTCCGAAGGCATTATGAATGATCTTTAATGAAGAGTCAAACCCTATTAACTAACCACTCAAAAGCCTTGTCGAAATTCTAGGCTAACAGAGGGACAGCTGTTATACCCTAATTCTGTCCGAGTAACTCAAATTCTCTTAGAAAAAAAATAGAAAAATGTTACTTGCTTAACTTTTGTCATTATGCCCTATTTGGCACTTATTTTTTATCTTATTAAAAAATAGAACAAAAAAAGAGAACAGCATGCTCTCATTTTGCTGTTGGTGGTGAGGTATTTTAAGCATCAAACAAAATCACCTTATGCTTGTTCCTATGCCTTTTTCTCAAAAACAAAAATAATACAAATATAAATTACAAAAAATAAAACAAAAAGAGAAGCACTTCTCGGTGCTGTTTTGTTGTTAGTAGTGGCCTCAAGCCAATGTATTCTTTCTTGATGCTCCCTCGCTGTTCCCATTTTTGCACCAACAGCTCTCAACAGCTCTCCCACACCTCAGCTCCACTACTCTGATTTTTCTTGCAAAAGCAACAAACCGATTTGTCTCAATGTGCTACCACCGTCACTGCCGTCGTGACCTCCGGCAAACGCTACCACCACGACATCACCATCGTCACAGCATCTCCGGCGCACCACTACCATGAGCACCGCACCACCGGTCTTCACTCTCTTATCGCATTTATCTGTTTGTTTCCTTTCCCTTTTTCTCGTTCTCTCCCTCTTTCCTTACCCTGCGCTTTTTTTTGTTTCTCTCTTTTGAGAGTTGTGTTGCAGCTGAAAGAGAGTGAGATTAGGATCCCAACCCTAATTTTTCTCCTACCCTTAAATGCTCCACTAAATGCCTTTTATTTTTTATTTTTTTGACCAAATACCTTTTATTTTATTATTTTATATTTAACTCTTAATTTTGTTATGTCGTTGTGATTCTGAAAACTGGTTTACTAAGTTGATATTTACACCCTCAATTTCCCATGTAGCATCCCATATCATTCCCCATCATTATCCTTTTTCTCTTGAATAAATAATCACTATTAGCATTATTGTTGTGCACACCACTTTTGCCCTTAACCCGCGTTCCTTTCCACTTCATTTTAGTTATTATTTATTTCTACATTATAATTAATTGTTAGTGTTTACACCTTATATTTGACTAAAGTGCTCCCGGGGTCCCTTATCTTTATTTAAAGTAACGATTTGGTCCTTTATCTTTTTTTTGTCCCAAATCAGTCCTTTATGTTTTAAACTTTTGACACATAAATCCTTTTCTGTCCCAAATCAGTCCTTTATGTTTCAAATTTTTAACACATAAATCCTTTTTTTTGACACATAAATCAGCACTGTTAACGGAAAAGGATTTATGTGTCAAAAATTTGAAAGATAAAGGACTTATTTGGGACAAAAAAAACATAAAGGACTAATTCGTTACTTTAAATAAAGATAAGGGACCCCGGGAGTACTTTAGCCCCTTATATTTCTTACATTCTCACCTCATTTTTATTATCTTTATGTAATATCAATATTTTGTTTTTCACTAAATAATGAGTCCAACTCATTCTCACACATTTTACAAATCAATGAGGCCAACTCATCTTCACACAATCTCAACTTAATTTTTTTGAAAACCATATTTCCAAGCAAACATTTTTAAATACTCAAGCACTCAACCAAAAATCGGTTATTTGCGATGGTCTCTCTGGATTTAACTCGCTTGAACATGGTGAACACTTTTTGTTTTCAAATAAACTATTAGTAGTGACCACTCTAAGTTTACTTGTTTGGTCCTTACGGACGCTGTCCAATTTCAAAAGCATTTAAATAATAAAAAACAGCAATACACAAATATTTTCAATGAAGAACCATGTAGCCTTTGAATTCTCCATCGCACCGGGAGATACATAGGAGCGGGGCACACTCCCGTCAAGTGCAAAAATAAACAACTTTCATTAAGTCAATTTTTTTAATTCGTTTCATGCAAACTTAGCAAAATAATTATAGAGGATTAAGTCGGTTGTACAACCGGATTAATCTGCGGTTTTGGATTAATGAACCGTACGGCTGAAGAATCCTAAAATCCCTATTCAAATAAAATCAAATCAATCCATACACAAACCATTTTCTTTCGAAGAACACAAAAATCTTACTTTCAAAAATAGGGGATTAAGTAAGTCGTACGACCGGGTTAGTCATTGTTTTAGGATAAATGAACTGTACGGCTCAGGAATCCTAAATTCCTTAAATCAAAAATACAAACACACAAATTATTTCCCTTCCTTAAAAACCAAAACCTAATTTTTAAAAAAATAGGGGATTAAGTCGATTGGGTTAATATGCTTTTTAGGATAAATGAGTTGTACAGCTCAAAAGTCCTACACTCCCTATAAAAAACATTAATTAAAAAAACGGCAACACACAAACTTTTTCAACTAAGAACTATGTAGTTTGATTTCTCCATCGCACCTGGAGATACGAAGGAGCGGGGGCACACTCTCATCAAGCACAGAAATAAAATGTTTTTATTAAGTCTTTCTTAATTCATTCATTCAAACCTTACAAAATAATAATAGGGGATTAAGTCGGCTGTACTGTCGGGTTAATCTGTATTTTGAGATGAATGAGCTGTACGGCTCAAGAGTCTGGCAATCCCTATAATCAATTCATAAAACATTAATTAAAAATATAAACAAACAAACTTTTTTTACCAAGAACTACGTAGCTTTGATTTCTCCATCGCACCTGGAGATACGTAGGAGCAGGAGCCCACTCTTGTCAAGCACAAAAAACTAAAATTTTTATTAAGTATTTTTCTTTTTAATAAAAGGGTAAAACAAACATTTTTAAAATTAACTTTCTTTTACACAACTAATTGGCAGGTAACCTTCATTAGGAAGGATGTCGTGGGGTGCTAACACCTTCCCATGCATAACCGACTCCCGAACCCAAATCTGGTCTCAAGGACCCTTATCCAAACTCAAAGGGATTTTTTAATGTTTGCCCTTATAATTAAGGCTAAAGTGCTCCCGGGGTCCCTTATCTTTATTTAAAGTAACGAATTAGTCCTTTATGTTTTTTTTTGTCCCAAATAAGTCTTTTATCTTTCAAATTTTTGACACATAAATCCTTTTTCGTTAACAGTGCTGATTTATGTGTCAAAAAAAAGGATTTATGTGTCAAAAATTTGAAACATAAAGGACTGATTTGGGACAGAAAAGAATTTATGTGTCAAAAATTTAAAACATAAAAGACTGATTTGGGACAAAAAAAAGATAAAGGACCAAATCGTTACTTTAAATAAAGATAAGGCACCCCGAGAGCACTTTAACCTATAATTAAACATTGGTGGCGACTTCATTCAGAACCTTCGAAAAATCCTTTCCCAAATTTTTCGGTCGCTGCAATTACCTTATTCGTATTATCTCCTTCTCCATTATTTGAAATTATGATTCTGAAATGGGGGATTTTAAAGATGGAGAAGTAAAACTGTTTTTTTAGTGTCAATTTAGTCACTCCCTACGTGAAACTAATTATTCTGATGTATATCACTCAAGACTAACACATGGTAAAAACGCAATATTAACACGATAAATGTTACAATGTTAACAGAAACTATTAATTTTTTGGATCATAAGTTTTGTCCTAGTTCATGGACAATAAAAACTGAAATATTGGGATTAAGTAATACCAGAAAATAAAGAGCCTGATGAGATAATTGTATGTTCAAGATCAGTCTGTCAAAATTGAAAAAACAAACATGCCTTCACGATCTATTTCATCCTCAAACCGAACTCTGTTTCAGAATTGTAGAGCAAAGATAGTGTGACAAGAAAATACATCACGGAAGAGGCAACAAACAGAGACAACAAACAAATCAATGCCTCTCATTCCAAAGAGCAACAACAACAACAACAATGCAACCTTCTCTATTCCCACACTTTTTCTCTTATTCACCCTCCTCTCCATTCTCTCTCTCGCATTCTTCCTCTTCTCCTTCTCATCCTCTTCCACCATCACTGCCACCTCGCATCCTTCTCTCTCTCTTCAACCTCTCACCCCTTCCCGCATCAACGTTTACGTCGCCGACCTTCCCAGATCCCTTAACTACGGCCTCCTCAATCGCTATTGGTCCATCGATGGCGATTCTCGACTCGGCAGCGACTCAGACAATCAAATTAGATCGAGCAATTTGGGCAAAACCCTAGAATTCCCACCGTACCCTGAGAACCCATTGATTAAACAGTACAGTGCGGAGTACTGGGTCTTGGGGGATCTTATGACCCCTCCTAAACTTCGTACTGGGTCATTCGCAAAACGGGTTCTTGATGCTCGTGATGCTGACGTTGTCTTCGTTCCTTTCTTTGCTACTCTCAGCGCTGAATTGCAACTAGGTTTGGCTAAAGGAGTGTTCAGGAAGAAGGTTGGGAATGAGGATTACAAGAGACAGAGGGAAGTCATCGATTTTGTGAAGAAAACTGAAGCTTGGAACCATTCTGGTGGCCGAGATCACGTGTTTGTGCTTACTGGTATGTTTCTAACCTTGTTTGTTATTGTCAAGATTCTGAATTTTAATTTTAATGTTAGTAGAAGTGAATGTCATTTTGATTTTATCCCGGACACGACATTGACACAGACCCAGACGCGTAGATTGATAGTTATTTGAGAAAATAGAAGTAGTTGAAGTGTGTGTAAGTGTTTGAGACGTCTTTTATTTTAGTCCGAAGTGTCGGTGCTATATAGTGTATTGCATTCATAGAATTGTAATTAATACAGACTCCTAGACATGACCTTGATACAAATGTCATCTTATATACTAAGTTATATTAAAAATGCCCCTGGTTTGCCCATGTGTCTGGTTTGCCCCCGATAATAATTTGAGAAAATAAAAGTAATTCAGTGTCTGTGTCTGACACACATCTTTAATATGAAGTGTTGGTGCTACACAATGTAATGCATGTTTAGAAGTGTGACTGGTGAAAGTTCTGTGGCATGCTGTTTCTAGCTTATGATTTAGTCTTTGAATTGTCAGGTTATGTTAAAACTGAAGCATTGTTTGGCAGACCCAGTTGCAATGTGGCATGTTAAAGATGAGATTGCTCCGGCTATTCTCCTTGTTGTGGATTTTGGTGGGTGGTACAGACTTGACTCAAAATCATCCAATTCTAGCTCATCTGAAATGATTCAACACACCCAAGTTTCTGTAATCAAAGATGTCATTGTTCCATACACACATCTACTTCCCACGTTGCACTTGTCAGAAAACCAGGAGCGCCGCAACCTTCTATATTTCAAAGGAGCCAAACATAGGCACCGGGTCAGTATGCTTTCTTTTTAGAATAACCTTGCTTACTTTTTTTGGGAACTTCACTCCTGCATCTTTCATGACTTATAATTGGATACTATTCTGTGGTTTTAAGTGATCAAATTTGGCGAGTGTCATTCCTTTGTCTTATTGTACTTGTTCTTTTTCGTCAGCTAATCTTAGCTGTAGCCTGTAGGTTGTCGCAAATGTCATCTTATATGCTAAGTTATATTAAAAATGCCCCTGGTTTGCCCATCCCCAAAACAAAAACATTTTCATTCAATTATTTGGTCACTTTTTATGCTTCTTGATTGCTAGTTTGACAATACCCGTCTTCTCAAAAGAAGTGCATAATGTTGAAGATAAATATTTGACTTCCTTGAGGGTGAATTCTGCTTTTTATTTTAATCCCCATGTGGTCAAAAATGAGTGTTGAGTTAAATTGTTTCTGCTCAACAAAGCATTGGAAAGTCAATTTCACAGTGTTTATTATAGATACTAATAATTTATTTAGACACTCATGCAACAGAAGTTTGATTATGCCGGTCTTTCTAATTGTGAAAAGCTATTGCTGTATCTATTCCATGCTTATCTCATTGAAAAATTATTTAAATTACAGGGAGGCCTAGTTAGAGAGAAGTTGTGGGATCTATTGATTAATGAGCCTGGTGTTATAATGGAGGAAGGCTTCCCAAATGCAACTGGGCGAGAGCAATCAATAACAGGGATGAGAACATCGGAGTTTTGCCTGCATCCAGCTGGGGATACACCTACTTCTTGCCGACTTTTTGATGCCATTCAAAGTCTTTGTATACCTGTTATTGTCAGCGACAACATTGAACTCCCATTTGAAGGTATGGTAGATTATTCAGAATTTTCAGTTTTTGTGGCAGTTGGTGATGCACTGAAACCAAACTGGCTAGTCAATCATCTTCATAGATTTTCAAAAGAACAGAAAGACAGGTTCCGCCAAAACATGGCTCAGGTACAGCCCATGTTTGTCTATGATAATGGTCATCCAGGTGGTATTGGCCCTATACCTTTGGATGGTGCTGTGAATCATATATGGAAGAAAGTTCACCAAAAACTGCCACTCATAAAAGAAGCCATAATGCGAGAGAGAAGAAAACCACCTGGTGTGTCGGTTCCACAGCGTTGTCATTGTACTTGAAGTAGTTCTTTCTGGTTCAATTTTGCACTGTACTTAAGTAGTTCTTTCTGGTTCGATTTTGCACCACAATGGTACTTTCTTTTGATGGTGGATACTTGCGTGAATGGTATAGGAGAAATTAGTTTCCATTGTCTGTGATTAATGTTTACTCGGTATTAAATTTTCATTACATTCTGGTTGCACCTGAATTGGTCTGCTTCTATTCTTCTCTCCTTATTGACAAATTTGTTACTAATTGTTACTGTTTACTAGGTGCTTAATTTTTTCCTCTTTTTTTTTTTGGATAAAATGCCAATGGTACCATGATTTAGAGAAACTGGTTCCAACTGTGTAAATAACTTAAAAGAACCAAAAATAAATATCATGAAAACTTGGTGTAGCCAGCCCGTTGAAAGCAGAAACTTGAGTTTTGTCTAATGCACAAAAGTTAATATAGTTCCACAGATTTTCTTGGAAGACGAATTCCATCTCCTAAAATGCTCTTTCCCAATTCATGAGGACTTTTTGGTTAGTCTGTGTGATTAGATAATGATACAAGTTCATTAGAGATAGATTTCGTTAATTTGCCTGGGATGGGTCTTTGTCCCTCATGTGTGGTTGTATTCTTTTTTCATGTTTTCTTTCTTAACAATACTATGTATGAATTGCTACAGAAATGTTAAGCAATCCGTTTTACGTAAAAAAAAGATAATGATACAAGTTGTCAGAAATCTCTTATTAAATGTGATATTCAGATCTCTGATTCTGCATGGTCTATATGCAGAAATAAAAATATGTTACAATGTCTAGAGTGCATAAAACCTGACTGCAGCAAGAAAGGATATCCAATCCCTCTTTTCTTTGAAGGAAATACTATAGCAAGTTAGCAACAACTTTCGACACAACTTTGCTTTTAACTTGGGCAAATGTTAATGCTTTCATATGTTAAGGAAGGAAACTCCAACATCAGCAATGAAGCATGAAAAATGCTGCTTGTGCATGGCTGTGGTTTTATGTACAATCGTGTGCTATTTTAGATAGATTAGATAAACTGTGTGAAAAGCACATCCCTTATTATTTCACTTAAATAATTTTCAATATATTAGTAATAGTTTTTGAAAAATTAACAAGTTTTTTGTGTTTTTAGTAACTCTATAAAATTTGGAACTACCAGTGTAAGACTGGCATATAAAAATGATAACGTGTTTGGGATTTAGAACATCTTGAAAATATACTACTTCAAGTGTGTCTGACATTTTGATCATAAATTAGTATTAGAAATTTTAAATTTAAGAGACCAATGAGGAATGACAGACGCAAATCTCTACTCCCTTTTACCTTTTACATGTCTTTTAAGATTATTTTATACAAATCAATATATTAGTAATAGTTTTTGAAAAATTAACAAGTTTTTTGTGTTTTTAGTAACTCTATAAAATTTGGAACTACCAGTGTAAGACTGGCATATAAAAATGATAACGTGTTTGGGATTTAGAACATCTTGAAAATATACTACTTCAAGTGTGTCTGACATTTTGATCATAAATTAGTATTAGAAATTTTAAATTTAAGAGACCAATGAGGAATGACAGACGCAAATCTCTACTCCCTTTTACCTTTTACATGTCTTTTAAGATTATTTTATACAAATCAAGAAAACAAATAAAATTTGTTGCTTTTGATAAAATTATTAGTTTTTTCATACAATACTTTTGATTATTTATTATCCATCACACAAACTTATCTCTACCATAAATAATCGAAGGTATAATTGAGAAACGAGGGATTAATATAATCTTAAACTATCAAAAAGACAAATACAAAGGAACAAATTTATTCTGAGAAATCGACAAAATAGAAAGAAACTGTGGGCAGTGATGAATTCAAAAGAATTATTAGTGAGGGGAAAAATAGTCAATAATATTTTTTACATACGAAAATTATTATAAATTGGAACAAAATACATAATTTCGAGACAAAAACTTAATCTTAAAATCTAATATGTTTAGTGTTAGAAGAGAGATTAAAAAATTAGAATGATAAAGGGAGAATGTATGTAAAACTTTAGGATTTAATTTATATGCACAATAGGTAAATCCTACTGTAGAGAAGATTAATCATGTGTTCAAAAAATGGGAGCAACAAGACCAGCTACTCCTCGCATGGCTTCTATCAACCAGATCGCATGAAATGCTCACGTGCGTGATCGGAGCAAAGCACGTGTGGCAACTCTAGGAAAAGGTGCATGCATTTTTTCAAGTTCACACACAAGCGAAGTTTCGCCAACTCCGATCTGAACTTCGCAGCACTACGCTTGAAGGTAAAACTGTTTCGCAATTAGGTGAGTATGACCTTGAACTCTGCTTTTAGGTCATGAAGCTCGCATGGAACAATTTCGCAATACGGTGAGTATGACCACTGCAACGACGAATTCTGAGCAAGACAACACTTCGCAAGAGCAATTGAACGAAATCGTACGCAATTTGACCTATTCTGGACAACACGGTGCCGCGATGGTGCTCGTGGTGGTCGCGACCGTAGTCGCGATGGTCGTAGTTTTGATATCAGGTTTGTCACAAGATAGGGCATGATGCTTCTGTTTTCTTTCACAGGTTCAAGGACTATGTGCCTAGTGTGACCACTAATGCCTCTCAATTCACCACTGCATCTGTCAATCTGTGGCCTCCTCAAAGTTCCCCTGCACCTATTTGGCCTGCTATTCCCTGGAACAATCACACTTTGAATGAAATGCTCAACCCAAGACCTTCACCAATCCCTCGGATGCTATCATTCCTCTTGTACCTCCTACCAGTAACTTACCTTCACAAACACCACCATAAGTATCTTCTACACCACCTGGCTTTACCACCCTTGCACCTAATAGCACACACTCTACACCTTCATCCCCTTCTGCCCAACCTGCCTCACCTACCATCTCCTCATCCAGCTTCATCCAAATCTTTTGAAGCATCACCTGATTCCCCAACAGAACCACCGAGACCCCAACACTCACTCTATGCAAACAAGAGTCAAGTCTGGCATAGTTTGCCCAAAGTTGAATCCAACTTTGCTCCTCACTTATGCTGAGCCAAAAACTACAAAAAAAGCTCCTCCTAACCCCATATGGCTAGCATCAATGCAAGATGAGTACAATTCCCTCCTCAATAGCCAAACATGGGAACTTATTGAACTCCCTCCTAACAGAACACCCATAGGTTGCAAGTGAGTTTTTAGGGTGAAAGAGAACCCTGATGGTTCTATCAACAAGTACAAAGCCATGCTTATTGCAAAAGGCTTTCATCAAAAGTTTGGGGCTGATTACACTAAGACCTTCTCACTAGTTATCAAACAAGTCACTATCAGAACCATTCTTTTCCCTGCTCTCTCAAGGAATTAGCTTCTGCAACAATTAGATGTCAATAATGCCTTCCTGAATGGCATACTAGAGGAAGAGGTCTACACGGTTCAACCCCATGGATTTGTTTCCTCCAATACTAATCTTGTGTGCAAACTCAACAAGGCAATCTATGGCCTTAAGCAAGCTCCCAGAGCCTAGTTTGACAGACTAAAAGGTACCCTTCCGCGATTTGGCTTTTCTGCCAGTAAGTGCTACCCCTCTTTGTTTGTCTACAATAAGGGAACTGATCTGGTTTATATGATAGTATATGTTGATGACATTATTGTCACTGGCAGCAATCCCAAAGTCATTCAATCCATCATCTCCAATCTTAACTCAGTGTTCTCCTTGAAGAATTTGGGCTCTCTTGATTATTTTCTAGGAATAGAGGTTAAACCTCAGCCCAATGGTTCCCTCTATCTCACTGAAGGAAAATACATCAGAGATCTCCTCTCCAAAATCAATATGCTCATTGTCAAACCCCTGCCTACCCCCATGGTTCCAAGTTGCAAACTTACCAAGAATAGTTCTCCCTCAGTTAGTGATGCCACCCTCTACAGGTCTGTGGTTGGAGCCTTGCAATATGCCACCATCACGCGTCCTGGCATCACCTTTGCAGTCAATATATACACAGTAATTTGATTCTAGAATTAGTTATATCAAATAGATATTTCATGGTTATGGATTGGTTTTATAACCACAGATATTTTGTGCACCCATACTGATGGGCCAATAAGCAACCTATTGTCTCCAGATCAAGCACTCAAGCAGAATACCGCGACCTTGCACTTGCCACTTTTGAACTCTTGTGGATCCAATCGCTCACAGAACTTGAAATTCCCTTCAAACCACTCAGTGTATTGCGACAATATGAGCATAGTGTCCCTTGCTCATAATCCCGTTCTCCATGCGTGTACCAAGCACCTGGAATTGGACTTATTTTTCCTTAGGGAAAAATTTCTTCAAAAGCAGTTGCAAGTGTCCTTCTGCTGCTGGCTAGTTCTTCCCCGGTTGAGTTTGAGGGGGCATGTTAAAGGGTAAAATAGTCAATGCACTAACTGACTCATTAATGTTCTGATAGTGTTAGTGTGCTAGCTTAGCTTTCCCTTTTCGGTTTACCTTTGTTTCCTTTTCAAACAGAAAGCTATATATAGTTAATGAGCATTGTATCTTGTAATTCAGAACCTAGAAATGAAACAAAAACATATTCTGTTACTCATCTCTCTCTATCTCTCTCTTAACTAACTATAGATCTAGAGTTCATAGAAATATAACAATAATTATACTCGCTCTCTAATGAAAAAAATGCCATTGTTCACCACTTTAGATCATGGAGTGCCTCAATCCATTGTTAGTGATAGAGACCCCTTGTTTATAAGCTTATTTTGGAAGGAGTTATTCAAGTTACAAGGACAGTTTTGAAAATGATTTCCTCCTATTACGCGGAAACAGATGCACAAACGGAAGTAATGAACCGGTGTCTTGAGGCTTACTTGCATTGGGTTTCGTGGGCAGAGTTATGGTACAACTCAACATATCATGTTTCTACTGGCACAACTCCATTTGAGATTGTTTATGGGTAGAAACAACCTCCTCTAGTAAGGTTTTCTCAAGGATAAACAAGGATGGAGGCAGTGCCTACAAAGTTGTTGGATAGGGATGAAACATTTAGGCAATTGAAACACCATTTGCTGAGAGCTCAACAAGTGAAGAAGTATGCAGATAAAAAAAAGGAGAGATGTGTCCTTTGAAGTTGGTGAGTGGGTATGCTTAAAGTTGTGACCACACAGACAACAAACAGTGGCTAGAAGGATTAACCAGAAATTAGCCCCAAGATATTTTGGGCCTTATCCAATCATTGAAAGAATAGGAGTTGTTTCCTACAGCATTGGCGATTACACTGTTGAACATGAATTACCTGCAGATTTAGAGATAGAAGGAACTGAGTTGGAAGAGCCAGAAACCTCGTTGGCTTCCAGGGAGGTTCGAGAAGAAAATCAATTGGTGAAGCGGTCGCTGGTCAAGTGGAAAGGAAGGGCTGTGGAAGACACAACTTGGGTGAATGAAGATGTGATTCTGAGCCAGTTTCCTCAAGTCAGCCTTGGGGACAAGGCTGTTGCTGAAGAGGAAGGTAATGTTATTGATATGGACCTGGCTCCAAAGAAGCCCATCATTTGGAGAGTCTACAGACTACTCTAGAAGGAATAGGAGAGAGAAAGTAGCTAGTGATGTGCAAAGGATCCCATGTGATTTTGTTAGTGAGTATATCATTGAGATACGAAGGAGAGAGGAACGATTCTGACTTGTGTGTAAGAAATTAGAAAGGAGATTATTCTCTGTGAGGAGCATAATGCTCTGGTAGTGTTTGGTCTGTCCAATTTGTATGAGCTGCTAAGCTCAGTTTTCCTTTTCCATTAATTCAAATTACACAAGTTCCTCTCATTTCACTATTTCATTGCTTTTGTCTGTGATTGTTTTACACTTTAATTCCTTGTCCTGTCTTGCATGAAGCTTAAATAGCAACAAACCATCTGGTTGTTGTGGTGTTATAAGTTGGCGCTACCTCCCCTCTTACTTTTGGCATGTGCAGGTGGTTGCTTTTGGAAGTAGTGAATTTGCGCCTCATTTCTTGTTACAACACACACGATTGATGAGGGAAGGACGGTGGGTCCAGTTTCTTTAGAAGGATTTTCTTTTTGTTGTTTTGTTGGATGTTGTATTGTTTTTTTACATAAGAATGTTGTATTTTTTGTTACGGATACTATTTTTTCTCTCTAGGTCTTTTTCCCATTGGGTTTTAGCCCAAAAAAGTTTTTACGAGACCCCTTATGCCTTCTACTTTCACGGCTTGGAGTACCCCTTGTACTCCGTTAATACATTTTTTTCTTATCTAAAAAAAATTAGAAATTCAACAATACTCTACATCTGTTTTTTTAGAAAGATTGCCTCAGGGAGCAACACCCATATTTTATGTGGGAAAAATAATTTCATTAAGTATATAAAAACTAAAAAATTAGCTTTGTGTGTGTGTGTGTGTTGGGGGGGGGGGGGGGGGGGGTAATCCCCAATTTCTATAAGGCGGGTCTATCCCTTGCACTGTGACTAATTTTATTTTATAGCATTTACAATATCTAACATATGGTAATATAAACATAGCCTAAATTACTCTTGAGTGAATACATGTGTCCCTGACTGTGGGAGTAAGTAATTAATATTTGAAAGAAATTTAAACTTGCCCTTTTAACTTTGCATTTGATTCCATGCCTGACCCTAAAAATTTGAGAGCCCAATGAGGAGTGATATGCTCGAATCTCTTTTTTTTTTTGTTCGGGTCATTGTTGACTACTCACAGAGTGTCTCAACGCTTTCAATGAAAGACTAATCTCCGCTCGTGCTTAAGATCAAATTTCGCACTGACCAACACCGAGTTTGTCCACTGCGGGAATCGAACCCGAGAGCACCGAGTCGACCCCCCGTGTCTAGGGATCACAATTTCTACCCGTAAGTGGGGATCCCCGCGGGGATTGCCCCGTTCGGGGCCCTGTGGGCGGGGAATTTTCCCCCGTGGGGACGGGGACGGGGGAGAAAATCTCCCCGCAGTCAAAGTGGGGATGGGGACGGGGATCATACCCCCGCCCCGCGGGGACTCCGCCCCGAAATATATTACATAAATATTTTTATTATAGATGTATATTATACTATAAGTATTAATTTTTGTCTTTTTATACGTGTTTCTAATTTAAAATATTTAATTGTTCTAACTTTTATACTTTTTAAATATTAAAATATAAAAGTAAGACTAACTTTTATATTTTTTGTATTAAAATGTTAAAGTTTTGTTTTTTAGTCTTACTTTTATATATTTATTCAATTTTATTATATTTTAATTTATATTTTTTTAAACTTTTAATAAATTTTCGGAGTCCCCGCGGGGACCATGGGGATCCGTGGAGATGGGGATGGAGGAGGAAAACTACCCGAAGCGGGGATCGGGGATGGGGACGGGGACGGATAAGAACTTGGGAGGAGGGGACGGGGAGCGGGGGAGTACTCCCCGCCCCGCCCCGCCCCATTGCCATTCCTACCCGTGTCCCAGGATAGATTAAGTCACTGGCCAACGGTGTTGGTTGATATGCTCGAATCTCTAATTAAAAAGAACTAATTTAAAATTAGATGAATACATTTAAAATAAGGTTAAATTTTAATGCTCGAATCTCCAACAAAGAAGGTTCAATTTTTTTTAAAAGCAACCGAGAAGGTTCAATAAACCATTATATAAATCAATTTTTGAACTCATAAGATTCTCTAAGACATTTTCATATGATAATTTACTTGGAGATATATCAAGTAAAGGGATCGAAAAGAATAATTTTAAATCACTGTATCTTACATTAAATAAGAAAAAAAAACATGATTTAAAACAAGTGGAAAATCAGTCGAAAAAAAAAACAAATGGAAAAGGTTTGCTTAATGTGGAAGTAGTCCTCTTTAAATGAATGATAACAAATTACAAAACTAACTTAAAGCATGTACTTTTACTACATAGTGTGTTGTACGATAGAAGGGACATTGTTCTGGAGTCCGCCGACGGCCCAATCCTCGGGGAGGGCCCAACCCAATCCAGGGGACGGTAGTGCGCAGCGCGCCTAAACGGCTCAGGAAGCTTCAACGGTTGAGATCGAGTCGCATGATCCAACGGCTAGGGAGTACCGCCGAACTCTATAAATAGAGGTCAACCCCTCACGAAAAGGTACACTTTTCCATCACATCTCATACTTCCTGCTTTGACTTCTTCCCCCCTAACTTGGGCGTCAGAGTGTCTTTGCAGGTACACCCGCCGGCTCTGCTCGCGACCTCATTGTCCCGCCAGAGCGATCCACATCAACCCGTTCTAACCCTTGGGTGATCAAGATACAGATCATTGTCGACCACAGTGGGAACCTAGGCGCTATCCCACCTCATCATCCACCATATCGCCTCCTGAGATGGCCCATCGAGACAAACCGCTCAGCAAGCGAGCCCAACACTTGCAGAGCGCGGCTGAGATTCCCGCTCAGCCACAGCCCACGCCAGAAGGCATCACAGTAATGGTCGGGGCGACCGCTCTTACCGCCCATCCCGATCCCACTCCTCAGGCTAACTTTACCATTCCCGCAGCTGCCGTGCAGCAACTTCTAGACCTGTTCAATGGGAGGAACCAAGCACTGGCACAACAAGAAGAACGGTTAATGCAGATTGAAAGAGAGGTGACTTCGGGATGGGTAGGAACCACTCCCGTATCGCTCCAGAACGATGCTCAGCCTCTGCCCAGAAGAAGAAGCCTCTCCAGACGTCATTGATCTCCGCCAAGGAGGCACCTCGTCCATCGCTCCCCGCCCCGAAGGAGAGCATGAAGAGGATCGAGGACGCCCCCTCGAACTCCCCCATCTCCAACAGACCTCACTTATTGGCCAGACCGGTAACCTAATAGAGACTCCTCTTTCACCTCGTCAGACTCGCCCCGATACTCAAAAAGCGCGTCCCCTCCCAGACGGCGCAGACGAAGCAACCGAAGCCGATCTCCCCACCGAGAAAAGGGTCGCCCCCGAATGGGCCCGTTCACCAGAGAGATCGACGAGTACCCAATACCGCCTTCCCTTGAGAAACCTCCGGTCCTGAATATGTACGATGGGATCGGGGACCCCGACAACCACTTGGACTATTTCAATCTAATGATGCAGTACAGAAGTACAAGGGACCCCGTAAAGTGTAAGATCTTCCCTTTGACCCTCGAGAAGTCGGCCCTTGCATGGTTCAGGGACCTGAAGCCGAACTCGGTGACAACTTGGAGACAGCTAGCGCGACTCTTCTCTGCCCGGTTCACCGCGTCGAGGATAAAACCTAAATCAGTAGAAGTGCTCAAGGCAGTCAGACAAGGTGGGAAGGAAACCCTCCGGGAATATGTAGAACGGTTCAATAAGGAAGCCGCTAATGTCAGGAATTTAGAAGACAAAATGAGACTGTACTTCCTCTCCGACAGCCTCAGGCGCGGGAGTTTGTTTGAGGTTGAGATCGGCCTCAACAAACCGCAAAGCCTGGGCGACTTCCTCAGAAGATCGCAGAAGTACATGGATTACGAAGAGGCTGGTATGACAAACGAGGCGATTGCGAAGAGGGCACCCAAAAAAGAACAAAACGGGTGCGACGATATCACTTCCCGGGCCTGAAACAACAAAGAGAGGCCGAGTTGAAGAAATAAGCTGCAGACATATCACTCGGTGGCCACCAAGTCAATGTGGTCGACCTATAGTTGCCCGCTCTGGCTCCGACATGAGCGACAACTACCCTAATTCGAGTCGAGCTTGTCATTTTTAATCAACTTCGTGTAACAAATGGGTTGCAAAACCGAGACATTTTCTATGTTTAAATGGTCCGTTTTGAGTTTATTCGATAACTTGGACCCAAGGAGTGGGCTACGAATGAGGCCCGAACGAACCTGCGGAACGAGTTAAGTCCAGGCCGAGCCTCGGGAAACTTCCTACTAGGTCGAGCATGCTTGAACGACCCAAGTTACACTTCGAAACGACCACGATAGAAGGTCGCACCCCTCTTCGAGCGAGTTTGATCCAGACCGAGATTCGGTGAACTGTTCGCGCAAATAATGCAGGCTTGCAAAGCGAAATCAAAAAACACAATCGAACTTTCAAGATAAGGACCCAGAGAAGGCATGGGCTCCACCGGAACACGATCGCACAGCTAAAAAATCAAGCAAGCACAGAACGAGAGACCGCCCTCGAATAGGGCGGGTGAGTAATTAACGCTGTCAAACCGCGAAATGTCTTAGACTGGGGGCATCAAGCCTGAACCCGCCCTCCGAACGACTTCGGCTTGGGGGCAACTGTTCTGGAGTGGGCCGACGACCCAATCCTCGGGAGGGCCCAACCCAATCCAGGGGACCGTAGCGCGCAACGCGCCTAAACGACTCAGAAGGCTTCAACAGCTAAGATCGAGCCGCATGATCCAACGGCTAGGGAGTATCGCCGAACTCTAAATAGAGGTCAACCCCTCACGAAAAGGTACACTTTTCCATCCCATCTCATACTTCCTGCTTTGACTTCTTCCCCTGACTTGGGCGTCGGAGTGTCTTTGCAGGTACACCCGCCGGCTCTGCTCGCGACCTCATCGTCCCGCCAGAGCAATCCACATCAACCCGTTCTAACCCTTGGGCGATCAAGGTACAGATCAGTCATTAAATTAAAAATTAAGGAGGAAAGGGGCATATTGGCAAGCTAGCAACTGTACTTTTCATTGATTAAAAATAAACCTTTACATTTCCCTTGGCCTTACAAAAAATTATGCTCCACAGGATGGATCTGCTGTATATGACAAAATCCCTAGAAATTCTCTAAAAATTGCAGAATAGCAGGGCTAGGTTTGTAAATAATAATATTGGCTCTCTATATACAGTGCCAATAATAGTTGCATAAATTTCCTATTTGTATAAATTTTTTGAGAATTTAAATAGACTTAGGCAGAGAAACCATTTGGTGCTAGGGCTTTTGTTGGGAAGGGTACTCTTCTTCCCTTGAGCAACAAAGTTTGTGAGGACTAGAGGGTTTCTGAGAACACCAGGGATCTGGCACACTAAAAAAATATGTAGACATAAACTTTCTGAACCTTTTCTTGTATTCTTTTGGAGAGATTACAGTTGGCAATACATTTTTGGGCACAACAAGTGATGACTTCATCCATGTCTCAAGATGCTTGTCCCATGTATACTGCCTCAGATAATCAATGATCCCGCAAACAAGCTCGTGCTTTTGCGAATCAACTCCAACAAGTAAGGAATAATCCATCACATTGATTGACTGCATATTGAAGAAAACAAATGAAATGAACTATTAGAGACTCTGAAGCACCAATACAGACACACAGACCGGACACAACACTGACAGACATGTAGGGACCGGTTTTAATTTGAAAAACGGGAGTAATTGAAGTGTCAGTGTCGGTGTGTGTGTTCGACATGTGACATCTTCAAACTGAAGTGTCAGTGCTTCGGAGATGGGAGCTAGTAATGGAATTCCAAAATAAGAACAAATTTGAGCAAAATATGTACATAAGGGCAAATGCTTTTAACATAAAACTTACATTAAGAAAAGATGTGTCATTCCAAACAGCCCGCTGAAGAACTCGCTTTTCTTTATGACTGACATATAACGGGGAAGAGTTCATGTCATTCACAAAGTTTTGATCCAATAGAACATCTCCAGCACCAGCAACACCAACCGAAGTATACCGAGCAAAAAGAGCACCTTTAAGATCATACTGGCGTGTAATATTTCGATTGTAGCTAAGATTTTCCATCACCATGAGGTCATGTTTAACCTCTTTTCCACTTTTAATGTGTCTTTTAGTCACCTGCATGGAGATTGAAATGCTTAAAATACCATGAAGAAAGAAAAAAGTTAGCAAATGACAAAAAAGATATGTATAAAACATTACACCAACCTGATATATCCCCAAGACTTTTGCAAGACATGTTTGGCTCCCAGACTCAAAAGACTCTCTCATGTGTTTGAAATACAAAGAAGCAAACCCTAAAAATGACTCAAGTTCTGTCTTCTTGATTTCCTTTATGATGAACCTGTCATCAAGTGTTTTTGCAAAAAAAGATTTGCTTTTTCCACCTTGGGCATCCCAGTTTCTACAGCGGCTTAACGAAGCAATATAATCAAGCTCAGACGGGCAACACTGATTTCTAAGTGCACGAAACTGCTTAAAATAATGACAAGTCACCGTATACTTTTCCCTCCCAAGTGATTTTGCATAACCCATGAAAATTTCTATGCTATTGTTTTCTGTAGCACGAAAGGCTCGCGACTCTTCTGAAGAAGTGCTTCCTGAAGAATGCACAGAATCTGAATCTGAATTGCCATTCAAACATTCTCTTGAATCATCTTCATCAACTTCTGTCACCTCAGATGAATCATTCAACAAGGCTTGTGCGCAAGCGATTATACTTGAGGGTTCACTTTCAAAGTCAGACACAATATAACTATCTGACTTGAGAGGAATGTGCAACCTCGTACATTCCTCGGTGATTAACTGACTGACGGTCGGTAGATTTCCGGTAAGAGAGCTGCAAAAGGATTCAAATTTTGGAAAGAATTTTTTCTGAAATTCCCTTATGCCTATCTGCCGAACATCGGTAAATGGCTTCCAAAACCATTCATTTGAATCCAGCAAGTTTGATATCGGTGAATTCAATGAAGCACTTTTGTTTAATATCTTCAAATCAACAATTGGACGACTAGGTTGAATATCTGTAGCAACTGGAAAATTTTCATCTACTTGAAGATGACTCATAACAAAATCCTTTTCCTGAGGATGACCATTTGCCAAAGGAAACTGAGTGAAAACGTCAGAACTCAAATCATCAACAGTCTGTGTTTCCACATTTTGTGGGACATCAAAAGTGTTAGATGGGTCATACTGTTCATTGCACTCTAGAGGAGGTCCACTAATAGGAATTTCCTTTAATGGGAGCTCATTTACTTCCACAGATGCGTCCGGAATGATTTTTACATTGGAATCATCATTGACATAGGCATCTTCCATAAAATTAGCCATAGGCATAGTTTCTCTACCAGCGGTACCTTCCACCTTTGAATAACTATACTCTTGTGTAACTTTCTCAGGTGAGCATAACGAGTACAAGCGTTGATCCCATACAAATGATTCAATCAGAAGATCCCACATCAATCGGTTTAGACTGAGAAGCTTGAAGGCAGCCCGGTCTGGATCACCTTTTTTAGCAATGACCGCCTTGATGTTAACCTGTTAACATAAAAAAGTCGGATGAAGAGCTAGGAGAGAGATATTTAGGGCTCGCCAATTTGAGGAGCACAATCAGATTTCGAGTTAAACACATGAAAGGTCAAAATCATGTGCTAAGAGAAACCTAACCTCAAATTCTTCTTGCTCTTGATTTAGCATCTTCTCAACCTCAGAGAACTCTCGTATTGATCCTCGGTTGGAGGTTGTTCCGTCAAATTGTATTGTCTTCAAAGAGTTTGCAATTTCTGTGAATAGTGACATGCCTTTCATGTGCACCTTAAAACACAAAAAAGAAAAGATGATTTTTGTTGAAGTTATGGGCTTTAGATAGAGAAGAAGAAAGAATATAGACAGTAGAATATGATTATGATTGATAATAATTAGATGATACAAAATATTAACCACTAGTCCCTATTTTTAGGAATACAAGACACAAGACTCATAATCTTAATTGAATAGGGAACTAATCATAATAAAAACTAAATGATAAAATCATGATTCTACAATATAAAATACTCTAAGATAAGATAGGATCATATATTCTAACAATTTTAATGCAGGGAATGCAAGAAAATTACAAAAATAACTATATATTATATTTCAGCCTGCACGGATTAAAGAAATATCTACATGAAAATATCCTAAAAGAGAACATACATTATCGATCTCTTTCAAAAGCCACTCTTGTCTTATTGCACCACTGAACTCTAGCTTTTGAGGAGGCATAGACACAGCATAAGTAGTAACAGAAGAATATCTGAACACCGCAACCATGTGACCTAATCTGCATGATAAGGAAAAATACTGTAAGATATAATATCAATTGATACATAAGCATAAAATAACTACTACTGTATAAGGAAAAATACTGTAAGATATTATATGTAGATGATAATACCCAAAGAAGTAGAGAAAATCCCTATCAAGAGAATGGCCACAGTTCAACTTTCTGTTAGAAGAGTAGTGAGAAAGGCTAAGCTCCAGAAATTTTCCAAATGATAGACTACGGGAAGTGGTGGAGATCAACACTCTTTTTGTCGAACGAGACTGGCACTTTCTACAGCAACTCCACATCCAAATTTTCCCTTCTGCCTCCCCAGCCAATTTTTTTTCCCAGGGCAACTGTTTAACTTGAACCGTAAGCTGTTTGTTGTGATGAGCATAATAATAAAGGTGAGCTTCTGGCAATTCTTGACAGGTGTCACAAAGTCTTGTCTGTATATATAGCAACAACAATCAGTTAGAACATTAACCTAGTTTCAATCTCATTTTGCAGAGAAAACACACGCAAACGAAAAAATATAATTTGTATCAAATTATATTGCACTTTAAGCATTACTGTCGTACTTGCTAATTCTAAATCTAATAGTACATTCATGAAATGAACTTAGTTAGAAGTAAGGGAAAAAAGTGGCAATGAAAACCTGATTGAGTAGATTATCCTGCAGAAACTTTCCAAGTGGAATATCAAAATTTTTGTAGAACATGATATGGGAAAAATGGCTTTGCTGGCATACAGTTCCTCTTAAGGCATTCCGTCTAGACATCAAGACCAAAATACTCTGAGAATCCAACACTGCATTGATATCATCTTTACTTTGGAGCTCTTTCCTATCATTATCAACTTTATGTATATCATCAGTAGAATTTAAGTACACAGGTGAAGATAGGGAATGTCCACCATCAAGTAACTTCGCTTCATTAGACTCACTTTTTGCTTCAGTCCCGGTATTTTCATCCACCTCTGGAGAGTCTAAAATAGTTACTGAATTGTTGACCTGACCATCAGGTTTCCTCCCATTGAAGCCAAAGTATGCTGATAGAGACTGAGATGCAAAGGGAAAACTGTCGCCCATAACCTTCTTCAGAGAAGATGAAATAGCTGACAACCCAGAAAAGACAGCTGGATTATATGGTTCATAAGAAAATGGGAAAAGCTCTTCAGATTCTATGCTTAAACCATTCGTACTTTTTTCATGAAGTCCATTGCATATGGGAATATCAGTACTAACTATTCTATTTTCAGCAGAATCGTTGAGAGACTGAGCATTTGAATTAATGGAGGCTGAATCACTGGATTCTTGATTGATTGGCAAGATATCTGCCGCATTAACTGGAGGAATGGTAGAGAACATTGCTGTCTGATCAACAAGAAAGGAGGTTTCGAGAATTAAGTGATATGCCATGATAATTGCACAACGCATGACACATTTGATCCTCTTCAGTTCATCACTGTGTGTTCCTTTCAGCAAAATCTGCAATTGCAGGAAACGCAGAGGTAAAACTATAGATTAACAATCATTCTCTGGAAGAAAGACGATAAACTATAACTTCATATGATCGCAGATAATGGTGACAAAATCAATATATTTGACAAAATCGATATACATGCATGTATGCTTTCAAATGTATGCCAATAAAAGAATACAAATATGCCGCATTACGAGAGATGAAGAATCCATCTCATTAGTCTGGAAGACTAATCAAAAAGAAAATCAAGGCTCTAAGTCAAAAGTAAAGGCATACCGTACAGCCCAAACGTGTAGGACAGCCCTCGATGAACATCAAAGTCTTGGTGGGCCTCTTTCCTCCTTCACCAGCACCATCATGTTCCTCCACAAATTTCTCAAAATAAATAAAGTCACACTGTCTTAGCTTTTGGCTGTTCAAATCATCACACGAAAGAATTGGTGAACCAGTGCAACGTGCAACTCTTTCCAGTCGATGAAGCTTCATATCAAGTACTAGTGTCATTCCCTTTCGGAAAATTTCCTCTCGTATATCATGAGAAACGGTATTTTCCACTAATATAACATTTGGATTGCAGGCTTTTATAAGATCCATTTTAGATTTCAGATAGCCTTTTTCCTGTTAGCAAGCAACTAATCAGCTACAGAATATTATGTTAATAATGCTGAATCCAATCTAATTAAGTTACCTGGTCCATGGATTCAAATGAGGACAGTGCATTCATAGACTGGCCAAGCATGCCCCTAAGCAGTAACAACCTTGGATTTTCGTACTTTGTTGGCATATGCTTGTGAGCAGCATGCTTTTTGAAGACCAAACCTTTGATAAGTTGACTGATACAAAATATTTTCTTTAAGATTTGTTCTCATGAGACATAAAATTGCAGACTAAATATTTATATAATTAATTTCCATTGAAATGTTTATGGAAAACAAGCAAAGCCTATTGCTAAAGAAAACACCTGAGAAAAAGATGAGCCATGAATTTAGTTAAATAGGGGGGTGGATCTAATAAATAGCGGGGGGGGGGGGGGGGGGGGGGGGGCTTTGATAATCACATCATACAATATTTATGGAAATCATATATGTTAGAGTCACACATTGATTGGCGATATGGCAACAATAGTGGTTATAAGTTTGGGGGGAACCCTCACCCCACAAGCTCAAATTCTAACATGGTATCAGAGTCTATCCTAAAACCATTAATGAGTTGCCCACAATTATTATCTAAAAATGATATCAAAGCCACTGAGATCCATTGGGCCACCTGCAGATGTATGTCTAGTCTTGCAAACCTCATGATCCATGTGTCCAATCCTGGGCATGAAGGGGGGTGTTGGAGCCCCACATTAGAGAGTGATATGGTATCAATAGTGGTTATACGCAGGGAAAACCCTCACTTTACAAGCTAAACTTTGAGGGGCTCAAATAGATAGTACTATAAAAACATTATGTATTTTAAACGAAAAGTATCAAGTGTCAACCAGTTAGTATAAGCACATGCAAACAATAACTAGAAGCACCCAAAAGTAGATTCATATTGAAGGAACTATTTTTACCTTTGGCTGCGGGAACCAGCTGCGATGCATTTCACTTTAACATATCCATCAGGATTCATTGATCTACCTCCAATAGCACTAGGCTTCAAAAAAGAAGCAGCTTCCCAAGATAAAGATGTAACTATGTCCACCCAACTCTTATCACCTTCATCTGAAGAAGAAACTCCCACAGATTTAAGAAGCTGGCCTACAAGATCTTTAAATTTCCCATTCATTACTTTTTCCATTTCTCTTTGTTTTCCCTCTTTGAACCTATAGCCTCCGCCTAATTCATTCTTAGAACTACTCATAGAGGTTGGCTCACCCCAGTTTGCAATCCCAATTCCTTGTTCTTCATCATCATCATTACAAGTCACACTATTGTCCATATCATCCTGTGGGTTTTCTGGCTCGGGTGGTTCCCATGTTTGGATATCCAAGTCATCGGGAAAAGAATATTCAGTTTCTTCCGCAGAGGATGCAGTAGGGTCTTTAGTACCATCAGCTTTAGCTTCTTGAAAGCTATGTTCTTCTGTGATCTCCACATCTCTCACAGTATAACCCTCAATCTCATTACTTCTTTCTCGGGTATCGTTTTCCATCACATTCTGTGGTTTCCCATTCAACTTATAATCAAGATCTTCCATAACACCTTCAACTATACTGTCTTCTCGACTATTCCTAATAGAAAAAAAAAAAACAAAGTAAGCATTCGAGCATGGCTAACATAAGCATTATATACTCACGCCTCTGTTGGACATAAGTACCTGTCAATTGAGTTCACAACAACTGAAAACTCACCTGAAAGATCAGATATATTAAAGAAACAGAGTCAAATAAAGACCATCTTACAATATAAGACTAACAAGATCAACATTATAAAAACAAAAGACAGAGGGAAAGTCATTTACTGGAAGTGGACACACAGCTATCAGTACTTGACAACGATGTAGTTGGACTGATATATGGTGTCGCATGCGGACTTGTACTATGCCATTTCAAATTTTCTCGCTCTAGCTTCTCTTCACATGATTTACAAGGTTTTATGGGAACTTTACCATTCAATTTTAAACTATTTTCATTGCCTTGTTTCTTGTGATCAAGATTTGATTCCGTCAAGCAAGCACCGCAATAATGGCACATACTACACATGTAATCCAACACTGGTCCAGAAACTTTATTAGATAGATCCAAGTATTGATGTTGATCAATTATTCTGGTACCAAAAAATATATATTAGTACTGAATGAGTTTGAAATTCCCTTTCACTTAATTGAACGATTTTTATTAAATAATGTACTAAAAGTCAATATGATAATATTCATATCCCAATATAAAGACCAAACAAAGAGAGAGAGAGAGAGAGATGACAAAAAATTCAATTTCACTGTACTTTCCCTTCTGACTAAAGTAAAATTTATCAAACAAACACTGCATACTCAAATCAAAATGTCTGCATAAATAAAAAGAAGCATTGCGTGTAAAAAATGAAATGCAGAGAAGCAAATGTGCTACCTGAATAACAGCCAAAAATCACAATAGCACCCAATGTCAACCAAATATTCAATTCATTCATAAAGATAATGAAAGAATCAATCAATTGCCATAAGACCCTAACTGTGTAATTCAGTAAAAAAGATTATAGGAATCATGACCTATGCTAAATACTTAGTATCCCCAGGAAGGGGGGGTGTTGGTATAATAAGAAGGTCTTGCTTGCAATGGACTATGGGAAAAATTACATAAAATTAAGAAGTGCACCTAACCCAGGAAAACAAAATTTCTTTTTTGTGAATATAAAACATAGTTATCAATCCCGAATAACCGCTCGGAGCGGCCGACTCCAAAAACGTTATAAAGGGATTGCGGATAGCGGATGACCGTGCTATAATTTTTTATATATATATTAATTAATATCAATTTAATATCAATACTATATATAAATGCTCAAAACATGGAAAATCACACAAAAATTCATAACCGGTTCATAATTAATAACAAAACGGCATAGTACTAAAGCAAAACATAAAAGTAGATAGCAACAGAAGTAAAAGGAAACAAACAAATTTAAGTTCAAAATCTCCAAAATACCACATTCCCTCCCCAGGTGCAATAGCTCTGCTATTTGAAAACTAAGTTGAATCAAACCAAACATGAGGAAAGAAAACTGGATTTCTATCAAGGGATTAAGAAGAGAGAATAAAACGAAAAACAAAATCTTGCAAATCTTACAGAACACAATAAAATTATGAACTAGGTTGGCATGTTGGTCACATTTACTACCAAACAAAATCCAACAACAAAGACACAAGATCAAAAGAATCAACCCTAAATTACAAACAACTGAACAAAACCAGATTCACTAACCCGGTAGAAATTTAAATATAAGACAGTATAAAAATCAACCAATTGCTACAACTGCATAATCAAAATTAGTTCAAATATTTTATGGCCAAAGAAACATGAAAAGAAGTGATTTTAGATGCACATTTCTCATGCCAACAAATAGATCAGAACTGAAAGCAAATATACATATTAAAAAAAACAAAGGCAAATCACCTACATAAGACTGATCCACAAAAATCAGATAAATCCCTAAAACAAATCTTCTAATTCCATATAAGACCAAGATTCATGAAGAAAACCGTCATTTTCAACTCCAGGGAAGGCTTCAAAGAAGAATCAATAATTTGAAATTGAAACAAAAAAAAACAAGAAATATAACACACCTTAACGTGAAAGCAAACCAAAGAACAAATACATGGATGTGACCTCCAAATCAGTCTCAGCTCCTAAGCATAAAGGGGTTATCCTCTTAGTCCACAAAATCAAAAGTTTTCCGAAATAAGCAAAGAATTTGGTATGCAAAGAAAGAGTCACCGAGAGCAATTAACCAACCTCAAGAGACAAAGGTGGAATCTTTTTGAAAGAAAACGAAGAGGGTAAGGAAAAGAAAGGAGAGATGTGAAGAATGGAAGAATTGTTTGAAACCTCAAATGGTTGAATACTTGAATGAAATGATGAAAGGAAGAAAAATAAGTAGAAATGAGGAACTGTTACAGAAGAATAAGAAAACACAAGAAACGAGACTAATTTTACTTCTGTGGACCCCACACTCATTTTTTCTGCTTTTTAAAATATCTCAAATTTTAAATAAAAATTCAAATTTTCATATTAATTAATTAATAATTAATAAATAAATGACAATTGTTGCTTGAAGCGTGTACCGTATAGGGACAGCTATAGATATACGCTAGATTTTTTGGGGTAATCTTTGTCCAAATACGTGCTTTTTTGTTCGCGTGTCATGTCATCAATGTCAAACGAAGGAGTTTTTTTGCAATTAGGTCCCTCAAGTTTTTTTTCCTTCTATATTCTTCATGCCTTCAGTCAATGTAAAAGAAAAGAAATTGAAAGAAATTAGAAGAGAAAAGTTTATAAAGTCAATACTTTAAAAATTAAGAGGAAAATAAAAGTCTCAAAAAAAAATTGAGGAGGTATTTAGTTGATGATTTGTTTTTTTATAAAGATATATTTAAGTGATAATTAAAAAAAAGAAAATTGCATTTTTTTATTTTCAACTTTTTAAGAAAATTACACAAATAATATAGCATTTTTTTTTGGTAAACAATGTTAGTGCGGGTAGGGGAATGTTAGTTTTCGGGGTTTGAACCCGGGATCTCCTTCTTGCACTTTTTTAGTACACTTCTTCGATATCCCTTAACTCACCAACTGAGCTACCTACTTGGGATTAATACAGCATTTTGTATATTTATATTAAATGCTAGGAAGTATTTCTAGTCAATTACGACATTTAAACAAGATTTAAGTTCGAAAATCCTTTTTAAAATTTAAAAAAGTACCCACTTGGAAACTAACATGTTGAGAAGGGACCACTAAAGGTACTATGTAATTTTTTAAACGTTAATATTATGTACTTCGGAAATAAAAGAAAACAAATAAAATGACTGTGAAAGTTGGCATTTGGATTTTACTTTTTTTTTAAGAGGAAAGTTGACATTTTGGTGTACAATGATGAATTGAACTTAATATAATTAGTCTAAAGCGCATGCATGGATATGGAAATACGCGTGCACTTATATACGGCGATAAAGAGCTTGAACATATGTAAGAAACTTCATTTTGCTGTAAAACAATTAATAGAATGATGATGATAAATTAATGTTTAATTTTTTTAGGTCTTTGAATTATTCAAGAATTTCTAAATAGGTCTTTAAATTTAAAAAAAAAATTGTAATCAAGTTCCTAAACTAATATAGTTTTACAATTAGGTCATTCTATTGTATTACTACCCGTAAACAAATAGTTAATGTTGAGGTGACGTTGACAATTTATAAATAAGTCCCTAAACTAATTAACAATTTTTAAATAGGTATATAAACTAATTTAAATATATAAATTTTGGTCTTTTAAAAAATTAATATATCTAAGTAATAACTAAGTCAAAATATTAAAAATAATTAAAATTAATCTTTTTTCCTGAAAATCTTAAAAGAAAACTACAATCAAAATAAAGTATTATGTTTTTAAATAAGAGTGAAAAGTAATAAACAATTATTATTCGAATATAATTAATGCATTAAAATATATTTTTATATCTTCAAAATTATAGGTAGATAGTAAACTTTAAATTATAGTATAAATAAAGGTTATTCTCTAAAGGTTTGTGAAACATTTCTTAGACCTTGGGTTGAGTTAGGCTCAACCCTACAAAATTGTAGAATGAGGGATGCACTCTCAACACACCCCCTCATGCCCAGGACTAGACAACTGTAGCGTGACTCGAGTGGCCTGATAGGGGTGGCTCAAGAGATCTTGGATTGACTTTAATACCATCTTAGAATTTGAGTTGAGTTAGACTCAACCTTACAAAACCGTCTTGTAAGGTGAGGGATGCATCTCAACAACATTTAATATATTTTATTATATAAAAATTAAATATTTCTTATTTGATTAATTAAAAAACTATAATTGTCTTTTATAAACATACAAAATCGTTTTAATTTTATATTTTTAATTATTTAAAAAATATTATTATTACCTATATCTCACAAAAAGAAAATCTAAAATAATATATATATATATATATATATATATATATATAATTTAAAATATAAGCTATAAAATATTAAAAAAATATGAAAGTTATTATTGATAAACCCCATGCTCCAACCACTTGAAAAATCAAAATTATCATTCATGAAAAATAATACATTTTAAGTATATTTTAAAAGATAAATTCATTTTATTTAAAATTAAAATTAAATAATCGGAATATAAAATGATCAAAGCAAGAGTAAAACCTTACACGATATTTAAAATTAAATTTATATAACGTTAGTTTTTTGAAGGATATAACGATATTTAAAAATATAATGATATTTTTTAAATTAATCAAATGAAAAAATAATAAATATTTCAAAATCCTTTAGGGAATTACCTGTATTTATTGTTTTATGACTTGAATATATTATTTTGTTTTTTATTATATTATTTTCCTACGAACCAATTTTTATATGTTTAAATTTGTCTGGTTACAATTTTTTTGTTAGTTCAATGACCTATTTACAAATTCTCAATATCACGCTAGTATTGACTAATTGTTGACTAACTTAATGTACGACATAATTAAAAAAAACTATTTAGATGGGTCTACAATAATCATAGTTATTAAAGTCGATCTGGTGCTCGACCTTATCGGGGCACTGAGTCACTAGGTCAATATGGTTGAACCGTTGGGTCACTGGTCAACTGCATGATTCGTGACACTACTAAAAATGTTAACAAAACAAAAAATTAACAGAGAAAGATTATCGTTTTTAAATCGTGTCAATCTTTCTCTGTTAATTATTCCCTTTTTTTGGAACAGTGTGAAGCGGAACATATATCATCTCAATTTTTCTCTGTTAATCATTGATGATGTCATGATGACGACATATCCGTTAGCCACGTCAGTTTTTTGAATGGAAAGTTAACAGATGGGCTTAACTGTAAACGCTTAATATTTGCAATGGTCATTTTAAAACTTTTTTTATAGGGGCCTAAATGGATTATGGCCATATTTGCGGGGGTCAAACATATATTTAAGCCTTAAAAATATAAGCAATAGAATATAAAAGTTATTATTGATAAATCTCAGGCTTCAACCACTTGAAAAATCAAAATTACCATTCATGAAAAATAATGCATTTTAGGTATATTTTAAAAGATAAATGCATTTTATTTTAAATTAAAATAAAATAATAGGAATAAAAAATGATCAAAACTTATTACCAAAAAAAGGAACAAAACAAGAGTAAAACCTTACATGATATTTAAAATTAAATTTATATAAGATATTTGTTGGACATTTAACGTCAGTTTTTTGAAGAATATAGCAATATTTAAAAATATAATGATATTTGTGTCAAAATATATATATATATATATATATATATAATGATTTTTTTAAATTAATCAAATGAAAAAGTAAAAATATTTCAAAAACCTTTAGCGGATTACTTTTATTTATTGTTTTATGGCTTGAATATATCATTTTGTTTTTTATTATTTTTCTACGAACCAACTTTTATATGTTTTAATTAGTCTATTTACAAATTTTTAGTTTGTTAAATGACCTATTTACAAATTCTTAATGTCACGCTAGAAAGTGTTTAAATTTTCACTTAAAATTAATTTGATTGCTTGCAGGTGGTATTATCAGATTGAGGGTGGTGCAAATAGCAAGCCCAAGGTGGTAGGCCCAAAAAATATGAACTGGATTGCTGGACAAAAAACCTTTTGCGGAACCCAGTGGATTTCCACTGTTCCTACACGCGGATCCTGAACCGGGTAGTGGGTCAAATCCGGATCTGTATAAAAGCTGTATTTTCAGAAACCCTAATTATTTTTTCAAGAACCTCTCTCTCTCTTCTTGATGCTCTGAGGCGATTTTTTGTTTCCCTTTACTGCTGCGAACCAGTGTTCTTGATCTTGATGATTTCTTTGAGAAATCAACACAGGATCCACACACGAAGCTTTGGTTCTACACAGGAATCAGGTATGCCTCCTTCTTCTTCTCTAACTCTTTTCTGTTTTCCTTCGGTTTGAAACCCTAGGTTTCAATACTGACTTTGGCTTTATTTCTTGTTGTTTCTGAGGATGATCTTGGTAGATCTTGAGGTTACGCGCAAGGATCTGCACGTAATGAGGTAGAATACTTCCTTTCTCTTAGAGCTCAGTTTCTGTTCAAGGTTCTTCAAACCCTAACTTTCTGAAACTGTTCTCCTGGTTGTAGATCTGTGAAGATCTGCTACTGAAGATATTCAAACAGGTATAAAATCACTTCTCTGATCTTTACTTGTGTTGTTTGATGTCTCTGATTATGCTAAACACCTTTTGATATCTGTTTTTTGTGTGTTTGCATGCTCTGGATCTTCACACCTTGAAGATTACTAACAGTTGTTGTTCTTTCCGTAAGAACAGGTAGATTTTCACCTTCTCTCTCTATTTTTTCTTTTTCCTGTGTTTTTCAGTCACTGAAGCAACACTGAAACTGATTCTTTGCTATATTTCTTTCACTTGTTTGCGAGGTATGAACTTCAACCACTTGTTGAAGTTGCTGGTGCACAAACTCTCAGAAGAATGGCAGTGAAACTGTATACAGAACAGAAAGGAAGCAGAAGACCTAGAGTAAAATGAAAATGTAAAACTTTATTGCTTTGTAAACTGTTAGATATTTACATACTGGATGATGTATATATATATATATACATATGAGCTCAACGGCTAGTTAGTTTGTTAGCTTGGTTGAAGTTTGTTATTAACAAACTGTTTTTTTATACTAACAAACTTTAACCAAATTCTAACAAACTCTAGCTGTTATCTTTAAGGACTTGTTTGAACAGCTATCAAGGACCCCAACGGCTAGTTTAGTTATTTACTAAACTAGTTGATTAAAATTTTGTAATAAGGGTAAGGTTTTGGTTTCTGATTATAAACCAACATCCTCCCTTAATCACAAACCCAAACCTTAGCTAGGCAACTTCTAAATAACAGGACAGACCCCTGTTTTAGTCACAAAGTATTAATGGTCTGAGACAAGCCCTCAGACAATAGCTCTTAGGTTACTGCTTCTGGTTTAGAAGGCAGTAACTCCTAGTTGCCTTCTTAGGTTAGTAAAGACATCCCCCTTTAAAGCTTTAGTGAAGATGTCTGCCACTTGGTCCTTTGTAGAACAGTAGTCCACCACTAAGTTTCCCTTTGACACTTGGTCTCTTAGATAGTGAAATCTAGTTTCAATGTGTTTTGTCCTTCCATGAGATATAGGGTTTTTAGCTAGATTGGTAGCTGACTTGTTGTCCATATAGAGTCTGGGAACCTCAGTCAAGTCTATCCTTAGCTCCTTCATTAGTGTCTCAAGCCATGCTGCCTGTGTTGCAGCATTACAGGCAGAAACATATTCTGCCTCACATGATGATAAGGCCACTATGGCCTGTTTCTTGGAGCTCCAGGATATAGATGCTCCTTGAAATAGAAAGATATAGCCTGAAGTGCTCCTCCTATCAACTTTGTCCCCACACCAGTCTGAGTCACAGTAGCCTTGTAGGATATTTCTGCCTGCACAAAAATTGTTAGGAAAAAACACACCAAATTTTAGAGTTCCTTTGATATACCTGAGTATCCTTTTAGCAGCATTCAGGTGAATCTGCTTAGGACAGTTCATGAACCTGCTTGCCATCCCTGTAGCAAACAATATGTCAGGCCTGCTATGACATAGGTATCTTAGGGAACCAATAATTTGCCTGTAGTGAGTGGGGTCAACATCAACCCCTTCATTATCTTCTTTCTTACTCAAGTTTCCCTCAGCAGGATTAACTGCTGAGTTGCAATTTAGTAAGTCAAATCTGGTCAGAATTTCCTTTGCATACTTCAACTGATGGAGTATGATTCCTTCCTGAACTCTTAGAAATTCCAACCCTAAGAAATAGGTCAGTCTTCCTAAATCTGTCATTTCAAACTCATTTTTCATACTTAGTTTGAAATTTTCAATTTGTTTTGTACAACTGCCAGTTAGTAACAAGTCATCCACATAAAGACACACAATTAGGAGATAGGTCTCTATATCTTCTTTGATATACACACCATACTCAGTAGTGCATCTACTAAACCCATTTTCAATAAAAAATGAGTCTATCCTTTTATTCCAAGCCCTGGGTGCCTGTTTTAGTCCATAGAGAGCCTTATGTAGATGAAACACATAGGTCTCCTTGCCCTTTTCAATGAATCCAGGAGGCTGTGCTATGTACACAGTTTCCTCTAAGGGTCCATTTAAAAAGGCTGACTTCACATCCATGTGAAACAGTTCCCAGTTCCTGCTGCAGGCCAAGGCAGTAACTAACCTTATAGTTTCATGCCTGGCCACAGGGGAAAACACTTCAGTGTAATCAATCCCTTCCTTTTGTTGAAATCCTCTAGCTACAAGCCTGGCCTTGTACTTGACCACCTTGCCATTAGGATCCAGTTTCACCTTAAACACCCACTTTACACTAATGGCCTTCTTGCCTTTAGGTAGAGTAGTTAAGGTCCAAGTCTTATTTTTCTCAATGGAATGCAGCTCTTCCAGCATAGCCTGCTTCCACTCTTTATTTTTTAGAGCCTCTAGATAGTCTAGGGGTTCTGAATCAGCCATCATTGCAAAATGAATAATGTCCCCTTCATCATTTATTTCATTATCACCTGCTAAGTCAAAGTCTGCCAGTCTCCTAGGAGGTTGCCTTAGTCTTGCCTGTCTAGGCAGGATGTTCTGTACAGGCTGATTTTGAACAGATTCTGGTGAATCTGGTTCATTTTCAGGATGTGCAGGTTCTGCCTCAGGCAACACAGGATCTCCTAAGTCACTTTCACCATCACTTTCATGGTGAAATCCTTCTGGTACATCTGTTGTACCTTCTTCTGGGATGTTAGAACAATCTGAACCAGTTGGTTCATTCTTGTCCCAATCCCATTTGCTATCTTCAAGTATAGTAACATCCCTGGATATTTCTAACTTAGCATTTATAGGGTCAAACAGCCTGTAGGCACCAGTAGGGTGATAGCCTACTAGAACCAAGGGCCTGCTTTTATCCTCTAGTTTCTTCCTTTTAACATCAGGCACATGCATATAGCATAGAGACCCAAAGACCTTTAGGTGACTCACACTAGGCTTCTCCCCAGTCCACACCTCCTCAGGTACTTTGTCCTCTAGCCTTTTAGTGGGGCATCTATTAAGTATATATACAGCAGTAGTGACTGCCTCACCCCATAGATGTTTAGGGAGCTGTTTTAGTTTAACCATGCTCCTTGCCATGTCTAAAACAGTTCTGTTTCTCCTTTCTGCTACTCCATTGTGTTGTGGAGTATAGGGAGAAGTTACCTCATGAACAATACCTTGAGTTGTGCAATATGCTTCAAATTCTTTTGAAGTATATTCACCTCCTCCATCAGATCTTAGAATTTTTAGGTTCTGTCCACTCTGCTTTTCTGCCATTGTTTTGAATTCCTTGAATCTTGACAAGGCTTCATCCTTAGTCTTGATTAGGTAGATCCACATCTTCCTTGAGAATTCATCTACAAAAGACAGAAAATACTTGTCACATCAAAAGGACCACAAATGTCTGTGTAAACAACATGAAGAAGATGTTTAGACCTATTTTCCAAATCTGTCTTGAACATCTTCCTTGGTTGTTTGCCAAGCAAACATGTGGTACAAGTACTATTAGGTGTCTCAATCTTAGGTAAGCCACTTATCAAGTTCTTAACACTAAGATTGACTAAGCTCCTATAGTTTAGGTGTCCCATCCTCCTATGCCATAGAATACTTTCAGAATCAGTGGTAGCACTCAAACATTCTGCTTGTACAGTGCCAATACTGGTTTTGAAAGTCCTATTCTTAGCTAAGGGTGATGTTAGGATCAACCTATCTTGTTTGTCAAAAACTTTCAGTTTTAAGTCCTTCATAATGACAGAGAAACCTTTTTCTATCAATTGTCCTAGGCTAATTAGATTGCATCTAATACCAGGAACATAGTACACATCATGAATTAATACTACCTGCCCATCTTCTTTAGTAAACATAATGTTTCCCATACCTCCAGCCTCAATTGATCTGTCACTAGCACACTTAATGGTTGTCCTCTTATTAGGGTTGAAATCAATTAACCAATCTTTATTTCCTGTAAGATGATTAGAACAGGCAGAATCCAAGTACCAAATTTCTGTAATAGTTTCACCATTACTGTTGGTGATAACTAAGGCAATATAATCAGAGTTTTCTGCTACTTTGACATCAGTAGTAGTAGTTTCTCCCCTAGGTTCAGTTTCATCATTTAAATCTGAAATCATACTAAACATTACAGGCGTATATTCTGTGTCAGAGTCTTCAGTGGCAACATTTGCCTCTTCCTCAGACTCTTTAGGTTTAGTGTCTTTCCTAGTGGGGCATTCAGTGGCATAGTGCCCATAGTTATCACATCTGTAACATTGGACTTTGGATTTGTCCTTTTTCTTATTAGAACCAGAATTTTTCTTGGAGGAATCACCCTTACCTTTAGGTTTTCCTCCCTTACCTTTAGACCAGTTGTTTTGGCCTGGCTGATTGTTGTTACTGCCCTTCTTCCCCTTCCCTTTGGGCTTTGCAGCAAACAGAGCTTGCTCCTCTTCTCCTTCACCATTTAGGAGATTCAGCCTGATTTCTTTGGCCTCAAGCATGCATTGAAGGTCTTCTATCTTCAAATCTGCTGGCTTGATAGTATCTTCTATACTGTTTACAATAAAGCCAAACTTTCTTGTTAGAGATCTAAGAACCTTTTTACAAACAGTTAATTCAGATAGTCTCTCCATTTAGGCTCATTGAATTTGTTATCTTCTTTAGTTTTCCAAAGAAGTCAGTGATGCTTTCATTTTCCTGCATGTTTAAGTTCTCATACTGCTTCCTTAAGGATTGCAGTTTTTCCTCCTTGACTGGGGCAGCCCCATTGTAATATTTGTCAAGAAGGTCCCAAGCAGTCTTAGAGGTTTTAATGCCTCTAATTCTGTCAAAGTTGCTCTCATCACACCCCTGGTGTATGAGGTAAATGGCCTTCCAGTCTTTCTTGGTGTTCTCTTTGTGTTCAGCCCTTTGTTCAGGGGTTGGTTCCTCAGCTAGCTCTGGGACTCCATCCTGGACAATTTCTAGGACATCATGGAAGCCAAAAATGGCTTCCATTTGTAGACTCCATCTGTCCCAATTCTTGCCATTCAATTTAGGGACCTGAGTTGATAATCCAGCATTTGACATGTTTGGAGTTTTGCTCCTTTGCTAGTACCTGTAATTTTCACTTAAAGCAGATTTATTAGTACACACACAGCCTTCTTGCTGTATATTTTTTTTTTTGAAGAAAAAATAGAAAAGAAACACCTATACAGTCACTGTATAGGAAAGAAAAGAGTTATAGAGATTTTGTCCCAGTATCTTCAGCTCTGCAATACCATGTTTAAATTTTCACTTAAAATTAATTTGATTGCTTGCAGGTGGTATTATCAGATTGAGGGTGGTGCAAATAGCAAGCCCAAGGTGGTAGGCCCAAAAAATATGAACTGGATTGCTGGACAAAAAACCTTTTGCGGAACCCAGTGGATTTCCACTGTTCCTACACGCGGATCCTGAACCGGGTAGTGGGTCAAATCCGGATCTGTATAAAAGCTGTATTTTCAGAAACCCTAATTATTTTTTCAAGAACCTCTCTCTCTCTTCTTGATGCTCTGAGGCGATTTTTTGTTTCCCTTTACTGCTGCGAACCAGTGTTCTTGATCTTGATGATTTCTTTGAGAAATCAACACAGGATCCACACACGAAGCTTTGGTTCTACACAGGAATCAGGTATGCCTCCTTCTTCTTCTCTAACTCTTTTCTGTTTTCCTTCGGTTTGAAACCCTAGGTTTCAATACTGACTTTGGCTTTATTTCTTGTTGTTTCTGAGGATGATCTTGGTAGATCTTGAGGTTACGCGCAAGGATCTGCACGTAATGAGGTAGAATACTTCCTTTCTCTTAGAGCTCAGTTTATGTTCAAGGTTCTTCAAACCCTAACTTTCTGAAACTGTTCTCCTGGTTGTAGATCTGTGAAGATCTGCTACTGAAGATATTCAAACAGGTATAAAATCACTTCTCTGATCTTTACTTGTGTTGTTTGATGTCTCTGATTATGCTAAACACCTTTTGATATCTGTTTTTTGTGTGTTTGCATGCTCTGGATCTTCACACCTTGAAGATTACTAACAGTTGTTGTTCTTTCCGTAAGAACAGGTAGATTTTCACCTTCTCTCTCTATTTTTTCTTTTTCCTGTGTTTTTCAGTCACTGAAGCAACACTGAAACTGATTCTTTGCTATATTTCTTTCACTTGTTTGCGAGGTATGAACTTCAACCACTTGTTGAAGTTGCTGGTGCACAAACTCTCAGAAGAATGGCAGTGAAACTGTATACAGAACAGAAAGGAAGCAGAAGACCTAGAGTAAAATGAAAATGTAAAACTTTATTGCTTTGTAAACTGTTAGATATTTACATACTGGATGATGTATATATATATATATATATATACATATGAGCTCAACGGCTAGTTAGTTTGTTAGCTTGGTTGAAGTTTGTTATTAACAAACTGTTTTTTTATACTAACAAACTTTAACCAAATTCTAACAAACTCTAGCTGTTATCTTTAAGGACTTGTTTGAACAGCTATCAAGGACCCCAACGGCTAGTTTAGTTATTTACTAAACTAGTTGATTAAAATTTTGTAATAAGGGTAAGGTTTTGGTTTCTGATTATAAACCAACAGAAAGGACTAATTGTTGACTAACTTAACGTAGCAGATGGACATAATTAAAAAACTATTTAGATGGGTCTACAATAATCATGGTTATTAAAATCAACCCGGTGTTCGACCTGATCGATCGGGGCATTGGGTCACTAGGTCAATATGGTCGGACACTAGTCAGTCCGACCCGTGACACTACTAAAAACTAATAAAGATATGAATGATATATATGTATAAATTCATACATCTCAGAGCTATGAATTTTTTTTACCATACCTTAAAAATGTTTATGAAAACTCAAACCATATTGACATAACTAATTAACTTATTCTTCAAATTCAAATTCATTACCACAACATAAGTACCTAATTAAACGAACAACCATTAAACAACAATTGTCTCACAAATATTAATTAATATTCTAAATAATAAGTATATATAACCATGTTTTCTGACAAAAATAAATATATAAAATCTAGTAACTATGAAATGCGATATATAATATTATATGTTAAATAATTAGAGTATAAACGTAAAAACACACACAGAAACATATATATATATATATATATATATATATATATATATATATATATATATATATATAAAAGTATAAAATGCAAACATATTATCGATGTAAAAAAGAAATGTCGGTGAAGTGGCAAGGTGTTGGTCACCCTTGCAATTTGGGAAAAACAGGTTGATCAGGTCAAGACCGGGTCATTGGCCCGACTGATCGGGTCACTGAGTTATACCGGGTCTTATGCATATCTGTTCCAATGCGTGACTCGAGCCGGTCACTATACCGGAGTCGGTCCGGGTTAAATAACACTAACAATAATGCCTCATTTTACCAAAACCCACATTTAGATAACTTGGCGTACAATTGTTTATCCCTGACGGTTTGCAATATTGTCATCAAACGCTGCAACATGCTCTACCCAAATACTAGAATCAGGGGCACAGGGTGCATTTCAATGGAGTAGTCTTGACTACCCCAATAAAATATTTATTTAATAATTTGGTATATTATATATTTATCTACTCCAATAATATATCACTTAATTACCTCGATAAACTAAGTTTATTAGTCCAAGGAGTTAAAATAACAATAATAAATTCATTAATTTAAGTTCATTAGTCTATTATTAGACAAAACAAATATGAATCACAAACCTTTGTTAATTATATTTTGTATAAAATATTTTGTCTATTTTTTTTACTTTTTTACTAAGTTTAATATATTAGTTTTGAAAATGTTCGATTACATTTTTGGTCTCCAACATTTTCAATTTGGTGATTTTGCTCTTTCTTTTTATTTTTGGCAATTTTGATCCCCAACTTTCTTAATTTAATAATTTTGGTCCTCATAGTTTCTAATTGCATTTTTTGGTTCCTCAAAGTCATAGATTATTTGGATTTTTTTTGTCCATAAAAATTTCAGGTTTTGGGAAAATAGGTGACCAAAAAGTGCACAATTCATGAAAATTGGAGAAATAAAATCACCAAAAGTAAAATAGAGGGACAAATTCGACAAATGGAGAAAGTTGGGAAGTATAATATCTTTAAGTAATTATTAAAAAATGTAACCAGTCAAAGATATATTAAACAATAATGTAAAAATTAAATATGTTGTGTTTGGTGATTTAGCATCCTAATCATAAAAAATGAAGACGTGCACGGTACGTGCCGGCATGGCATTTGGTTTGCCACGTAATTACTATAACTTAATAGCGGTAACATAAAATGCAAACAAAAGTATAAATAAGGATCAAAAGTTTACATAAAAAAGACCAAAAGTTAAAATATGAAAGACCAAAAACAAAAATCTCGTATTTTATAGGAACTAAAAGTATATTTAATTCTGTCAAAAAAAGTATATTTAATTTACCTTTTATTCAATTATTGTTTTGTTTTATTGTATATGTAAAAAATTAACTGTGTGTATTTATTTGATATATTTGTTTATAGTATGATAATATTTAATTTTGTAGGTAGAATTATTATTTTGTACTTATTACACAATATTATTGGGTTATATACTTAACAAATAATAAAAGATTATATTCATACTAATTTTTTGACCAAATAATATTACTACTATATTACTCTATCTGTTCCAAAATTTTGATAGTTTAAAATTTTTGCACACATATTTAGATGTCAGACAATTGATATATATATATATATATATATATATATATATATATATATATATATATATATATATATATATATATATATATATGGACACACACTAAAATACCCTTATTAGAGTATATAAAGCTCATTTTCCAACGTAAAGACTATAAAACTGTACGAAACAATCTCGTAAAAATAAATCATCTTAATTATATCAAGGGTTAATACTTGAAAAACAATAGTAAATTATATAATTGATTTTTAAAATACTCATTGTTTTGGAAGCAAAGTACCAAAATTTTGGAAAGGATGGAGTATAAAACTCCTACTATCTTTTTTAGTAATTACACGTTCAAAACTATATCATGTATCGATATACTCATTTTTTTTGTAACCAATATATCATCCACGGCGACTGCGGAAACTAACTCTTTGAGGTATCTGAGATCTATTTAAGGGGTTGACCTCTCCCAACAAATATTTTTCCATACGCACCAGTCAGGGATCGAACCCAATACCAAATAGTTAAGAGATTCAAGTATCTACCATTTGTGTCACATTATATTGGTATCGATATACTCATTTTTACCATCAGTTTATAAAATGAAAATGAATCAAACTAATATATTCTTTTTGTCTTTAGTTCAAATAATCAAGAGTGTACATATGAGATTGTTGAAGTGTTCGTAATTTGCTGCGTAGCTGGCCATATATTATCCAACACAATCACATTATCGTTTGCATGCATTACTTCAGTTTGTACTCTTAATAATTCCTGTAGAAAGCAGGTGACGTGTGCAGTCGTGAAAGATACACGTGTCATAGATGAAATGGAAGCAGTATCGGAGGAGATTTAGGAGCCGCCGATTTTTTCTCTTGCTTCAATGATTCGAAATCACAGCGTGTTGCATTTGTGACGTGCCATGAAGAATTAAAAATTAAATATTTTGAATTATTGCCAAGAGTTTGTGAACGTAATGCTTTTAGATTAGAAAAATTAGAGAAAAGAAATAGATGGTACAAAGTGATTGGGTAGGGGTTTTTCGTATATCAAATGGAAACCCATAATTGAACCCTATAATTGGTTTTGGTCGTGACTTCTAGCCACTCCATATTTGTCACCTCATTTTAACATCCCTTTCTTGTGAGCAAAACAAATCATCCAACGTAAATCATGTCATACTACGAATTGTTATAAAAATAAAATATTTTATTTCTTATTAGTGACATGCGCTCTTTGTTTTTTTTTGTCTCAACATGCCCTTTAAAAAGATAACTATTGCATGTAGGTTATATGGGTTCAATTAGTGCAATCATAGGGAAAGATATAGATTTTTAATTAATTCGGTTATAATAACCAATTTGAAAAGTGTTATAGTATTAATTTTATAAATAATGCTTAGGAAGGTTGAAATCATCTTCAAAATATGTTATAGAATTAATAGTTATAGTTAGAATAAACAACAAGGAAGTAGGATGATGTCTAATTTATTTATTGTGAATTTTTAGATGTGTCGATGTGATACCGATCACCAATATATCAACTATGCTTTTATATAAGTTGTTTGAGTATATAGTTTTAATGCAAAAGAAATGAATATGGAACCTCGTAAAACCTTCTAATGCAACACATGGGGAAAAATATCAAGAAAAAAAAGAGTATTCCTCCTAAATTTTATTGTTAAAAAAGGAAAAAATAAATAGAAAACATGAAGGACTAGACCAATACCCATAAGTGTAAACAAAATTTACCATTTGATGATCCACATAATTACAAATAAAATATAATTTTTTTTCCGATAAGCGAAGGGGTCAATTTCATGGTGTTGGAAGGGGTCAAAAACGAAGTCTTTCCTTCCATATTGGAAAACACCTCTTATTCTATCATGGTTGGCCCAAGCATAAAAGCATGTCAAAATTCTTTCTTTTAAGTCTCCAAAATTTGATCAAATAAAAAGGCCTCAAAGCAAAAAAAAAAGAACTTAAATAATTAAAAAGTAAGATACAATATTACTAAATATTACTCATTAATCCAACTGAAAAACATTGAATTCTGCTTGCAAGTTTCGAGTCAACCCAAACAAAATCGCATCTTTCTTTTTTTCTTCAATCGAAGGATATTCCTTAAAACTTTAAATGTGGATATATAGTTAAAAAAATTATTTATATTATTTTAAAATTTTGTAATTGTTTTTTTAACATATATTTTTTAATTTATTTTTTAACATAAATCAGATATTTTTTAACATATGAGTCATTAATATATTTATTTAATTTATTTTTACCAGCCCGTAACCTTGTGTTTTTTTAGGGACGTAATCCTATGTTATTATTCTCTATTTTAAAAAGGATTTAATTTATATATAGGTGTATTTTTTTTTTTGGAACTATCTACTATTACAGTTTGACACATTATTAAAAAGAAATTAGTCATTCGGTAACCACTAGTTAGTTAATTTGTAACCAATCACTCCATGAATTGTGATTAGTGATAGTTGTAAAAGCATATACACATTATTTGTGTATAAATTAAACTCTTTTGAAAAACGATATTCCAAAGTTTGCTTTACACGCATGTATTCTATACGTACCATATGGAATATGGATAATTAATTAATCAGACTACAAATGAACGAATAGAACACCTTCCTCAATATGGTATAGCACAAGTGGTAGATATTTGGGCTCCTTAACCATTTGGTTACGGGTTCGATCACTGGCCGGTGCGTATCGAAAAATACTTGGTGGGAGAGGTCAACCCCTTAAATGGATCTCAATACCTCGAGGGATTAGTCTCTGCAGTTGCGCGCAGGAAATATACATTAGTTTACTAAAAAAGAACACCTTCCTCAGCCAAACTGAACCGGCCATTGAACAAATCTCTACATCCAATCCAACAACGAATATTCAATGCCAAACGGCTCCTACATACAAATAAATTATATACCTAAAAAATTTATGAGAACGTACAATTGGACAGTGGATCGGATCTCTTCGAAAAAGATATATTAATTCCTAAACACAACATTTATAATTATATGATTTTTCGATACATTATAATTACCATATATAGCTTGAAAAAATATAAACCTTTCCAATTTCTTGAAGCAATTTATGGACACAAGAAAAGAGCTTTCCAAATTTGCAATATACATACTCTCAAAAAATAGTGCAATTTATGTGTGTGTATCTATTTATGAGATCCATATATCATATAATAACTTCCTTATATATAATAAATATTTTTAAAATGTTAGTAAACATTGATTATTTAAATCATATACACATCAGTATATAATTTATTTAAAACTTAACATACGTGATTATTGATTTAATATCAAATATCTTGTACTTTGTACAATTGTAATTATTAAATTTTATTATTTAAAAATTGTGTGTACAGCGGTGACAAGATAATCTGATATTAATCGTGAAACTTGTATACTTTTTTTTTTTGTTACAAAGGCTAAAAGACAAGAGGGAAAAAAGAAGCCTGAAGTCTTACGAAAGAAGTACCAATAGCATGAGAATGCAAACCAACACGTTGGCCTAGTAACTTAACCTACCCTAGGACATGGGGGGTCGACCCGGTGCTCTCGGGTTCGATTCCCGCAGTGGATAAACTCGGTGTTGACCAGTGTGAAATTTGATCCTAAGCACGAGCGGAGATTAGTCTTTCGTTGAAAGCGTTAGGACATTATGTGGATAGCTAGCCAGCAATGGTCCAAACCAAAAATAGAATGAGAATGCAATAAAACAACCAAATCTCTAGGAGAAGTCAATTGAAGAATGTTAGCAACCCAATAGTGGTACCCAACAGGCCCATTCGTGTGACCCAAAAGCCAGGATGGCTGAAAGGCTTCATTCAGTAATTATTATGGTGTAATTAGTAATGGACATTGTCCCTCTTTTAATTATTTTCGTTTGTATGGACCTTAAGTGGCCTGTGGCCCATATGTCTGATGTGTGACCTAGCAGTCCTAGAAAACCCTAAGTATTTAAGATGTAATGCTGCCTCCTTGGAGGGTAAGAAATATCAGAGTTGTTTTATGTTTTATTCTTCTTTTGCAACCCTAGATCTAGTGATTAGCCTAGCTTAGTCTATCATTGGTGCTTTCATTTTGTTTCTCAATGCCTCCAAAAGCTACCAACCCAACATCCAAGGATCTGGATGATGTCATTCAAGCTTCCTATCAACACATGGATGCTGTCCTCTATGAAAATAACCAGCAGCTTGAGCAACAACTGGGTGAACAGCTGGGTACTGTGAATACAAGGCTGGATAATCAACAACAGTTAATGGATTCACGATTTGAGACACTCACAAAACTGATTAATGACAGGTTTTCTGCACAACAGCACTCTCCTTCATCAGGTAACCCTTCTTCCCCTTTATTACCCCCTGGTTATGAACATGCTGTTACCCACACTGTCTCTACCCCGATACCCACAGTTCTGACTCAACCCACCTCGACCCAACCCACTGTTTCCCTTGCTGGATCTGAACCACCACCTATACCACCCCCTAACATATATGGCCCAACAACCTACCCTGCATTTCCCCAAATTCCCCCATACAACCCCTCACCCTACCAAAATATGTTCCCTAATTTTATGCAGCAGATGTACTCTCCATAGTTTTCCCAAACTACCCCTCAAATCCCTTAAAGACAACCAAAAGTAGAAATGGAAATTTTTGATGGAACAGATCCTTTGGAATGGTTGTTCCAAGCTGAGCAGTTTTTTTCCTTTTACAACATTCCCATGGTAAATCGTTTGCCTATGATTTCATTTTATATGAAAGGAGAAGCACTCGGTTGGTTTAAATGGATGCATCACAACAGCCAACTTGCTGATTGGACAACCTTCGCTAGAGCACTAGAGCTAAGGTTTGGTCCCTCTACCTATGAAAATCACCAAGCCCAACTTTTTAAGCTTAAACAAACTGGGTCTGTGGCTGAATAGCAAGCTAACTTTGAGAAATTGTGAAATAGAGTCTTAGGGCTACCAGCTGATGCAATTTTAAACTGTTTTATCTCGGGCTTAAACCCAGAAATCAGAAATGAAATAACCATACAACGACCCTATTCAATTTCTCAAGCTATTGGTCTAGCCAAACTCATCGAGGATAAGATTAAAGCCGCCAAACCCAAATTCTCAAGACCCTTTTCCCAAACCTATGGCCAAACCTCAAACACAAACCCACCTTCACACAAGCCAGCCCAACACCCAACTACTACA